>CM065690.1:37447316-37477316 GCA_017654935.2 Phymorhynchus buccinoides
TTTCATTTAAATTAATTTGCCTACATCAACAACTTTCGGTGTTTTCTATTCTATGTATAATGCGCTAACAGTCGTCGAACAATATTTTCAACTGTAAAGAGAGTACAATACATTATAAGCTTCTAGCTTGTTGTTGTTGCTGATGAATTTGATATCTACATCTATGTCTGTTCATGTGCTGTGTATCTAATCAAAAGTTGTTTAACCTTTTCGCCGCCAATGTTGCATTTATGCACCCCAATTGTTTAAGTTTTCTTTAACACCCATGTCACTAAAAGGCATCAAATCCAGGCTTGTTATCCAAAGACCCAATTTCTTAACTTTGGGAGGTAAGGATAGGCCTAGTGTTGCACATGTCACAGAATAATTCCTATTATTGCAGATAAAATGTTTTCTTTACCCAGCTAAGTTTAATGGAATATTTTGGCTGAAACGTGGCTGGCGGTGAAAGGGTTAAACCAAGAAGAAGAAGAAGAACTGATAGTACGTTTGTATGGCGTGACCTTTTCATTTGTTCATAGCGTTTTTCTTTTCTCTGACTACAGGGTCAGTGTCGGGGTCCACCACTGGGTCCACCAACGGCTACCCCGTGCCCACAACGGTGGGACTGGTCAACCATGACCCCACCAAGCACCGAGCCCCCAGTTACTCCTTCGGAGTGCGCTGGACAGGTAAGACGGTGTTCATTTAACAGATCAGTATTTGAATTTTAATGATAATTATTTGGTTGGTATATTTTTGTTTCACACGTTTGATTAATGTTCTTTCAGTTATGTTGTATCTCTGTCATTGTTGTTGCACCTAACCTGAATTTCTCTTTTGGAGATATTAAAGTATACTTGAACTTGAACTTGAACTTGAACTTGAACTTGAAAACCCCAACATAAAAATGGACAAAATTGCTGACAAAGCGAACCACATGAAAAACCGTAAATCGTAAATTGAATCTAGAATCTTTGGTCGTATTGGGGTGGGTGGTTGGGGGTGGGGCTCTCTTGTACTTAAGACACACATCCCTCCCCACACCTCAATTAGCATCTGTACAATTTCAAATGCCTCAAATGGCCCTTTGGCCCAGAAGGCGTAAAATCTCTATATTTCTCTCTCTCTCTCTCTCTCCACACCTCAAAGTTTCGCATTGAAAATGTGCAACATTCTGCCACTCTCAGAAAGGATTTGTATCGACCCAGCATGCACCAGAATAACTTGTCCCTAAGGGCTTTCCGCCATGAGGACGTAAGCCCTCCACTCAACAACAACAACAACAACAACAACAACAACAACAACAACAACAACAACAACAACAACAACAAAGGGATAGGGTTAGGATCAGGCATGGTAATGGGGGAAAAGCATTTTTTTCTCTGAAAACATTATAGGGATTCAGGAGATGTCTCTTGGTGTAATCAAGAGAAGGTGAGATTAGCGTCCACTCGGTCAGAGACCCTTATGGACGGTAGGTGTAATCAATGGATTAACAGCCCTTTATAGTGACCGGGAGGCTCTTGAAGTTGAACCATATGTAAAACTGTTCAAACTTGGGGAAAGGGTATCTCCTCGTATTCTCTGGATTCAAAGAATTGCCTGAAAATTGCCATGCCTGTTGAAAGAAGCAGGCTTTCAGATTGAGGGTCGTAATCATGAGGGGTGTGTCTAAAGTACAACTTTCCCAAACAACAAACACTTTTCTGTCACGAATACTAAGGGCCAGTGTGATGCTGTACAGTATGACAAGAACTAACAATCAATGACGTTTACATGCTTGACGGGTTTAAAATATGTTTGGGATCAACATTGAATTCACTTAAGCCCCCCCTCCCCCCCTTTCACTTTGTTGCTCATGGTTCAAGATACTTGTCATGTCACATGAATGTAGTTTGGATCATAAAACAATGCCTTGAGACTAAGCAAAAGTGAAACATTACCACTCGACAAAAAAAGACAAGCAAACAAACAAACAAAAGTATTTTAAGCCTATCAGCTTATTGAAAGTTCAACCGGATGCTGATCGCATTTCCCCACTGTTTCACTATTTGGTATTTGGTATATTCTAGTCACAGAGACTTATCTCTGTGAAATTCGGGCTGCTCACCCCCGGAGAGCGCGTCGCCGCAAGTGCAGCGCCTACCCAATTTTTTTTTTTTTTTTTTTGGGGGGCACAAGGTGAGGAGGGGTGTGGGCACACTTAGAAAACCTAGCTATCAATTTGGTCATACCAGGCAGCGGGATTTCTCCATGCTCTTGCCAACTTTCGACTGCCGTGTGATTTCTACGTGCTGTAAAGCGCACGGGTCAGACTAGCTTTAAGTCCCCATCCGAAAGACTCGACGTTCAGTTCGATTTTCCTGTCAAACTGGAAAGAAAGGGCGAGGCCGGGATTCGAACCCTGGTCACTCACGCTGCAGTCACGCATTACATTTAGCAGGCGAACGTCTTAACCACTCCGCCACCTTTCTCCCTATTACGCAAAAAAACACCCTTTGTACCCGAAAAGAAAGCAGATTCAAAAACTATCCATCCCACCCTAAACCTCACCCCCTCAACTCAGTTAACCCCAGTTGGTGTTTGCTTGGTTGCTAATTTCCCTGTTTCTCTTTTGTCCATTATGTGGACAGACCCAGAGGCACTCGTTTGTGTTAGGTTTGCTTTATTTAGTAGGTTTCTGCGAGTTGTGTTGTGGTGGTAGAGTTTGGAAGATCGATGCAGGAAGGTTTCTGGGACGGATCAGCTAGCGAAGGAAGCGGTGGGGAAGGGGGGGGGGGGGGGGGGGGGGGGGGGGGGGGGGGGAGGGGGGAGGCAAAGGCTCGTTCGATGTGTCTGAAAACCACCACCGCCCAAAAAGCAAACAAACCTGAAGATAATTTGGATGCAAAAGAAGCATTGGAGACCTCTCTTGGAGAAAATCATACAGTGAATTCATTTTCCTCATTGTTCTTCAGCTTCAACTCGAACATGGAGGTAAATAAGATCAAAGGTTTCGGTGACGCTGTGGTCATGGATCACCCCTCCCCCCCCCCCCCCACCCCCTCCCCCTTCATCCAATAAAAAACCACAACCACATTCAGTTGGGTGGGGATAGGATTCCGGAACCCCCCCGTAAACCTCTACCCCCCACCCCCCACCCACCCCACCCACCCACCCGACCTCCCCAGGATCCGCCTCTGGGTGTACGTTTCCCCCCTGCCGTGTGTGGCAGTGAAAGTGGGCAGTGAATAATGGATGTCTGACTGCTGGGGCCCTCCTCTTGTCTGATGAACCTGAACAGTAGGCACCCGTCACTGCCAGTTAGTGACTAGACCTACCCGCTGGCCTGGGGGAAAAAAAGAAGATAAAGAAATAGAAAACAAAGAAACAAGCAAACAAAACAAAACAAAACAAAAAACCGCGGGCGAGCCATATAAAGGTACACCTAGTTATCTTTTTAATTTAATTTTGGGTCCTCCCCCCCCCCCCCCCCCCCCCCAGAACTTAGTTTATATATACATACACATTGGATATTCACATTGTAGCAGAAGAAGAAATGTCCATTCAAAACAACAACGAATTGTCATGGAAATCAAGCATACCACGTGCTATAGTAACCACCCATTGCTGGGTGGGGTTTTTTTTAGAAACACAAGATTCCAATCACATTAATTTCAAACCTATCGTATGCTCGGGTGTGTTTTTTGTCCATGTATTGTATCCAAAAGTAGGCCCTATCGCCCGACCGCCAGTCTGAATATCTGACCACATGTTTTAAAGAAAAAGCCAAGGTACACCCAGTTATTATCATTTTGTTGTTGATAAACAAACAGGCAACAAGAAGAAGAAAAAAGCGGACGAGCCATATAAAGGTACACCCAGTTATTATCATTTTGTTGTTGACAAACAAACAGGCAACAAGAAGAAGAAAAAAAAGCGGACGAGCCATATAAAGGTACACCCAGTTATTATCATTTTGTTGTTGATAAACAAACAGGCAACAAGAAGAAGAAAAAAAAGCGGACGAGCCATATAAAGGTACACCCAGTTATTATCATTTTGTTGTTGACAAACAAACAGGCAACAAAAGAAAGGGGAAAAAAAGCGGACGAGCCATATAAAGGTACACCCAGTTATTCCCATCTTGTTGTTAACATTTGGAAGGTAACTCTCAAATGTTAGCTTTTTAAAAAAAGAGAGAGAAGAAAACGCTACCAGATTAACAAAAAGGTACATATCTTCTGTCAGAGCCGCCCAGGGCACCCAAACGCCTTGCTCTGTGCAGATCAATGTCACAGAGGAACACATCTAGATGTTTGCTCTCTCCTTTTAGAGAAACGTGCAGCTTGGTTGGTGCTTTCTTTCTGCTTGTGTGCATGACCCACGTAGCCCCCCTGTGCTTGCAGGACTGGGAGCACAGTAAATTAAAACAAAATGTTTTGATGATTTCACGTGTGTGTGTTGTGTTAACCCGGTACCTCTTTGTATATACGAGAGTTGAATAATGGAATAACAATTCAATTCTCAGAACAAAAATTCCCGTGTATAATGGACGCATTTTTGTTACCCCCTCTCACCCCCCCCCCCCCCCCCCAAAGAAGAAGAAAGAAACATTACATATAAGATAGAGGGATTGCATATTTATTGAAATATCCAACGTCCAGAGTCCACGAATAACTAACGGTAAGATCTGTTAAACTTATAATTGATTTGCAGTAAATAACAGTAGCCGGACAAAGCATTTAACAATTGTGTAATGTGGGCCTATGCCTACTTGTACGTTCTTGTGGATGTTTGGGGGTGGGAGATAGATAGGGGGTGGGAATGGATAGGGTTTTCCCAGCTAAGGCGATTTACAAGAGAAACAGTTCATTAGAACACCCCCCCCCCCCTCCCCTCTCTCTCCCCCCTTCCACCTGACCTCGTTTTCCTCATTAAACAGTCTTTGAGAAACCTGATGTGAAATCCATTTTACATCACAGAAAACAGATCAATAACTCGTGTTGTGTTCACTGACCGAATTTAAACCTATGTTCGATACAGATGATTTATCTTGGCTTTTAATGACTGCCGTAAGTTTAAAGCGAGGAATGGAAAATGGTGGTAGTTGTGGTGAGGACAATGGTGGTAGATTCGGGGTGGGGGTGGGGGTTAGAGGTGGGGATGGCATTGTGAAGTAGGGATGGAGTTCACATGTGTAGAGTGTAGAGTGTAGAGTGTAGAGTGGCACAGTTGTAACGCGTTCGCTTCGTGTCAAGTAAACCCGAGTTCGAACCTGGGTACAGGGGATTTTTCCTCTCACTTTGCACTAGGCCTTACGGTCTGAACGTGGAGTCTTTCGGATGAGACGATAAACCGAGGTCCCGTGTGCCCATGCACTTAGCACACGTTAAACCCAGTGGCAACGAAAAAGTTGTCATTTGGTCGCTTTCCTTCCTCATCAGTCACACAAAAATCGCATGCAAATTTTTTTTTTTTAAATTGGGTGGCGCGCCTCTGGCTGCGACGCGCTCTCCAGGTGGGAGGAACCCGAATTTCACAGAGACGCCTCTGTGACTGTAACGTACCCAATACCCAATACCTAGTAATCGAAGATTGGGATGGGTGTGATTTGATAGAATAGGAATGTGGGAGGTAGATTGGAAAGAAGAAACAAAGGGTAAATATACATGTCAAAGAGATGGAAGGGCTGAGAGAAATTGGACAAATCTGGGGCATCGATCTCAGCTGAAACGAACATGTTAAAGTTTTGGATTATTGTAAGGCAAGCTTGTTGTTGACAATCCACAGAAATGAAAAAACAAAACCCACAAAGAAACGATGTTCATAGTGATTGGTTGAATGTATGTATGCTCGTCTGTCGTTTCCGACGATAACTTCCAGATAACACAGGAGGCACTTGCTTTCGGGGGTAGGGGGTGTCGCATGAAAATAGGTAGCTCGTAAAAATAAGTAGCTCGCTACTATGATAGTCTGTATTTGCGACAACCATAAATTTCACTTTTTCTGTACTTTAACCATTTAACTAACCCTAGCCCAAACCCTAACCCTAACCCTATCCCAAACCCTAGAAGAAGAAAAAAGTGAAATTTGTGGTTCATGCTCAATGTCGTAAATACACACTGTCATAGGTAGCGAGCTACTTATTTTTACGAGCTACCTATTTTCATGCGACAGGGGGGGGGGGGGGGGGGGGGGGGGGGGGGGCGGGAGCTGCATGCCTTTCTTTTTTAAGTTCCATGTTACAGTTTGTTTAAGTTTGGATTTGTTTTCGTTTGGGCAGAAATGTAAATAGGCCTTCAATGTGCCTATTTCTTCTTTTTGTTTGGTGCTGTCCCATCTTCTGGGCCGCACTGTGGCATTGTTCCCACGCCGCTCATTCCGAGTCCCAACTCGCAGCCACACCCCCGCACGTTCAGGTTGCAGAATCCGAGACCAGCAGTCCAAGAGGAGCGAATCTGTGTTAAGCCGTAAGGAGGCAACCAACCGAGGAGACACTGCACCGCTGCTGAGTCACTTCGGTGGAGTTCAGTAGAGCCTGTTCAGGACACCACCTACTAAGCCCCCTACTGACGACACTATTCTCTTATTCGCGGAGCCAGCGTGAGTGAGGTCCTCCTCCGAGGGCGCCACCACGACCGTCCACCGACAGCTCCCCAGAACACACTGATCCCCATGACTTTGACCCGAACGCACCAACGTTTGTTTAAGTTTGGATTTGTTTTTGTGTGGGCAGAAATGTAGAAAGGCCTTCAATGTGCCTATTTCTGAACCCAAATCAATCAATTGATCAATTTTCTTTTTCCTTATTTTTCTAATTTTTCCAGGTACCTTTCCTTCTGGCATTTACAAAAGTCCAATGACTCTTGGCAGGCAGCATGTGTTCACCAATAAAGTTAATAAAGTTGGAGTTCAAAAACAGTGCTGTAAGACTACTGCTGGTAACAATCTTAAAATTTGAAACTAGTTAACCCTTTCACCGCCAGCCATTTGTCAGCCCCAAAAAAGTCATTAAACTTACCTGGGTAGAGAAAAACATCTGTCTGTAATATCGGAGATTCCTCTGACATATTTAAAGTAAGGCCTATCCTTACCTCCCAAAATAAAGAGAATAGGGTCTGTGGATAACAGACCCTGATTTGATGACTTTTAGTGACGTGGGTGTTAAATCATTGTGGTGCACAAATGCAACATTGGCGGTGAAAGGGTTAAGCCAACTTAACCATCGATCGGTTATAGGCCTATAAAATAATGCATCAGAAACATGTGGACAGACACACTTTTTCGTTGACATGATTCGTCCACAATCAATGATACAATGAATATGGGATATAAAAAAACACACCCTCTCCGGCCGTGCGAATTGAAGAGCCAGTTGAGCTTGTTCAGCCATTTTGTACAAGCCGGTGCTTTGTTTGTTGGTCCACCATCGAACAAGGGAAATCACTTTGATTAGCTGTCTATTTCATAAGATCGCAATCTATGGTGCTCTCCGTCTCTTTAGAACAAGAAATATACACAAAGAAGAAAGTTAAGCACCCCACCACTTTTTTTGCTGTAGATGAGATGAAATCGAGATTTATTGCAAATAATCAATAAAGAATGAAACAACATTGATTGGTAATTGAACGTTTGACTATCTGACTATAAGAAAACGCATAATTTAATGTATGGTTCTACAAATGCATCCTGATATTCTGAAACAAAAAGGGTTGTCATGTTCAATTAGAAAAAATACCATGTTTAATTATCAATGTAACAATTTCATATGGCTAAATCAAATGTTAATTATTGTGGGAAAACGTCATGAGGAGTGTCCAAAACTCATTTGGCAAATCAAAGTTCAGTAGCGTGTGTTTCCTCCCTGTGCCTGGATGACTGCTTCAACCCTGCGTCTCATCCCTCCTGTCAGACTCTGTAATAGCTAATTGCTTTAAGGGGTGCTTAACTTTTTTCTTTGTGTATATTTACTTCACAATTAACTAATTCGAGAAGAAAATGAGTTGAACATCCTCCGACCAGATACTTGTACACGTGGGGCATTTCTGTGTACAAAGGTTGTTAGGTTAGGTAAGACCCCATATTATGCACAGTTAACAATGTCCCATATGTGCCCCTGAGGGCCAAGAGGACTTAAAACCCTTTCTTTGTTAGGTTAGGTATTTTATAGTCACAGAGGCGTCTCTGTTAAATTCGGGTTGCTCACACCTGGAGAGCGCGTCGCAGCCAGAGGCGCGCCACCCAATTTAAAAACAAACAACTTTTGCATGCGATGAAGAAGGAAAGGGGGTACATTTTGACTAAATGACAACTTTTTCGTTGCCACTGGGTTTAACGTGTGCTAAGTGCATGGGCACACGGGATCCCGGGACCTCGGTTTATCGTCTCATCCGAAAGACTCCATGTTCAGACTGTGGGTCGAACCTGGAGATAGTGTAATACTCTAACAGGCCAGTCATGAAATGACCTGCATACCATTGTGTTGCTTGCCTTGGCATGAGGCTGTGTCAGACCAGTTGACATAAGCTAGAACGCCAAGGCTACATCAAAATGTTGTTATGCTGTGAATGGTTGTAGTGCGGGGATTGTCTTAAGCCATGACAAGCTCCC
Organism: Phymorhynchus buccinoides; assembly: GCA_017654935.2. NCBI lineage: Eukaryota > Metazoa > Mollusca > Gastropoda > Neogastropoda > Raphitomidae > Phymorhynchus > Phymorhynchus buccinoides. The sequence continues at coordinate 37,455,891 of CM065690.1, forward strand.
AGCATAACATCATCAGTCTAAAATCCCCCGAAGACGGAGTGTGGCTGCCCACATGGCGGGGTAATCAAAAACGGTCACACACGTAATGTTCTCATCCCTAGCTGGTGCATTTGTACTGAATTGTTCAAGTGCTCTGGCTGTTGGGATGATCCCTGGAGTCGTTAAGCCAGGGAACAACAACAACAACAACAACAACAACATTGTCTTGCCGTGGTGAAAGAGTGAAAAATGTTCTCGTGTACAGAGACCTTAATCAATCAATTGGGAAAGGTACAGCCAATTTGCATCCAGCACACCAAATAATGCCAAGAAAGATCATATGTTTTTGCGTGAATGTTTTTTTCCCCTTTTAGCTTAAAGAGAGATAATGACCGCCTGTTGACTGATTTATCATTGATTTACTTTACATTTAGGACCATAATTATTTAAAAAAAATTAAATTTAGATGAATAAATTACTGGTCATTAACACAATTTAAGAATTCTCACGGAGAGTTAATTGATATAAAGCACGATAATTATGCTGGGGCTTATCATTTCAATTGACCGTCCTGTCACCTGGTTTCAAGCATCAAAGGTGGTAATTTCCACCAGTGGTTTCTAAGCTTCAGTAAAAAAAAAAAAGCTGGCAACGGAACGTAAAGACGAAAGGGGAATAAATAAAATCAATCCCCCCAAAAAGAAGAAGAAGAATGCTAGACGGATAGAATCTGCTATCAAGGCAAATATTAATTCGATCACGTGGTGGTGAGGAGAAGGAGGAGAAAAAGGGTGGTGGGTGTTGGTGTTGGTTATGACTGTAATAATTGTAATGATGATAAATATAATGGTGATGGTGACGTAGGTGATGGTGATGAGAATGACGATGATGGTTGTAGAAATGCTAAAGACTGTGGTGAGGACAGTGATGATGGCGATAATTATTGCAATAATGCCGAAGGTAAGGTAGCGAGGAGAACGAGGACGACGGCGACTAGACCACAGCCGACAGTAATGAGCAACTTAAGACGCGCATTTTACCGCCCCTACTGGTTTGACTGCCTCCTGGCGGTCAAGTTATCGTCCTAAGTTGACCATTACCAGCCGCGAAGCGAGATGGTAATGTTTTTGGAGAATTCTGTTTGTTCCTGCATGGATATCTATCTGACGACTATCTGACTATCTGAACACGATAACGTTTGAGCGGAAGGACCTAGGAGGCTGAATGTTTGCATGGGGATAGGTACTTAGGATATCTAGGCCAAGTTCGAAAATGATTATTATTGGTCAAAAGTCAAGGTCACTGGAACCGAAAATATGCTGCTTGATATTACTGTTGCAAGACGCATAGTGGCCCAAGGGAAATAATGCTTGCTTCTCAACCAGCCATCAATTGCAACTTGTTACTTCCCTTTGTTCCTGACTGTGCGTGCCAGTCACTCGTTTCCGACCATGACTGCCAGATAGCAGAAGATGTAGATGCTATTCTGATGGACTGGGCTAGAATTTGTTTATAGTGGATATGCCTTGCCCAGGGTACATCCCCACTCTCTCGGTCAAAAGAGATTTGTGAACTGCTGGCGTTGGACGTGGCTACGCATGCATGTCGACACGATAGCGTTTGGACGGAAGGGACCTAGGACCCTCAAAATTTGTATGCAGATAATCAGGATATGAGGCCAAGTTCGAATACGAAATGTCATTGGTCAAAGGTCAAAGTCACTGGACCCCCCAAAAATGCTGCTGCTGGCTGGTTGATCTAGCGTTCCACGCTCTAGTAGTGATAATAGAAACAATGACAATTGTGCTGCCGCCGGGTGGTTGATCTAGCGTTCCACGCTCTAGTAGTGATAATAGAAACAATGACATTTGTGCTGCCGCCGTTGGTGACGACGACATAGATGATGAAAATGACGACAACGACCGCGATGTTGATTTTGGTGTTGACGATGGCATTTACGACTGTGACGGTGCTGTTGCTGCTGCTGATGGTGATGATGATGATGATGATGATGATGGCGACGACATTGACGATGATAACAAAAACGATGATGGCTTTCCCTTCTATTACAGAGAGGGAACGGCCCAGTCCTGGGCCCCAGTACAAAGTGGATTGGGGCCTGACCGCCAAAGGCACACACCACGGTCCAAGTTTCTCCATCACGGGACGACCCCGACTATCCATGTTCGGTGAGAGAGAGAGAGAGAGAGAGAGAGAGAGAGAGAGAGAGAGAGAGAGAGAGAGAGAGAGAGAGAGAGAGAGAGAGAGAGAGAGAGAGAGAGAGAGAGAGGAGAGAGAGAGAGAGAGAGGAGAGAGAGAGAGAGAGAGAGAGAAGAGAGAGAAAGAGAGAGAGAGAGAGAGAGAGAGAGAGAGAGACAGAGAGAGAGAGAGAGAGAGAGAGAGAGAGAGAGAGAGAGAGAGAGAGAGAGAGAGAGAGAGAGAGACGCTTCAGACTCTTCAGACATTGTTGTATTGCCAATGGCACAAATACAGCCTTTATGTCAATGTGGTGAACTTCGTTACTTGCAGCGCCGAAGATAAGGAACTTAAACCATGAAACTCAAAAAGCAATAATAAAAATAAAAACCTACTTATTATGAAAAGGAGAGAGAGAAAGAGAGAGAGAGAGAGAGAGAGAGAGAGAGAGAGAGAGAGAGAGAGAGAGAGAGAGAGAGAGAGAGAGAGAGAGAGAGAGACTATCTGCGTCATGTATGTCATATATGTATGGGTGTATCTGCGCGTGGATGGATGTGTGGATACATGGCTGATCGGAAGGTAGGAATAGGAGCAAAATTCAGTCTGAGTATAATTTTGTGTATTCATACTCAAGTTGTACAAACATGTAATGTATATTGCCCAGATTTGCGTTGCCCGTGCAGTATAGTGCTTTAATTATTTTGTTAATATGACTTTCAAGCTCCCCTCTCTACCCACCCTTTTTTGTGGGCAATCTACTAAGGATGTTTTATAAACATCGTTCTAAGCTCACTATGTTACCTACTTCGATCCGTCCACAAAACAGAACGCCTGGCAGAGAGTTCCACCACGCCGGGGCCCAACTCCTACAACATACCCCCCACGGACTTCACCTCCCTGGAGCGGAGAGCCCCCATGTACAGCCTGGGCCTGCCCATCCACAGCACCAGCACGCGCTACTCCAGACACCAGCTGGGCCCCCCGGCCCCCAACTCCTACACCCTCCCTTCCACCCTGGGCGCGCGCGTGCCGCACGTGCGAGGCGGCCCGGCTTCCACGCTGCACGGGAGAGGGTCTCAGGTCAAAGGGTTCTCCTTCGACCACGCCAATACCCCGGGTCCGGCTGCCTACGGGTCTGTGGACCCTGGGCTTACTGCTAGGCGCGCTGGCGCCGTCACCATCAAAGGTTTGGTCCGTTTTATGTATATCTGTCGCTTCACACTATGGCTGCAAGATCACAGAGAAGCGGTTGCTATTCTAGAAGGCCGGGCTAAGTTTCGTTTTTTTCTTTTCTAAGTGGACATGCCTTGTACAGGTTATAATCCCCCCTCCTCATCTCTCTCTCTCTCTCTCTCTCTCTCTCTCTCTCTCTCTCTCTCTCTCTCTCTCTCTCTCTCTCTCTCTCTCTCTCTCTCTCTCTCTCTCTCTCTCTTAACTGCTTTGCTACCTTTGTATTCAGCTCTGTATGTGTAATAGTGTGCCTTGCCATGTTTATCACCCGCGGAGTTTAACCCCCCCCCCCCCTGTTCCCATTTGACACGGGCACATGACCTAGATCAAATAAACCATTTTCAAGTTTCAAGTTTCAAGTTTCTCTCTCTCTCGACCGACCGAAAGGACTTTATGATACTCCCCGGCGTCAGAGAATGTCCTCAAAGTCTAACTAATCTCTTGTGCTGGAGCACTAAGATTCACTGCAAAATCAGCCTGGTTTGAGTCACAGTCTTTCACCAAAAAGATGAGGATGAAAGTTCGTTTAGCGTCCTCCGGCCTGGAACAGGCACATATGGGACATTAATAACTATAAAGATAGTGGAACGATCCTGGAGGTACTGCAGTACCAGGAAAGTTCCGAAGGTTTGTTTAATAATCAAGATTACTCCAAACAGGTCTGGGTGTCAGTCACTGTGACTGTCAATGTGAGTTGAGTTGACCATGACTCCAGTTATTATACAGTAGGCCTAATCGTCACTGTGACAATAATTTACCATTAGCCCACCCACCCCAACTTCAGACTAATGTCAATACAAATATAAAAGCCATTTGAGTCAAGGGAAACCTATGCTAAAATAAAAACTCTTGTGATTAAAAACAAAGGCCTTGAGGTGCTAAAACTATACTCAAATTGTATTTACACCAAAGACTGTAAATCATCCAGTTACTTTGAAGATCTTTGTTCACACTGTGCTCAAACTCTGTGTGTGTGTGTGTGTGTGTGTGTGTGTGTGTGTGTGTGTGTGTGTGTGTGTGTGTGTGTGTGTGTGTGTGTGTGTGTGCATGTGTGTGTGTGTGTGTGTGTGTGTGTGTGCATGTGTGTGTGTGTGTGTGTGTGTGTGTGTGTGTGTGTGTGTGTGTGTGTGTGCGTGCGTGCGTGCGTGCGTGCGTGCGTGTGTGTGTGTGTGTGTCAAGTCAAGTCAAACTCTTATTTCCAGAAGGAACATTGAATAAGCAAATAGTATACTTTATTTCATCAGTGGACATGCGTATGTGTGTGTACGTGTGCGTGTACGTGCGCGCGCGCGTGTATGTGTGTGCGTGCGCGCGCGCGCGCGCGCGCGCGCGCGCGCGCGCGCGTGTGTGTGTGTGTGTGTGTGTGTGTGTGTGTGTGTGTGTGTCAAGTCCAGTCAAAAGTTTATTTCCAGATGGAACACTGAATAAGCAAATAATATACTTTTTTTCATCAGTGGACATGCGTGTGTGTGCGTGAGTATGCGTGCGTGCGTGCGTGCGTGCGTGCGTGCGTGCGTGCGTGCGTGTGTGTGTGTGCGTGCGCGCGCGCGCGTGTGCGCGTGCGCGCGTGCGCGCGTGCGCGCGTGCGTGCGTGCGTGCGTGCGTGTGTGCGCGTGTGTGTGTGAGAAGTCGTCAAGTCAAGTCAAGTCAAAATTTTATTTCCAGATGGAACATTGAATAAGCCAAAAATATACTTTTTTTTCATCAGTGGACATCCGTATGTGTGTGTGTGTGTGTGTGTGTGTGTGTGTGCGCGTGTGCGTGCGCGCGCGCTCGCTCGCGTGCATGTGTGCGTGTGTGCGCGTGCGTGCGTGCGTGTGTGTGTGTGTGTGTGTGACCCAGACCCCCATTTTCAAACAAGCATAATTGGTGTGTGTGTGTGTGCGCGCGCGCGTGCGCGTGCGTACGTGCGTACATCTGTGCGTGCGTGCATGCTTGTGTGTGTGTTTCAGGTAGAAGTAAGCTGCCGCCCCTCAAGTTCGTCAGCCCCGGGCCTGGCGCCTACGACCTGAGCCAGAGTAGCGGGTCCAGCGGGTCCAAGTCCAGTCCGCGCTTCTCCATGCGGGTCAAGCACGGGGACAACGTACGGCCCCTGTTCACCATGGCCGATGTCAGCGAGTGATTGACCACTGGGACGGTGACTGCCACTGCCACTGCCACGCTCATGTCACCTTGACTATCATCTGAGAGCGACCGTCACTTCGATTGATTGTCCTTTGCCGATCTACGATCGCATGAATTCGTTCGTGTATGTTTCTTTGTTTGTTTGTTTTGTTGTTGCTGGGGTTTTTCTGTCTGTCGCACTTCAAATTGAGGCTGCACTTCAAATTGAGGCTGCTCTTTAAAATGATGTTTCATTTTCAATTGTCGCACGCCACAAACGATTGCGAATCCGCGCTTGTTTTACTATGGCTGCCACTGTTTGCTTGACGGTGACTGTCACTGTGAGCTTTGACAGTATTAATGCCTGCTGACATCGCGATTTCACCCGGCATTGTGACTTGATTGTCAGTGAGTGGACTTTGACGGCTACTGTGGTTTTTACTGTGACTGTCGCTTATTAACTGACTGTCACTGTGATCGCGTGACTGTGACTTGTCGATGTGAGTTGACTGTGACTGTTACTGTAAAGGTGGCAGCGACTGGCACTTCTGTTCGACTTTGGTTGCCACGCTGATTTCACGTTGACTTTTGTCATTTGAGAGCGATTGCGTGACTTTGATTAATCGCAACTGCCACTGTGATTTGACTGTCACGCGATTTAACTGTCACTGTCACTGTGATTTGATTGTCACGGTGACGTGACTGTAATTTGAGAGTTACTGTGTCTGGGATTGACTGAGGTATTAGGTATTAGGTACTTTATAGTCACAGAGGCATCTCTGTGAAATTCGGGTTGCTCCCACCTGGAGAGCGCGTCGCAGCCAGAGGCGCGCCACCCATTTATTTTGTTGCATGCGATTTTTGTGTGACTGATGAGGAAGGAAAGGGAGGGGGGTCAATTTTGACCAAATGACAACTTTTTCGTTGCCACTGGGTTTAACGTGTGCTAAGTGCATGAGCACACGGGACCTTGGTTTATCGTCTCATCCGAAAGACTCCAAGTTCAGACCGTAAAGCCTAGTGCAAAGTGAGAGGAAAAATCCCCTGTACCCAGGTTCGAACTCGGGTTTACTTGACACGAGGCGAACGCGATACCTCTGTGCCACTCTACACCTGAGGTGTCTCACCGCGTTTAGACTGTGACTGTCATCGTTGTTTGACAACGACTCTCACTGTAAACTGACTGTCACTGCCACGCGGATTTGACGTTGACTGATATTTTATAACGACTGTAACTTTAATTGATTGCCACCGTCATTGTGGCTTGACAGCGGCTGTCACTGTGATTGTACCGTGATTGTCACTTGACTGTCGTGCTTTGACAGTGGCGGCAAATTTGATTTGACTGTGACCGTCTTTGTGATATGATTGTCACTTTCATCGACAGAAAAGGATGGAGGAAAAGACATCAATTTGTTTATTTTATGAACCGGTTCATCCGTCCTCTGTACCATACAAGTTTTTACTTGGGTGTTTTTTTAATTTTACAGTAGTTGAAGGAGAAATGCATAATTTTATATTGCAAACCACATGAATATTCTCGCGATTGCCTCCCTACCCCCACCACCCCTGCCTTACACACAGACACGCGCGCACGCACGCACGCACGCACGCACACAAACACACACACACACGCGCACGCACACGCACGCTCTCTCTCTCTCTCTCTCTCTCTCTCTCTCTCTCTCTCTCTCACACACACACACACACACACACACACACACACACACACACACACACACACACACACACACACAGTGTATGTACAATAGTTTTGTATGTACAAAGACCCGCCCCTACCCCATTTATTTTGGTGATTTATATGTATATACAGACCCACTTACCACGTACCCATCCCTTCCCCAGATGTACAATCAAAATATCACATACACTTACACATAAGCATACACACTTTTTTGTTGTTATTGTGTTTTGTCTAAGATCATTGTAAGGTGGATTGACGATTTATTAAAGAACAACACACGCACACACACACACACACACACACACACACACACACACACACACACACACACACACACGCACACACACACGCACACACACACACTTTTGAATTGTGATTGAATGTTTTTATGGTTTGGACAATGAAAACTGACTTTGTTGGTAATAGCCTACATGTACATCATATAAAATCATGTTCTGAAATTGTCTACACACCTCCCTTCACCCAATCCACCCCCACCCCCATCCCCTCTCTTGTCCTCTTTCTCTGTCCGTCTGCCCATCCCACCTCCACCCCCTCTCTTTCTCTCTCTTGTCCCTTTCTCTTCTTTCTCTGTCCGTCTGCCCATCCCACCTCCACCCCCTCTCTTTCTCTCTCTTGTCCTCTTTCTCTGTCCGTCTGCCCATCCCACCTCCACCCCCTCTCTTTCTCTCTCTTGTCCTCTTTCTCTTCTTTCTCTGTCCGTCTGCCCATCCCACCTCCACCCCCTCTCTTTCTCTCTCTTGTCCTCTTTCTCTTCTTTCTTTGTCCGTCTGCCCATCCCACCTCCACCCCCTCTCTTTCTCTCTCTTGTCCTCTTTCTCTTCTTTCTCTGTCCGTCTGCTCATCCCACCTCCATCCCCTCTCTTTCTCTCTCTTGTCCTCTTTCTCTTCTTTCTTTGTCCGTCTGCCCATCCCACCTCCATCCCCTCTCTTTCTCTCTCTTGTCCTCTTTCTCTTCTTTCTCTGTCCGTCTGCTCATCCCACCTCCACCCCCTCTCTTTCTCTCTCTTGTCCTCTTTCTCTTCTTTCTTTGTCCGTCTGCCCATCCCACCTCCATCCCCTCTCTTTCTCTCTCTTGTCCTCTTTCTCTTCTTTCTTTGTCCGTCTGCCCATCCCACCTCCATCCCCTCTCTTTCTCTCTCTTGTCCTCTTTCTCTTCTTTCTTTGTCCGTCTGCCCATCCCACCTCCATCCCCTCTCTTTCTCTCTCTTGTCTTCTTTCTCTGTCCGTCTGCTCATCCCACCTCCATCCCCTCTCTTTCTCTCTCTTGTCCTCTTTCTCTTCTTTCTCTGTCCGTCTGCCCATCCCACCTCCACCCCCTCTCTTTCTCTCTCTTGTCCTCTTTCTCTGTCCGTCTGCCCATCCCACCTCCACCCCCTCTCTTTCTCTCTCTTGTCCTCTTTCTCTGTCCGTCTGCTCATCCCACCTCCACCCCCTCTCTTTCTCTCTCTTGTCCTCTTTCTCTGTCCGTCTGCCCATCCCACCTCCACCCCCTCTCTTTCTCTCTCTTGTCCTCTTTCTCTGTCCGTCTGCCCATCCCACCTCCACCCCCTCTCTTTCTCTCTCTTGTCCTCTTTCTCTGTCCGTCTGCTCATCCCACCTCCACCCCCTCTCTTTCTCTCTCTTGTCCTCTTTCTCTTCTTTCTTTGTCCGTCTGCCCATCCCACCTCCACCCCCTCTCTTTCTCTCTCTTGTCCTCTTTCTCTGTCCGTCTGCTCATCCCACCTCCACCCCCTCTCTCTCTTTAAGTATTTTCCTTTTTATCTCGAACGAACGAAATTTAACGTTTTACGTCCTCTTGACACGAGGACCTTGACGCGTCTTGCTAACTGTAAATATGGGGAAGCTTTTTCATCTCCCGTTCCTTGTTCGTTTATATACCTTTTGGGGGTCAATCTGCATCTCCTCATTCATGCACCTCTTTAGGAAATGGGCTATGTGAATCATTATCTGTGAATAGATTGCTTATTTTGTGTGTGTGATGATTTTGAATGATCTGTAGGCCTATGTACCGTAGAGTCTGATTTAGTTCAGTATTAAAGAAGTAAGACACACACACACTCTCTCTCTCTCTCTCTCTCTCTCTCTCTCTCTCTCTCTCTCTCTCTCTCTCTCTCTCTCTCTCTCTCTCTCTCTCTCTCTCTCAAACACACACACACACACACACACACACACACACACACACACACACACACACACACACACACACACACACACACACACACACACACAACCCCAAAACCCTCAACAACAACACACACACACCTCATGCGCACAACCTCAAATGAAAACACGTACATATTATTGTTGATGACAGTATTAATAAGTATTATCATTATTATGTTATTACAGTGTGTTAAAATCATATAGGGGAAGACGGGGTAAAAAGCGCATGGGCGGGTAAGAAGCCCACCCCAATTATCTCATGAAATAAAGAAAATTTCAGTCAAATTTGCCCATGAGACGAATGCTAGACATTAACGCTCGTCTCATGGGCAAAATGAGACTGAAATTTGCTTCATTTCATGAGATAATTGGGGTGGGCTTCTTACCCGCCCATGCGCTTTTTACCCCGTCTTCCCCTAGATACGTTGTTGGAATGGAAACCTATTTGTTGTTGTGTAGGCTATAATGTTTTGACAGACTTTACTGCTGTCTTGAAAGGATTTGTATTAGAAAAGAGAGCCTGAGACATCGATACCTGTCCAATAAAGATTGTTTATTTTTATTCGAATTCCCGCGCGCGCGCGTCTGTGTGTGTATGTGTGTGTGTGTGTGTGTGTGTGTGTGTGTGTGTGTGTGTGTGTGTGTGTGTGTGTGTGTGTGTCTCTGTGTGTGTGTGTGTGTGTGTGTGTGTATGTGTGTGTGTGTGTGTGTGTGTGTGTGTGTGTGCGTGTGTGTGTGCGTGTGTGTGTGTGTGTGTGTGTGTGTGTGTGTGTGTGTGTGTGTGTGTGTGTGTGTGTGTGTGAACACATCATAATAAACTATTATGCCAAATTCCATGCTTATTACATGAAAATACCCAACTTTAAGGTTTTTTTATAACTGTCCTAGAGCAAAATGCCCTTGGCACTGAAATGGTTAAAGGCTGAATTGAAAATGTCATTACGTCAGAAATTGACATGCACATCATAAGAAACTAACATGCCAAATTTGAAGCTTGTTATATGAAAATGCACAATACTAGACTTTTTTGTTGAATTAAAAGTTCCACAATCAAAATGCATTTGATACTGAAGGGGTTAATAACTGAATTGAAAATATCCCTATGTCAAAAATGGATAAAAACAGCATGAAAAACTATATTGCCAAATGTTATAATTGTTACGTGAAAATGGCCAGCAATACAATGTTTTTAATTGAATAACTATTTGCAATCAAAATGCCCTTGGCACTGAAGGGGCTAAAGGCTAAATAGAAAACGTCCCTACGTCAAAAATTGATACACGTGCCATAAGAAAAGACTATAATTCCAAATGTTATGCTTATTGTATGAAAATACCCATCACTAGAATTTTTTTCAAAAATTATAACTGTCCGCGATCAAAATGCCCTTGGCACTGAATGGGTTAAAGGCTGCACTGAAAATGTCCCTACATCAGAAATTGGTAAGCACACCATAAAAAAGACTATCATGCCAAATTTCACGTTTGTTTCATGAAAATGCATACCACTAGAATTATTTTTTAAATTATAACTGTCCGCGATCAAAATGGCCTTGGCACTGAATGGGTTAAAGGCTGCAATGAAAATGTCCCTACAATAGAAATTGGTAAACACACCATACTGAAACTATCTTGCCAAATTTCACGCTTGTTTCATAAAAATGCATACCACTAGAATGTATTTATTTATTTATTACTGTCTATGATAAAATACCCTTGGCACTGAATGGGTTAAAGGCTGAATCGCAAATGTCCTTACATCAGAAATTGATAAACACACCATAAGAAACCATTATGCCAAATTTCTTGCCTGTTGCATGAAAATTCACAATTCTGCGACATATATCTGAAATACAGAGGCCAAAGAAGGAAATCTCGATTTAAGGATACATTTCTCTATAATGACGTCTTTCTAAGCATTTAGGAAGCATTTAGGAATACAAAGTACCTCTATTTGGTGTCTGTTGATGAATTTGTTCATCTTCGGTAGAACACAGGTGAAAAAACGGAAATGAAAACGAATTTGGAGTTTTTACAGGTATCTAACTAACCCTACCCTCAAAATGAAAATACAGACGCCAAAGAAGAGAAAATAGGCCAGAAAACCCCTTCCAGACGTATGTAGCCCTATTTTTAAAAGGGGCAAACAACCGGCTTTCAATTTTTTATCATAAAAACGCTTCAGAAAATCATAGTGGCATCGAAACACTAGATCTAATAGGCTTCTACGTGGAGTCATCGTCTCAAAACAAAATAAAAGAGGGTAAGGTGGAGAGAAAGAGAGAGGGAGAGGCGAAGCAGGATGACTATCAGCAGTCAGTGAAGAAATGGAAAAGGACAGTAAGGGCAAGAATGGAGACCCAGCCAAGCAAGCTCTGTGAGGTGGACATGATTGGGATAACGAGAAAGGATAGTGAGACATAGAGATAGAGATAGAGGGAGAGAGGGAGAGGGCGAAGCAGGATGACCATCCGCAGTCAGTGAAGAAATGGAAAAGGACAGTAAGGGCAAGACAGGAGACCCAGCCAAGCAAGCTCTATGCAGTGGACAACATTGGAATATAGAGAAAACTTGAAAACTTGAAAACTTAAACTTTATTTTCCAAGGATATAGATTTTAGGCAAAGCCTATTCTTCCAATCTGTCCTTGATACATATATGCTTAACACAAAAGACAAACATGGCAAGGCATACTATTATACATACAGAGCTGAATACAAAGGTAGCAAAGCAGTTGATATTATGAAACATAGGCTGAAATATGGAATTATCAAAGTTGCATATTTTTAATACTCGCGCGTGCATACAAGCATGCAACCATACTTACACACTTGCGCGCATGTATATAAACGAAACATACATTATAGAACAGGGCAATATATATACATTCATCATATGGTATGTAACAGGTAACAATTTGCATTAAATTGAGGACAATATTTCTAACATAATTAGGCACATTGTAGGCGAACAGTTAACAAATAGAATAAAATTCATAAAATGAAAGGAATACATACTAACATCGGCGTAAGCATCTAGCATATTATGAGATATGACCCTGGGGGGAAATGAGCTTAAGGAGGGTCGAATGTTAGTGTCTTTCGAAGACTCGTTTTGAAGGCTGAGATAGAGGAGCATAATTTAGTGTCACACGGAAGGGAGTTCCATATGAAAGAACCCGAGAAGGTAAAGCTCGACTTAAATTTATCAATTCTTGTTTGTGGTAAAATATAATTACTTGAACCATAACGTTGTGAGGCTTGTGTAACTAGATTTTTCAGATATTGTGGAGCTAAGAAGTAGTGTACTTTGTACATGAGAATGGCTTTATTGTAGCTAAGCTGTGATTGCAGTGGAAGTATGTTTAACTGGGCTTGTTTTTCAAATGTACTGAGTTCAGGATCAAGGAGAATTATTTTAGCTGCCCTTTTGTACATAGAATTGAGTTTCAATAAGTGACAATTAGCTGCAGAGTCCCAGACTACAGATGCGTAATTAATGTGGGAGAGACAGTGGGCATGAAAAAACATCTTGCGTGCATCTATATCTATGAAGGGTGTAAGTTTCTTTTAGTAGGAATAGGCTGCGTGCAAGTTTATGTGTCATTTTTTCAATATGGGATTGCCATTTTAGTTCGTCGTCTATTATTACTCCTAGGACTCGGTGCTCGCGTACTTGGTTTATGGCATTGTCATTAATATAAACATTTAAAACTAGAGGTTCTTTCTTATGCTTTTGTCTTGAAGTAATTACCATGCTTTTGCTTTTGGTTGGATGGAGGACCATACGCTTTTGGCTACACCAATCAGAGACATCATGTAAAGCTGACTGCAGAGATATTTGAATCGAAGGTAGGTTAGTTGCACTAGAATGGAGAGAAGTGTCATCAGCAAAGAGATCACATGAGACAGAGTCAGTTGATATTGATAGAGGTAGATCATTAATGAATAGGCAGAATAGAAGAGGCCCTAAGACAGATCCTTGGGGCACACCTGTCTTTATGACCTCAGTGCACGAATTTATGCCATTACTAAGGACAAACTGTGTTCTATTAGTATATAGGTGGACATGATTGAGATAAAGAGATAGGAAGAACAAAGATAAGAAAAGTGAAGAAGTAACTTGATGCAGAAGGTTAACCCCTAGGAAACAACCAAAATATGAACCCTAACTAGCATCAGGGAAAAGAACAAAACTCTAGGGGAAGACGGGGTAAAAAGCCCATGGGTATATTATCTCATGAAATAAATAAAATTTCAGTCATATTTGCCCATGAGTGCTAAACATTAACACTCGTCTCATGGGCAAAATGTGACTGAAATTTGCTTCAGTTCATGAGATAATTGGCATGGGCTTCTTACCCGCCCATGGGCTTTTTACCCCGTGTTACCCTATGTACAAAGAGCTCACCTCCCAGCATTAGTCATACGCTTCTTTATTGTCCATTGTACAAACGCACATGGAAAATTGTCTTGCACCATGTAAAATAAGATAAAATGCATCGAAATAAAAATCACAATTATTGATTAAAAACATGAAACAAATTTACATTTAAACAAATATGTAACTCTCACACCACACCCAATTTCATCTGCCCTCCGCTATCCTGCTCTCTCACCATGAGACATATAAAAGAAAATAAAGGTTTCCCCTAGCCCAAGAGGATGGAAGCTTGTGAATTGGACCTTTCTGCAGCCCTCTTACAATCAAAGACTCACCAGGAGCCAAAACGCTTCAACTAGCAACATTAAGACTTCCACTACTGAACAGTTCCAGGTACGTTAGACTACGTTAGTGTCGGACAGGGTAGATGGAGCCTACCCATGCACTGGGGCCTCGGTCAAGTCAAGAAATAATTATATCAGTCAGGTCAGGTCAACCTCCCTAAAACAATATGAGAAGGTAGACAGGAGAGATAAACCTGAAACTTGAAACTTTGAAGGAAAAGCAGAATGCTTTTTTTCACCATGTCCTCGACAACAAACAAACAGTGCGCTGGTTTCTGGTGTAAACAAACAGTAGACCGTGTGTGCCGGTGGAATGGATGGCATGAAGTCACACAGCATGCATCATGTGCGCCAATAGCAGTCTAAGCCAAGACTTTGGGCGTGGGGCTGGATAAACATCCCCAGTCGGAAGAAGAAGAAGAGAATGTGACAATGAAATACAAATCAATCAAAATGAAATACAAAACAATCAAATGGTACAGGAAATCAAATAAAAATAATACCTTTTCCCATAGAACAAGAACATGCATATAACACTATCTGTGCAGGAAGCCTTTCCACATAAACAGAAAGGCATCAAATAAACTCATTCTTATAAAAACAAACGAGAGAGGGAGAGAGAGAGAGAGAGAGAGAGAGAGAGAGAGAGAGAGAGAGAGAGAGAGAGAGAGAGAGAGACAGAAGAGAGAGAGAGAGAGAGAGAGAGGGGGTGGGGAGCTGAAGTGTGTGTGTGTGTGTGTGTGTGTGTGTGTGTGTGTGTGTGTGAGAGTGTGTGTGTGTGTGTGTGTGTGTGTGTGTGTGTGTGTGTGTGTGTGTGTGTGTGTGTGTGTGTGTGTGTGTGTGAGTTGTGTTGTGTGTGTATGTGTGTGTGAGTGAGGGGGTGACCCAGTATTTCTCACCACCACTATCAAGCACATTTTTGTCGCTTTTTTATATCTGGAAGGACCGACGTCCTAGTCATGGATTTTGAAAAGGCCTTTGATAAGATTTACCACTCTCTCCTTATGCATAATGTCGTCAATCGGATCATAAGTTCAGTCAATAGATTAATTGAGAGCTTCCTTGCAGGCAGACAGGAAAGAATAGTTGTTGATGGAGCCACACCCGAAGCTATCCCTGTAGAATCAGGAGTCCCCCAAGGTTCTGTGCTTGGGCTGTCCTTTTCCCGTTTGCATCAATGATCTTCCGAGGCAACTATCTTCATCTTCCTTTCTCTTTGTGGACGACCCTGTCACCGAGCAGTGGACCCTCCCAAAGACCACAAGGATCTCTAACTGGACCTAAATGATTTAGCATCCTGGGAAAACAAATGGATGATATCCTTCCATCCCGACAAATGCGAGAGCCTCCATGTGACCAGGAAGAAAAATCCCCTGATAAAGAACTATCAACTTCATGGCCAGGACCTGAAACGGGTAGAGATGAAATGTCTGGGTTTTACAATCTCGCAAAACCTTATTGAGATGGGACACCCACATCTTAAATGTGCACGTGGGCAGCAAAGTTAGTAAGACCATTGGCTTCCTCCACCGCAACTTAAAAGTAGGGTTAGTCAACATCAAGGAATTGGCATATAAGGCAAAGAAAAGGCATATAATGATTATGTCGCTGGTCAGCCCATCATAGAAAGGTGCCCACTATGCCATAGCATTGCCTCTTTAAACTGATGTAAAACTATCTCTCTCTTTCTCTGTACACGCGCGCGTGTGTGTGTGTGTGTGTGTGTGTGTGTGTGTGTGTGTGTGTGTGTGTGTGTGTGTGTGTGTGTGTGTGTGTGTGTGTGTGTGTGAAAGTCAAGTCAAAAATACTTTATTATCACGTTAGGTGAAATTACAGCGTGGTCTCGTACAAGCACAATACAATCAAAGAAACACATTTGCATGCATGAAAAATGGAAACAAAACTAAGGAAAAATGAATGACAAATCATGCTTCGCAAAAAAACCCATTTGAACATAGTTAGGGTCGATAGAAGCGACTATCAACACATTAAGAACTGCCCTCTTTCCCACCATTTCTATTATCGCACTCATTTGTTCACCCCCACCCTAACCCCAACCCCCAGCCTCTTCAAGTCACCTCAAGCTTTCATATATTTTTGGTCCCTTCCCGTTCCCAGCATTTCATGCGCCTCCCTCTTCTCTCTCTCTCTCTCTCTCTCTCTCTCTCTCTCTCTCTCTCTCTCTCTCTCTCTCTGTGTCTTACACACATACACACACAGACATAGAGACATACGGACAGACACACACACACACACACACGCACGCACGCACGCACGTACGCACACACGCGCGTACACACGCTCACACACATAGACACACACACTACTGTACAGATTGACCAGATATACCTCTAGGCCTAAGCTAATACATAATTCCTCATTATTTGGTCTTAGCAGAGATCTTGTTGAGAAGTTCGACTGACTTAGGGACAAAACTAGCTGAATTTCTAATGGTTCTACAACGAATAGTGCGGAACCGTCTATCAGATGGCAATAGTTCATAGCAATGCGATAGAACGTGACTTTGATCATTAGCGATCTCCCTGGCTTTTTGAACTACTCGTTTTTCATACAACAAATACAAGTTGTCTTGCTTTCTACCCACGATCTTGCTACCAACATTCACAATCTTATTCAGAACACCCTTGGGTTTTACATTCAAGCCATCATACCAACACATGAACGAAAATGTTATAATTGATTCAAGAAAACAACGATAAAAGCTTTGGAGAAGATCTGTGCTAACATTGAAAGATCTGAGCTTTCTCAGGCAGTACATCCTTGTCTGGCATTTCTTGGAAACATGAGCAACATGAGAACTAAAAGTAAACTTATTGTCTATGATTGTTCCCAGATACTTGTATTCATCTACCCTTTCGACTGTCACACCTTTGATTGTGAGATATGGCATTGTGTGTGTGTGTGTGTGTGTGTGTGTGTGTGTGTGTGTGTGTGTGTGTGCGTGTGCGTGCGTGCGTGTGCGTGCGTGTGCGTGCGTGCGTGCGTGTGTGCGTGTGCGTGCGTGCGTGTGCGTGCGTGCGTGTGCGTGTGCGTGCCCCTTCCCCCATTCGCCCCACTTTACTGAGTCCCACCCTTCTTCCCATTCCCAAATGGCAATCCTTCCTCCACGACCCCACGCACCCTCTAGTATATCCCCCCATTTGCTTGCATGCCCCTTTTCCTTTTCCCCTCAACCATATCAAACTTCAAACTCAAATTCTTTTATTTGTCGTAAAACCATCAAAGGAATTATGGAACAAAACAAAGCATACGGCGCTCTCGCCACCGTGACCAGAATGATTTACACAGATGTGGTAAACAATAAACACATACCACGAAAACAAACAAAACAAAAAGCGCAGGGTAAAGATGGTGACAAAGTAAATGTTATTGTTATTGTAGCAAATAAGGAGTAGTAAAACGCGCGTAATCATGTACAGCGGACAGCAAAACATTCATGTTCGTATCAACGTCGCCATTTATCGTCAGAAGTGGTGGGGTCTGCGACGTATCCAGACAGAAACAGAAACGTCAATCTACTACAGTGTCTGCCCATTACTCACCGGAAGTTTAAGTAAACAAGGGGACTGTATCAGTGAACCACACAAACCAAGGGAAGTAACAACACCACCTAAAACGGCCAATACCATCGACTCTGTTGGAACCAGTCCATCTGTGTGTCCCTCTGAATGTCCACGCCGTTGATGTACAACATAGGCCTCTTCTCTAGGTACAGCTTGGATAGAATCATGCCGTAGGCAGACTGGGTTCGATGGCAGTTGCCGTAGATTCTATTATTGTGGTATTTTCTGCACTTCATGTACTTGTACTTGAAGTTTTCGACATTGATACACTGACAGCCTTTCGTCACTGCGCAAGTCAGCCAGGGGTTCACGATAGCTTCCCACGTGAACCTGGCCAAAAAAGAGGCACAGTGTTAGTTCAAGCACTTCATCCAGTTGATAGTAACAGCTTCAACATTATTGTTAATTTGAAGAGCTAGGTTTCCTAAGTTCGCCTGCCACCGTCCTCCTCATCACCCTCAAATTAAACAAGGATGGGGCTGGAGGTGACACGTTCTCCAGACGGGCACCGCCTGAATCTCACGGAGACGAGTCTCTGTGTATTGTGTGTGTGTATTTGACCAATCTATTAAGTGATATATCATATGCACTAAGCTAAAGACTAATATATTACACAATAACTGAGAAATAGCCCTTTTTTACATTGTTAATCTAATCAAACCCACGACATGTGAGAGGCAGCGTGGTCTTCTTAACTAAAACGTTCCCCTATAAAATAAAATAAAAAGAAGAAAAAAAGACGAAAGCGGTTAGGTCAAATATTTACTAAGAATACACATCTGTATTGTTACAAATTGGGGACTTTCCTGGTGTTGCACTGCCTCCAGGATCGTTCCCACCATCTTTATATCTACTAATGTCCCATAATGTGTCTGTTCCAGACCGGAGGACGTACGTTAAGCAGAATTTCATCATGGTCAAAGGGGTCCACTAAGCCTTTTATCTGACAATGAAAGGAAAAGTGATTGCTGTCTTGCTTTGACCATTAACAAGGAAGAAATGTAATCACCATGTATTTTACAATTATTTAATCAGAAGAATCTCGGGAGTAAACAATGACATAGGGGCTGTTTGACGGTTTTCCTACTAAAAAATCACGTAAGATCACGTCAGATCCAATCCGCGCAGTTTTCTTATGTAAATGCAAAAGGTGAAACAAAACACGCTTTTCTAGAAATTTGAAACATTCGCTCGTTTTCATTTTAATGTGTGACATCATTGTTATGGTTTCTCGTGATTCAGATGAGGATAGAAAGGCGCGCCATAAAATTAGGAATCCAATGAAATAAAAAATTCATTTTGCAACAAAAATAATGTCACTTACGTCGTTTTCGGAAAACAATGACGACATGTTATGGATGTTACCTTGTGGCTGGCAACCCTCCCTTTTCAAGTAACCCTAACTGTTCTTTATACAACCATATAAAGGTTATCTTATCTGGAGTTGGCATGTTAGCATGGGTACGAGAGCATCTTTTCTTCATGGCAGAACAGCATACACATTTTAACTGCTTTAAAAAAATATTTTCTCCATATTTGCAGTGATAATTTAACCCACCCCCACACACACTTGTTTTAAAATACAAGGTTTATGTGCATTGGAGATTAAGGATAATTTCAAGTAACTATTTCAACAGAGGCTGAAGAGGCTTATTTCCTTTCAAATAATAGGTCTGTACAACAATTCCACCCCTTGCACGCACGCACACGCACGCACACACGCACACACACACACACACACACACACACACACACACACACACACACTCTCTCTCTCTCTCTCTCTCTCTCTCTTCCCCTCTCCCTTTTCTTCTTCTCCCCTCCCAACACACACACTACATTGATATGATGTCATTCTCACTACTCTACAATTTTGCTTCTTTGGCCCTAAACCTCTACAACTCTCTTTTTCTGTACACTGATTTGTGCTCACCTTCCCATTCGCCACAGTCCCCTCCCCACCCCCACCTGATCTTTTCCCTTCCTTGTCAATCTGCCATTCTCCTCTCAACTGCTGACGAAGAGCCTACGTTCTGACACTCGCCTCCTGCAACCAGCCACTGTCAAAACCAAAACCTATGGTGAAAGGTCCTTTTCGTTCCAGGCTCCATCTGTGTGGAACAACTTACCCCTGTCTCTCAGACACTCTGACTCTCTGGACGCGTTCAAGGCCGGTCTAAAAACTCATCTCTTTTCTAAGTTGTAGCTGACATGCATAGGTTGATTGTGCAGTGTGGACATTGAGTGGTGTGTGTGCGTGTGTGCGTGCGTGTGCGCGTGCGTGTGCGTGTGCGTGCAATGTGTGTGTGTGTGTGTGTGTGTGTATGCAGTGTGTGTGTTGATTGTGCCGTATGGAAACTGAGTGGTGTGTGAGTGTGTGTGTGTGTGTGTTTGTGTGTGTGCGTGCGTGCGTGCGCGCGTGCGTGCGTGTGTGTGTGTGTGTGTGTGTGTATGTGTGTGTGTGCATGCAGCGTGTATGTGTGTGTGCCCCCCCCCCCCCCCCCCCCCCCCCCCGCGTCGCCCCCCATTCCCACCCTCTCCCCTTCATCGTCTTTTGTGTGTGTGTGTGTGTGTGTGTGTGTGTGAATGTTTATAGTTTCATTTCTTTGTAAAGCGCCATGAATAGATTTTTCTAGATATGTGCGCTATATAAGTGCCAATTATTATTATTATTATTACGCTCGAAAGCTCCACCCATGACTCCTTCAACAGGTCAGAATTTCCTCTCCCTTTTTGTGTGTTTTTCATTTCAACAGAGAATTGTCTCCTAATGGCCGTTTTGGAGATCCATTGTTGTGGCTGTAAACACACCCATCCCCCCAAACAAAAACCCAAGAACAACCCATTCATGATTTCTTGCTCATTAATGTCGGATGGACCTACCAATCGCTGTGCAGAATAAACAAGTTGGCCTCCATTTCACTGAAAGCTGAGTACTGGCAGAGCTCGTCCCCATAGAAGCGAGTCGCGGAAGGTCTGGTGCGGCAGGCGATGGAAGCGTTATTGATCCTGCTCTGCATGCCGTGGTCTCTGGCTCTGTGGAACGCTTCGGGGAATGGGTCAGACGTGCGGAATCGGATGGAAGTGTCTGTCCACATGACATACTCTGCCTTTTCTAGCATGGCCTGCAAAACAAACAAAAAAGATGACGTTGAAAAAAATGAAGGCTGGTTGGTGACTACTTCTTTTTTTAATAGTAAAAACACACATAAGTTACTTCCGAATTTGGTATTTTTTATATTTTATTTTTATTTTCTTCTATATTTCACACATGTTGTAAACTCACGGCTACTAAGAGTGGTCTCCATACTGTACACTTGAGGAACAAGAACTCCTCAGGTATTGCAGAGAAGGGGAAATCCACCACAGTACAGCGACAGTTCTTCTCCGTCTACACAGCCACACACAGGTAGGAGGCTCAGAAATCTGACAATCTTGTACTTTTGTCCCCCCCCCCCCCTTCACACTAACGACCCTACATCTCAACGTCTGCTTGTTTTATGAAAATAATTCTAGCCTGATCCTAATCCTATCCGTTTGCCTCCAAAATGGCAGGATGTTGATTCTTAGTGAACGTTTTCAATGTGAAGATTTGAAGGGTGTGTGTGGCTAAGGTACAGTACACGATGGCCATAAATCCACCTGAAACTAAACAGAGCGGACTACCACAAATGAGACAAAGGGTTAAAGCCAGAAGGCATTATTCAGCCTTCTTTA
>CM065690.1:37479816-37482316 GCA_017654935.2 Phymorhynchus buccinoides
ACGGCGGAGTTATAAGGCCCCGTTTCACGTTGGCGCTGCTCTGAGAGTGACGCGCTCTCCCGATTGTCTTCCAATTTGCTGCTAGGCTTTGCCCGGGCCATAGCAAGCCAGACAGCAAATTGGAGGCGATTCGGTTAAGAAACAGCGGAGTTATTCATGAAAAGGTAAAGCGGCGTATAGCGCGCGTGTTTCTGAACCGAATCGCTTCCGGTTTGGCACACCGATCGTCACCGTCTCCGGTGATGTATCTACCAAATTTGAAGGCAATCGGTCCAGAAACGCCGGATATACGGGCACTGAGAGTCCGGCGGATACGCGTTTCGCGCATTTGCGAAACCGCGCAAATGACACGGCCGCCTCGATTGCCGTTGCCATCGCCCCGTCAGGGCTGACAGCAAATTTGAAGCGATTCGGTCGAAAAACGGCGGAGTTATAAGGCCCGTTTTGTGTTTCAGACACACACACACACACACACGGACGGACAGTTGGCTTTTTACTATATGATGATGGGTGATTTTTGAAGGTCTTACAACCGAGGTTCCACTGTAGTAACATAACTAGTGGTGTTGAGTGGCACAGTGGTAGCGCGTTCGCTTCATGTCAAGTAAACCCGAGTTCGAACCTGGGTACAGGGGATTTTTTCCTCTCATTCTGCACTAGGCCTTAAAGGTCTGAACGTGGAGTCTTTCGGATGAGACGATAAACCGAGGTCCCGTGTGCCCATGCACTTAGCATACGTTAAACCCAGTGGCAACGAAAAAGTTGTCATTTGGTCAAAATTTACCCCCCCCCCATCCCCCCTCCCTCATCAGTGACACAAATCGCAAGCCAAAAAAAAATTAAAAAAAATTGGGTGGCGCGCCTCTGGCTGCGACGCGCTCTCCATGTGGGAGCAACCCGAATTTCACAGAGACGCCTCTGTGACTATGAAGTACCTAATACCTAATACCTAATACTACCTAAGGAGTACCAAACAAAAAGGGGGGAAATGTTTCTCACGAGTCTTCGCTCATCCTCAGTGAGCCCAATATCGAACACCACTAAGGAATAATCCTCGCCCTTGAAACGTGGCACGAAGTTCTCAAACATGGTGTGCAGTAGAAGTTGCATTTCATAGAAATGATTGGATGACGCGGCGGTGACGAAAATGTACTTGTGTGACGTCACAGAGCGTGCTGCTGACCTCACATCCGGCATGTACTGTTCCGGCAGGGAGCTCCGCAAAGAGAGAACTTGCTTCAGTCTCTCCCGAACAGAGGGCGAAAACTGCCGAGGACAGGCTTCGTCGTAACATATCTGGTCTGAAAAATCGAGACAAAAAAAACAACAACAAAAAAACACAAAAACACAAACAAACAAAAACACATTAATTAACCCTTCGCATTTTAGTCGCATTTTAGCACCACAGTGATTTAACACCTATATCACTAAAAGGCATCAAATTGGGGTGTATTATCAAAAGACCCTATTGTTTTAGATTGGGGAAGTAAGGATAGACCTTATTTTATATATGTCACAGAAGAATCCCCAATACTGCAGATGGATTTTGTTCTCTACCCAGGTAAATTTAATGGAAAGTTTTGGCTGAAATATGGCTGGCGGTGAAAGGGTTAAAGTACAAATTCTTTTTTTTTTCTGCTTTCCCAGGCCAACATATGGCCATAAGAGATGAGGTAGGTACACGTATAATATTAAAAAAAGTCCGGTTTTCAGTTTTCACCGGTCTCACCACGCCTTGGGTTCAGGCTATACCAGACCAATTGACATTGACTAGAACACCAAGGCTACGTCAAAATATTGTTATGCTCTGCATAGTTATGCAGAGATTGTCTTTAGCTGTGACAAGCTCCTAGCATAACATAATCACTCTCCAAAATCCCCCCAAAGTCGGATTGCGGCTGCCCACGTGGCGGGGTCTAAAAAACGGTCACACGTACACGTAATGTTCTCATCCCTAGCTGATGCATTTGCACCATAGTGTTCAAATGCTTCGGATGATCCCTGGAGTCATGGTATGACAACAACAACAACGACAACCGGTCTCTCCGCTGCATTCATCCGACACATTCCGATTTCAGAGGAACTCAAAAAGTACAAGTAAAAACCTTCATAATTGTTATAAAACAAATTGTAGCTCAGAAAAAAAAAGTTTTTGAATTTGCTCTCATTTTCTTTTTATTGAGAGCGAAACAGCCATGCGGGTGGTGTTCGATAGAATGCAACAATTCTTGCATCCAAGATAAGTCAGATCCATAGTAAAGCCGGCGACAGACTATGTGACTGCCTCATGTGATTCGATCAGGTCGTGACGTTTCACCTCATTTGCATACCATGCTGCTCGATCAGTCTGACTCAGTCGGGCCCAGTCAGGTGACAGGGCCGAATAGGGCGGGTTCTAAATTTCACAGATCGAGTCTGATCGAGTCAGATGGCTTGTGACCTCTTCTGTGCGGGAAACAAAAATATTGGTCAACGTCACGACCTGACCGAGTCATATGAG
>CM065690.1:37487316-37489816 GCA_017654935.2 Phymorhynchus buccinoides
CTATTCCAATTGTTACTCGGAAGATTCTTGTAAAGGTCAGCGATATCAAAAGAAAAGAAAAGAAAAGAGGGGTGGGGTGGGTTGAAGAACAAATAAATAACAAAATATTGAAAGGGCGAAAGAAAATATGAGTCCAGACTTTACTGAAGGACTAGCGTGTTGGCTACGCCTGATCACCCAATCTGTCCTTCAAACAAACAAAGCAAAACTTCGAACGCAAAACAGAACACAATACAAAGACCATCAATGGCCCGTGGAATCTTACCTAGGATATATCATAATATAGACTACTGTGCTTAATTTTATGAAGTTCTACTAAAGCTTAAGTGGGAAACTAAACGTTGTTAAATTATGTAAATCGGTTTACATAATTTAGAAAGTAACAACGTTTAGTTTCCCACTTAAGCTTTAGTAGAATTTCATAAAAATTAAGGGCTGCCATGAGCAAAATTCATGACTGGATGTGTGTTTTTACTAGTAAATCTCCGTTGTTGTTTTTTCAGCTAATATTTCAGCTACTCTTCACTTTTAAGGGCCAGCCACATACATACGAATCGTATCTGAATGCGATGCGATTTTGACGATGTGAGTACTAAATCACGTGAAATTCATGTAGAACTTGAGCATAGTGAGCCAAAGTCGCATCGCACTCAGATGCGATTCGTATGTGTGTGGCTGACCCGTAAAGACCCCCCACGTCACGTGTCACATTCCCTCTTATGCTAGGAAGATTTCTTAAGATTTCTTACCAGCTATAAGAGGGAAAACACGTAAAAATCGTGATTTGGACACGTGACGTGGCGGGATGAAGCGTAGAAAAAAGAAGTGGGACAAACCACAGTCTCCACAAATGTCTTAAAGATCCACCAGATCCCGTGTCAAAATCACGGGTTCCACGTGTTTTCCCTCTGATAGCTGGAACGAAATCTTGTTTTGACCAGATCTGACTCCCATATTAAATGCCCCCAAATTCAAGCCGAAACATCATTTTAAAGAGCAGCCTCAATTTGAAGTTGGGGACATGTGTATGTGGGTCGCAGCTACCCAGAAAAAACCCCACCAAGGGACTTAATCGTGTGCGTCAGTGTGTCTTTAATATATCAACTCTACTTAAAGACACGTGTCACACTCCCTCTTATGCTAGGAAGATTTCTTAAGATTTCTTACCAGCTAATAAGAGGGAAAACACGTGAAAACCGTGATTTTAACACGTGACGTGCAGGGTCTTTAACAAAAGGGGAATCGAGAAAACAAACTTATTGATGAAAAGAAAGCGGTGAGAAGAACACTTGCCTGTGCTGCCGAGAAAGGCGAAGTTTCCGGTAAAAGTCAGGCTTCGGTTCATTCTTGTATAATAGCTCCATGCAACCCAGTACAGAGCGAAAAGAGAGAACAGACAGACGAAAGCCTGGGCTGCAACAGAGTTGAACTATGTGATGAGAGAGAGAGAGAGAGAGAGAGAGAGAGAGAGAGAGAGAGAGAGAGAGAGAGAGAGAGAGAGAGAGAGAGAGAGAGAGAGAGAGAGAGAGAGAGAGAGAGAGAGAGAGAGAGAGAGAGAGAGAGAGAGAGAGAGAGAGAGAGAGAGAGAGAGAGAGAGAGAGAGAGAGAGAATGGTTTAATGACTTCAGACCTAGGTTCAAATCACGAGTTCACATTTCCTAATCAAAATACATTTCAGTCATGGGTCAAGGCACCACAAAATGACCCATCTACCAACCTACCAAATTTGATGTTTATAACAGCACAAAAACACGTAGAAGTTATCGCCAAGACAGCAATTTGACATGTCCAAGATCCAAGGGCAAGGTGCGCCCGCACACGCACACACACACACAGACACACACACACGCACACACACACACACACACACACACACACACACACACACACACACACACACACACACACACACACACACACACACACACACACACACACACACACACACACACACACACACACACGTACACACACAGAGACACACGCGCACGCGCGCACGCACGCACACGCGCACACACACACACACACACACACACACACACACAATTTGAAGCGATTCTGTCCAGCGGTTTACAAGATTTTCTTGGCCAGACAAAAAGGGGGGTGGGGGGGGTGGGGGGTGGAGGCTATCTTGTATTTTTGTCACCCACCCCTCCTCCCTCAAATGTTCGTATTTGAACATTTTCACTGAGAAGCAACACTCTGCCATTTCTGAGAAAGGGTTAGGGTTAGGGACAGCCTAGGACTTTTTCTCTCATAAAACTGAAAGAAGCAGACTTTGAGATTAAGAATTATAGACATGAGTGGGGGGTGAGGGGCATGACTTAAGTAGGGGAAGACGGGGTAAAAAGCCCATGGGCGGGTAAGAAGCCCATGCCAATTATCTGTGTGTGTGTGTGTGTGTGTGTGTGTGTGTGTGTGTGTGTGTGTGTGTGTGTGTGTGTGTGTGAATGTTTATTAATATTGAATATAATGTGCCTTTTTGTGACTATTGTATGTA
>CM065690.1:37494816-37502316 GCA_017654935.2 Phymorhynchus buccinoides
GTATTCTCGCCGGTCAAGAAACGCCATTTCCCCAACCCCACCTTTCCCAACATCTGGATTCCATTTCGTCCATCCCTACAGCATACCACCATCCCGCCACTACAGCGTCTCTTTCTTCAGAAGAGGGATTCGTTCCCTCCATCTCCACCCCCACTACCCACCACCACCCCTCCCTCCTTGTTCCTTTCGCCCGGGTCTCTTACTCCAGGCAACAGCTTTTATCTGTGGCCCCATCAACACTGGACCCCTGTATAGTGGATGCTATTAGAGGGGCAGGAATTGGTTACCACCTCCCTCGCGCTCGAACACATAGAGGGGGACGTCGAAAGCAGAAGAAAATCGGCATTGTGTGTGGAAACAGGCCTGACCCTGCCACTACTACTCAACCCCCGCCAGCTGACAGCAGTAAATCCTCAGAGCAACAACACGGCGTGTCATCCTCGTGTTCCCGTCTTCCAGACAGCGCTAGGCCTGGTAATAGGCTTAGCGACAGTACAACGGCTACAACTAAGCGTTTGGCTGCTAACACGGACAACTTGATTCAAATTCCTCTTTCCTCCTCTGTTCGCAAGAACACTAAACTTACAGTTGCCTCTTTCAACGCCCAATCTGTTGGCCCAAATTGTAGACAGAAAAGAGCTGGCATCACTTCCTTCATCACCGACAATGACATTGACCTACTGTTTGTGGTAGAGACATGGCTCAAACCGCAGGGGGATGAAGCCGTTTGTGCAGATTTGACCCCTGAGGGTTATGCCATCAAGTCTCTGCCACGCCCCTCTCGTCGTGGTGGCGGTATCGCTGTTATCTACAGAGACACCCTCACCCCCCACCTCACCTTCAACTCTACCTTCCCGTTCGACCATTCTTCCTTCGAACTGTTCCAAGTCTCGCTGACCTCACAGCATAGTGTGTTGCATTTTATGTGTGTGTATCGTCCTTGGCCCACGTCTGTAAATAAACTGACTGAAACTTTGTTTTTTGAACAATTCCCTTGTCTGCTTGACCATTGTAACACGCTTCATGGAAACCTGTGTCTGTTAGGGGATTTTAATTTTCATGTTGACTCTCCCACTGATCGTAGCTCTATTAAGTTTTTAGAAGTGTTAGATATGTACAATCTTCATCAATCTGTGTCCGGACCCACTCACAAACATGGCCACACTCTGGACTTGGTGATAGAAAGGCCCAGTGATGGAGTTCACCGATCCTCAGAGGTCAATCATGACCTCGAGTCTGACCATGTTTGTGTTGTGAGTTTGTTTGACATAGAGCTCCCTGTCCACAAACACGTGTACCGCAGCGTCAGAAATATCCGCGCAATCGACAGAACTGTTTTCGGAAATGATATCAAAGTAGAATTATCTAAGTACACATCTAGTTCTTGTACTGCCGCTGAGTACGATAGCGCCCTTCGGTCAGTATTGGACAAACATGCTCCTGTTTCTTCACGCAAAGTTTCTTCTAGCAGAGAATCAAGTCCTTGGTTTAGTGTGATGCCTAACGAAATAAAAGAAGCAAAGAAAAAACGAAGACAGGCCCAAGCACAATCAGATTCTTCAGGGCTCACTGTACATAAACAAATATATAATAAAGCTAAAAATTGTTGTGACTTTCTTGACAGATCAGGCAAAAACGATGTACTACAGTACCAAAATTGCAGCGGCAAGATCTAGTAAAGAACTGTATTCTATTACAAACAAACTGTGTGCAAGGGTTAAACCTACCAAACTTCCGACTGTTTACCCCCCACCATCATTGCCATGTGTGTTTTCTGATTTCTTTCATTCCAAAATTGAGAACATTAGGAAAGAGCTTGACTTGCAGCCCACTGTTTCACACCCCCTAGGCAAAGATTTTGTAGGCTCCCCTCTTGTTGCTTTTTCGCCTGTGTCTGAGAAAGATGTCGTTGATGTTTTGAAAAGATCTGCCCCCAAGACGTGTGACCTTGACCCTTTACCAACCCCTTTGTTGTATGAATGTCTTGATGTTGTTGTGCCTGTCATGACTCAGATCATAAACGACTCTTTACTGAGTGGTGTTTTCCCTGACCTGTACAAAACTGCTCTTGTTAAACCCTTGATAAAGAAGCCTACCATGGATCATAATGACTTGAAAAGTTATCGGCCTGTGTCCAACTTAGCGTTTGTCTCCAAAATAATCGAGAAAATTGTCCTTGCACAATTGTCTAACCATCTGTCAGCAAACAATTTGTTCAACCCCCTCCAGTCTGCCTATCGACCTGCTCACAGCACTGAAACGGCTCTGACTAAAGTTCTTAACGATCTCCTCTTAGCTCTTGACAATGGAAAAGTGTCAGTCTTGACTCTCCTAGATCTGTCGGCAGCATTTGATACAATAGATCACACCATTCTTCTATCCCGGCTGGAACGTGTTTTTGGAATCCATTCTACAGTTCTACAGTGGTTCTCCTCATATCTAACAAATCGCTTTCAGACTGTCTTGATCAACAACTGCAGTTCAGATCCGAAGTTAATTTCTTGTGGTGTACCTCAGGGATCTGTATTGGGGCCAGTTCTCTTTGTCCTGTACACTGCTCCTCTCTCTGATGTTTTTGCTAGTCACTCTGTTATTGACCATTCCTTTGCTGATGATACCCAGCTTCAAAAATCGGCGGAACCTACCCAACTTGACAGCGCTATTCAGTCTATGGAATCCTGCCTTCATGATGTCAAATCCTGGATGACATGCAACAAATTAAAACTTAATGATGACAAAACGGAAGCTCTGATTGTTTCCTCTCAGCGTATGTCTGCAACGATATCTCTTCCAGAAACTCTTACAGTTGGCAATGCTTGTGTTCAGTTTTCTAAGTCAGCAAAGAATCTCGGAGTTACCCTCGATTCAAATCTTACAATGCATAAACAGGTTATTAATCTCATACGTTCCATCAATTATGAGCTCAGACGAATCAGTGCTGTTCGACACTTTCTGTCTGTTGCAGCCACGAAAACTCTTATTTCTGCCTTTATTCTTTCCCGCATTGACTATTGCAACTCTCTTCTCTGTGGCTGTCCTAAGTATCTCCTGCAACGTGTTCAAAAACTGCAAAACAGTGCAGCACGCCTCACTCTCAAGATTCCACGTTCTGATCATATAACACCTCATCTTCGTAACTTGCACTGGCTTCCAGTAGAGGCTAGAATCAAGTATAAAATAGCTTGCCTTTGTTTCGGTGCTGTTCACTCCTCTGGTCCCGTCTATCTCTCCGAACTAGTAACTGTCTACTTACCTGCTCGCTCCCTACGTTCTTCCTCTGACTGCTGCACACTCAAGGTTCCTCGGGTCCACACGAAATCGTTTGGTGAACGATCCTTCTACTATTTAGCACCTCACTTATGGAATTCCCTCCCACAACATGTCCGCTCATCTGACTCTATTTCCGCCTTTCGCTCTGCCCTTAAAACTCACTTGTTTCGGACATATTATGATTGATTAGTGTTTGTGTGTGAGGTGTGTGTGTGTGTGTGTGTGTGTGTGTGTGTGTGTGTGTGTGTGTGTGTGTGTGTGTGTGTGTGTGTGTGTAAGGGGGGGGGTCCGTTTTATTGCAGAAATCTTGTAAAAAATGTATTTACAATTATTTTATTATTCGTATTTTGTATGTAGAATGTCTACGTCTTGTAAACTTTAAATGCTTGTAAATGAGGTAGAAGGGTATTTTTGTTTTTGCAAAATTTGTCTATTATAATTAGTCATGTAATTGATATGTCGATGGCAGTATGATTTTATTTCAAGTTGCAGTATTGTATTCAAACTTGATTGAGAATGTGAATGTGGTCTCTATGTTTCTTCTTAGAATGTTCATGTTGTAACTATTTTACTTGTATAATTAATTGTGTGCGAGTGTGCGTGTGCGCATGCATGTGTATGTGTGTGTGTGTGTGTGTGTGTGTGTGTGTGTGTGTGTGTGTGTGTGTGTGTGTGTGTGTGTGTGTGTGTGTGAGTAAGGAAGTAAGAGAACGTTGTGTGTAGGCATCGTGCTTATTTTACTTTCTAATGATTAATTATTTGTTTGCCTTTAAATTTAATGTTCTTGTTATCAATGTAAAGCGCACTGAGCTCATGTGAGAAAGAGCGCTATATAAATTCCCATTATTATTATTATTATTAAAAGCACATGCTTGTGAAATTGCATCGGTTATAAAAATATAAATGTTGGGGTTGAGTTTAAAAGTCTTAATAATTTTAAAAGAAGGAATATAAAAGGCACAGCCTATAGTGTTAGCATTTAATTTCGGCCTAGATGTTGTTGTAAGCCATGCACTTTCTCTTTTGCCAGGGCTACTAATACATTTGGAGCATCGGCCTTGGAGACCTCATGCAAGGCTGTGTCATAGTGAGCCTCCTCCAATTCCCACCGAGGGACCTGCCAGGCGTGAATTTTGGCTACATCATTAAAAGACAGATTACATTCTGTAAAAAGAGAATCAGTATGGTCATTAATGTGCTGTGATTTGTTAAAAAAATTGTGGAGTCTTCCTCAACCATTCTTGTTGCTTGCCAAAGTACTTAGTGCTAAAAGTACAATAACACTCTCCATGGGTAAAAACAGAAGCAGCACATAGACGTTTAAAAAAAGTTGCATTTCGAAGTGTCATTGTTTGTTGTAACTAAGGGAAGTCGATGTCTCTCTACACAAGGTAATTCACCGCATACATGGGCACCCCTAAGGCCATTTTCAGGGCTCGAAGTTCTACTCGTTGAAGTCTTGTCATTTGTGATTTTATGCAAGTATAAAAAAACTTCACATCTGTAAATGAGACGTCTTCGAACTAAAGTTTGAACTAGACATACTAAATTTGTTTGGGTCCTGTGTCCATGTTTTAGTCGATAAGAATTTGATAAAATTCACTGCTGGGCTGCTTTTTGTAATGAGGTGATCTATATATTCACATATTGATATATGCTAGGAACAAACATGGTCCCATCACTGACCCCTGGGGGACTCCTGATGCTACATCCGCAAAAAGACGACATTGTGCACCCCAGACCAGCACAGCTTGGCAGCGATCCTTGAGAAAGCTGGCTATCCATGCGTGGACATAGAGTTTCTGACACCGTAGCGTTGAAGCTTGTGTAGCAGCAAGCTGTGGTTTACTGTATCAAAACGCCTTCAAGAAGTCCACGATAAGGACACCCGTCTGCTTGCTGCTCTTCAAATTGGCTGTCAGCTCCTCTATGAACTCCCAGAAATTTGACAGTTTTTGATTGGTGGCATTCATCGTCATTTATGTAAACAAATATATTAGTGGTGCGTCGTCTTGAAAATATAATACACATACATTTATCTGGTGTTAAATAAAAACCGTTAAGATACATATAATCCGTGATGAGGCCTGTATTGTGTTGGTGTCTGGTCATAGCATTCTTGTAATTGTCCCTACTGTCTCTAGCCTTGTTTGCTGTGGTCCAAATAGCGATATCGTCCGCATGCATATTTTTTCACAGTAGTTGAAAGGTAGCTTTTGAATATCAGATGCCATAATATTAAACAAAGCTGGTACGATGATACTTCCCTGGGGCAATCCACACATATAATTTATATGTATCAGAGACCGACTGGCCCACTCTGACATGCATGCTTCTATTAGATAAAAATGTTTTTAGAAAGTTATACATTTGTTCATGTTAGCCAGTTTCTTCTTTTCCTGTTACACCAGTGCGATGGCATGTAGACAAATTCTTCGCGATCCCGTCATATTGGTTCTTTGCACTGTTTCGGCTAATTCAAAATAAGCTTTAGCTATCTTTGTTTGCGAAAGAGCCCCCAAAGCAATAAATTAACTATGTAGGCTACGACTATTAAAACGACAAGCATTCGCACGCGACAAACATACACAATTGAAAAAAAGAAATAAGAGGTCAAAAAGTTGGTGTGTGGACGGGGTGTGTGCAGCATCTGGATTCGATCTCGAAAGCTATAGATTATTACTAGTTCATATTATTAACCTTCAATTCCTCCCAATGCAATAAAACTGCACAAGTTGGTCAATAACGTCTACCATTTATAATTTGGTTTAAACAAATCTTTATTCACTCACTCGAGTCTCAACATACCCCCTCCCCCCCTCTCACCCCAGCCATTCTTTTTATGTGGGAGCAAGAAAACTTACATTGGGCAGTTTTTCACCTGGCAGATTTTACCTTTTAATGCAAGCATCTGCATAAGAAAATTATATACCACTCACATAGCTATCCTGTCTTCCTTCCATTTGTGTGTGTGTGTGTGTGTGTGTGTGTGTGTGTGTGTGTGTGTGTGTGTGTGTGTGTGTGTGTGTGTGTGTGTGCGCGCGCGTGTGCGTGTGCGTGCGCGTGCGCACACACGTGCGTGTGTGCGTAGTAGTAGTAGTAGTAGTAGTAGTAGTAGTAGTAGTAGTAGTAGTAGTAGTAGTAATAGTTCAGGGCAAGAAGTGTGTCTCGCGGCCCTTTTACGCCCTTTCTCGTTTGTTACTTTGTTGTTTTTGTGGTGGTTGCTACTTAAGCTAATCTAGAAGTTTATCAAAATTTGAATGGACTTTTTTTTATTCATCAAAGATATATATATTTTTTTACATTAAAGGATCTTGGTCCAGAAGATTTTTGAAAGAGTTTGTGTTAGGTACAGCTTTAATGTTTGTTGACAAATTATTCCAGTCTTGGACAACTCTGTTAGAAAAATCAAATTAGCGAATGTTAGTAGCTGAACGTCTTAAGGATAATTTCTCCGTACTATTTCGTGTCTTGTCTGTGGTACTTTTGACAACAAATGTGTTAAAGTCTTTATCCTCAATGTTATTTACAATTTGATATACTTGTATGAGATCTCCTCTGAGTCTTCTTCCCTTTAGTGAAGGTAAACCCAGAAATGTTAATCTTTCACTATAAGTTAATAGTCTTATACTTGCACGCTTTAACTAATTTTGTTGCCCTTCTTTGTACCTTTTCTAAAGCTACTGATTGCCTTTTAAAGATCGGGTGCCAAACAAAGTTGGCATATTCTAGTTATGGTCGGACCATACCTTTATATAGTTTAACAAATATATCTTTTCTGAGGAAATCAAAAGATCTTTTCATTAACCCCAAAATTGGATTCGCTTTACTTACAACTTTAAAAAAAAAGTGTATGTTATAATTTAAGGACGAGTCAAAAGTGACACCCAAATCTTTTTCTTCGTCACATACTACATTTTTATTAGTGTTATTTGTTGTCATAAAATATTCATTCTTAGGATTGTTCTTCCCAATGTGCGTGCGCGCGTGCGTGTATGTGTGGATGCAAGACTTCTGTGTGCAAGTGAAATTGGTTAGCCTGTGAATCTCAATAGATTTACGATAGATCACTTAATCTGAACGAGAACTGAGGAGAACCAGTCATCTTGAGTGTCACAGACATGCCTGAGCAAGAAGAGTGAAAGTAGGATTTCAGTCACAGCCTTGCTAGATGCAATTCGCAAATCGATGCTTACCATCTTGCTAATCAATAGGTTCCATTACTGCAAT
>CM065690.1:37507316-37509816 GCA_017654935.2 Phymorhynchus buccinoides
CGGTACAATTTGTCCAAACGCTTCAAAGGGTACAACATGTCTCAGTTTTCAGCAGCTTATTCAAATTTGGACAAATTGAACCACAGCCGACACAAAAAAAGAGATTGCGGTACAAAATGTCCAAACTACAATTTGTTTTACTTTTGAAATTTTGTTACAAGATGTCTTTTTTTTTTGATTGTGATACAGTTTCTCCAAATTTGAATAAGCTGCTGAAAACCAGTATAGTAGCACAGGTGAGCGATCACTTTGCCATAGCTTGCAGATTTTGACAATTTGACAGCTTATACGTCTGCCAAGTGTTTCTGTTCATTGCACAATGCAGATGACCAGTATCACCAGTGCTACTGAGCAGTGGTCATATACATTGTACCAGGCACAGTAGTACTAATAACGCGAATACAGCCAACAAAATAAGTCTCAATTTTGAACATGTTTTACCATGTCCAAAATTGAGATTTTGTGTGTGTGCTGTATTCGCGTTATTAAAGAGAGAAAAAAAGTCAATTTTGGACATGTTTTAACATTTGGACATTTTGGCCCGGACACGCGGCACAAAATGTCCAACTTTGGAAATGTTGTACTGTTTGGACAAATTGTACCGCAACACCTTTCTCGATCGTGCAACGGTTGGGGCTGTAGGCCAAGTGTATGTGTGGTAGATGGGGAGGCTTATTGATTCAGTACCTGTCATGCAATTCGTACCACCTTGTTTCCTACCAAACGGTAGAAGATTGGGGTTAATATTTGTGTGTGAAGTTTGGACAGGGGAAGGGAAGTATTTTATCACAACAAAAATGCAACGAAGTGGAACACTCTTTGCAAGACAAACGAAAGTTCATTTTGGCAGCATCTGATGTAATTTTAGGTAACACTTTTTTTGTTTGTTATTCAGTGCATACATGCAAAGATTAAAACTGGAAATATCACTTTAAAATCTTTAAGTTCTTAGGGTCAATGTTGTCCACTTTGTAAATTAAAATAACCAAAGGAAAAATAATTGGGCCATAGTTATGCAATTCGTACCACTATCACGTAATTCGTACCTCCTACGTTTTTTCAATGGCGCAGCGTCAAAAATGCATTCAGGGGCCTGTTTTACGTGACATCAAACTTTTGATGATAAAATGACATATGAATTACTTTGACGTCACAGAGACTAACTGGAACATTTAGAAGAGAGAATGGTCTATAGCTAAAGCCAAGTCACGAGCGTCCTACCGTTGAATTAGTGCTACAAACCCCCTGGTACGATATCAGTAACTTGGTGGTACGAATTCCGTAACAGGTCTTGTAATTCGTACCTTTTAAAGAAAAAAGTATTTTTACGTTTAAGCCAAAAGTACAAACATTATCTTTATAATTATAGTATATAGTTATAGCCCTCTACCAGTAGTATCCACATTGAAAGTGTCATAGCTTTTGGATTATCTGCCCTTGAGATAGAGATCTCTATCCTTAGGGGGTACCGATTCAATAAGTGTCCCCTACAGTGGCATAGGAACAGGACGGGCGGATGAAGGTGGTGGGGGTGTGGATTGGGGGTAGGGATGATGGAGGGGGGGGGGGGGCAGACGTGTTCTTCTGCTCACAAAAATAACGAGAGAGAGAGAGAGAGAGAGAGAGAGAGAGAGAGAGAGAGAGAGAGAGGAGAGAGAGAGAGATACATGAACAAAGATTTATTTCTTTAAGCCACTAGCCACTAGAAACTTAGTCAAGGAATGAAAAACAAATAACTAGATGGTTTATGTTTGCCTTTCAGAGCAAACATGGGCGGATTCTCCTCTTCCTGACCCCCCCACCCCCCACCCCCTATTCACAGTTGCTACTTCCGGTTTGGTTTTATACCACTTATTTCTTACTTTCTTTCACTTTATTTGTGAACTGCAGTTGAATATGTTCATGGGTTTCCACATTTTATATGCACACGCCCTTAGGGCCTACTCATTAAAAAAAAAAATACTGAAAATATGAATGCTTTCTGTGCAGCAGCTTTTGAGTTATTCAAGATTTTTTGTGTTTTTTAATCAGGCCAATGTTGGCCATATTCTGGCCGAAATGTGGCAAATCGGTTTTATATTGCAAATTTGGCACGTTCATTTAGTAACGTTCATTATTTTGATAGATGGAGGAAGGGGCTTTTGAAAATCACAATAACTAAAGGTATGAGTGTCATTTCAAAAGTCCTGAATATTGTTGGATAAAATATCAACGCTTTAATGTAGATAACCATGAAATATATCTACAAAAAGGCAAGGAAATTGCGGATGTAATATGCCTTCATTTAATTATCTTTACATTATTTATGACGTAAAAAATGACGTCATAAATACGCATGCAAAACATACTGAGTTACAAATAGCTGAGATGGGGTGGAAAAAGGTCAGGGGATCTTTTCTTTTTCTTCTTCTTCTTCTTCTTCTTCTTCTATGTTCCCCAGCCATATGGACATCATGGTTGAGTATGCATGTGTCCAGTTTTCAGCTTTCACTGGTTTCCG
>CM065690.1:37515316-37610316 GCA_017654935.2 Phymorhynchus buccinoides
CTGACATTGACTGTAGCTGCTGTTTGGAACTTTTATAAGCCCTTCCAATTGACAAGCACTTGTCTAATGTCAGTCCTTTGTCTTCTAGAAGTTTTTCTCTCAGACTTTCTTGTCTCACTCCTACGACGACTTGATCCCTGATCAGTCTTTCTTCCAGTTGATCAAAGTTGCACGTTTTTGCTAGCTTTCTGAGTGCTGCAATGTACACTTCAATTGATTCAGAAGCCTCTTGCTTTCTGAGATGAAACTTGTAAGATTCAAATGCTTCGTGGGTGTCCCCTACAAAGAAATCTTCAAGTTTTTTCATCACCTTTTTGAGATCGTTTTTGTCATCTGGAGTTTCAAACTTCAAGTTGTCATAGATCTCGCAGGCATCTGGCCCAAAAACGGCAAGAAAAACGGCTACCTGGTAATTTTCATCTTCTTCTCTGCTTAGTCTGCTGGCTATGGAGTAATTTTCAAACTGTCGTTTGAATCGTTTCCAATTTTGAGAAAGATTGCCTTCAAAAACACATCTTGTCTGGAGCAGGAACGTTTGCAGTTAATTGTTTCTGCATTCCCCTTGACTGACCTGAAGTTGATTCCGTCATTCTCACGAAGAACTACACTTGTACACTTTTACAGTCTCTTCTTCTGTGGTTGAGGATTTCTTTCTTTCATAGCAGGCCCCCCTTTTGACTTCTGACACCTTAGAGGTTACTCTACATTTATAAGTAGAGGAGGTCGATCACAGAAAGAAACAGTGTGACACGTGTGCGCAGTTCATGCGCCCACACAAGTGCATGGACATCGGCATAATGCGATTGTACTTCCTTTACATTCAAGATCTGTGTCGTCATTTCCTAGTTCGACTCAGTCAAAGTCTCGTTTAGCAGACGATCTTTTTTTCAATTTCTGAGCATTGTTTTATTTCAAAAACAAAATAGAAATCCGGAAAAGTCACCCTTTCACAGCATTTATGGCATCTATTTACGTTCATCTTAACAACGCAATTAAAGTCAAGCGTATCTGACAACTTTTACAACTCTATGTATGTGGTATTTAAAAGTCGTGGAGTACCTGCCAGTGGCTGTAGTATGATGTGCTTTTCCATCTGTTCCAGATGTACATTCCACTCAGACAGCTTCAGCCGTAGATCCATCTGTGAAGGCATGGATCCAATGTTCCTCTGGATACTTGGTGTTGATGCACTCCAGCATCAATGACTTCCTCTCTGGCTCTGGTTGAGAATCTTTAAACCAAACTAACCCAGGAACGGTCATGGCAGACTGATGGTGACTGTCCTTGTGTTTCCTTGAGGGGACAGTCGTAACTGGTGGAATGGGCTTCGGCATGTGGTCCAAAAGTTTCGGATCTTTTCTTTCCAGGATCTTGCTTTGCTGGAGGAAGCTGGATCTTTCGAGGCTCATACGCTTGCGCATTGGGTGGCCCTGAAATCTCTTGAATTTTGCAGCTGGAGTCAGAACTTTGAAGTATCGTTTTCTGAATGGTTTGATTGTTTAGGCCACAGGACCGTTTCAATGGGCACATAATTATTACATACAAATCTAAAAACAACCATACATAATCATTTCAAAAT
This sequence comes from Phymorhynchus buccinoides, assembly GCA_017654935.2. NCBI lineage: Eukaryota > Metazoa > Mollusca > Gastropoda > Neogastropoda > Raphitomidae > Phymorhynchus > Phymorhynchus buccinoides. The sequence continues at coordinate 37,516,896 of CM065690.1, forward strand.
TACTGAAGCAACAGACATTAAGAAAATGCAAACACTACTACATTTTAGACATAATGTATAGTCACTATTAATAGAAAACAACTGAAGTGAATGCCTGCCTGAAAACAGTCCAGTAGTAAAGTGAATGAAAACAGAAAAAAGTGATCCGTTTTTCTACCCATCCAGCAAACTACAAACCATTCAACAAAAAATGTCTTTAATGGAGTATGAGAGAGAGCACACGGCGTGCGCGCGCCACGCGAGAAGAGAGAGAGAGAGAGAGATGAGAGGAGAGAGAGAGAGAGAGACAGAGAGGGAGAGAGAGAGTGAGGAGAGAGAAGAGACAGACAGTTAGGCAAACAAACAGGCAGACACCGACAGAGAATAACAAACCGAACACCTAACCGGCCACAATCACGGAAAGCCAAATGCCCATTCACAATCAAGCGGTTGAAGAAGTTCAAGCTTTGCTGTCGGTTCATTCCTGCCGTGTTGATTTTCTTCTTCCCGTTGTTGCCCTTCACAGCTGAAGAACCGTTTCCCTCTAAAGTCTTGTCCATTCGCAATGCCAACTCATCCCCAAGAACAGGAACAAAAACAAATTGAGCATTGTTCCTCACAGCCGAGCTATGCCTCATTTTCGTGACATTTTGCAAGCCGCCATCTTCATCTGCCTGGCTCATATTCCATCTCATGACAGAATTTGTGTTGATAGAGGAGAGTTTCGCCGCTGTCCACCATCTGGTGAAAATATATGAACACTTATTTAATTGTAACCGGTGAGCTTATTTGGTAAGCTGGTAGATTATCTTTAGCTCATATGGGATGCTAAATATCAATGACCTTTTTGACATTGCCCTTTGACCCTCAGAAACTACGGGTGGGGGATGTGAGGACCAAGGACATACCTGCCGCTCGGCGACACCTTGTGGCAATAATTTAATTTGTGTTTTATGCCAGGAGAATGATTTAGCAACAAAGGCATGTAAGTATGGTAAACATGAGGAATACAGAATACGTAACTGAGAGAGAGAGAAGAGAGAGAGAGAGAGAGAGAGAGGGAGAGAGAGGAGAGAGAGAGAGAGAGAGAGAGAGAGAGAAGAGAGAGAGAAAGAGAGAAGAGAGAGAGAGGAGAGAGGAGAGAGAGAGAGAGAGAGAGAGAGAGGAGAGAGAGGAGAAGAGTACCTTGAAAATAGTATCCATGCAGCAACAGACCAAGCAACCAGTAATAACACTGTCAGAACTCGACGTCACAGGGGGGGGGGGGGGGGGGATATTCAGTTCCATCTGCCCTGCCATCATCATCATAATCATCTCCTAATCACCATCATCATAATCATTCCTAATCACCATCATCATAATCACATCTGCCACAAACTATTAAGTCTACATGTAGTTCTTTCCCCTCTCCATGAACAAAGTTTGAATGTCAAGGTAGCAAAAATATTCCAATAATTAAGTATTCTGACAATTCTGCCATTCAATATCTTTCTAATTCTGACTGTCACTATTTTGATGAAATAGCTAAATTCGCCTTCTGGTGCAAAGAAAATTATCTGGATCTTAATGTTGAAACTAAAGAAATGTCAATTGATTTTCGAAATGATCCGCTGCCTGTTCATCCAAGTGTGGTCATTGACGGTCAAGCTGTGGAAAGAGTTACTGAATACAAATATTTAGGAACCAAATTAATCAACAAACTTGCTTTGGTGAGATCTATGAAAGCTATGTAAAGCCCTATGTCTGTCGTTCCCCTGTTTGCTCTGAAGCCACACTGACTCTGGCAAATTCTCTTCAGCAATTGTGGGAATGAGCCTATCCAGGATGACTCTTGCCAGTGTTTTCCCTGCAATGGACAGCAATGTGATAAATACATTAAAAAACCACTGCATCCTCGTTTGTACTCCTCAGCTGGCAAGTCGTCAACGTCAACTCGGCCAGGAGCCTTGTGGCAATTCAGCTTTGCAATGGCGACTTCCACTTCTTCTTGGGTAGGAGGGTTGTCTAGCTCCAACCTTGCTGCCTGTTGAAGAATCTTCATAATTGCTTCTTCCTGCATTGGTGTATGTCTCCAAAGAGGGTTTCAAAGTACTCTGTCAAGCAATGGAGGATTGATTCCTTGCCTACATTATCCTGCCCTTTGTTTCCTTCTGGAATACATATTCGCTACAGTCGTGCATCCAGCCTCAGTAAGATTAGATTGAATGGTGTTTGACTGTGTGAAACGGAAGGAGATGGGTATAATGCTACTTTTTTGCCATTAGTTCTGCATGTAAAGTGAAACTTAAGCAGATCGAATGAAACAGGTTCATATAACGTGTATGTTTGAAAGACAGTATCTGGTCCTTCACTATCTGCCCCCCCAACCCCAACCCCTGGGACGATATTGGTGGATTTTTGTTTCTTTACATTAGACTATTGGTTCTCTGTAATTCTCATCATCTGTCTCTGTCTCTCACACAGATTGTAAAAATAGGTTTCGCCTAATCTTCACTCTTGAAAATAGTTCCTAATGTTCATTATGTTTCTCTCTGTCTCTGTCTCTGTCTCTCCCCCCCCACCTCCCCTCTCTCTCTCTCCCTGTTTTTGCCTGTGTACAAGTTTGCCTGTGTACAAGTGTTGATTTATAATTGCACATTGATACTTTAGTAGATCAAAGGTTTGGGAATTGGTATAGCTTGCTGAAAATCACTCAAACGTTCTCCCTGATGGTAAAGCGAGTTCTACAGGAACAGAGATGACTGAAATGCATCAAGCTGACTGCTTGTTGAGTCAACGTTTCATCAATATTCAAATTTCATTTGTACCTTTCTAAATTCGAATTGTCTTTCTTCTTTCTTTCCTTCTTTTAAAAAAATTACAAATAACAAGACTGTATAAGTAAAAGAAGTGAAAAACACAAAATGCTGGCTTATTGGGCATTGGATATTGTGAATATGCACCTATTAATCAAACTAAAGAGCACTAATTAGAAGAACTTAAGACACAGAACAAGATATGCTAGTTGTCATGTCGATCAGTTGACAATGGAGGCTATGGCGGCTGTCACACAGTTTTATTCATTAAAGATGTACTGACAAATGTGCAGGCCCTCATTGCCATTTTAAAAAAAGAAAAGATAAAAGAAAAAAAAAAAAAAAAAAAAAAAAGCACTAGCGCTACTCTAGATCCTTTCCCTCCGACTCATGCCTTCTCTCCACTCCCCGTATTAGGGGAAGAACGGGGTATAAAGCGCTTGGGCGGGTAAGAAGCCCCCCCCAATCATCTCATGAAATGAGCAAATTTCAGTCTCATTTTGCCCAATGAGACATGAGCGTTTAATGTCTAGCATTCGTCTCATGGCAAATTTGACTGAAATTTTTTTATTTCATGAGATAATTGGGGTGGCTTCTTACCCGCCCATGCGCCCTTTTTACCCCGTCTTCCCCTAGAAACTAAATCCTCTCGGTGAATCTTCTTTCTCGTACTCTGCTTCCTCGTTCTGGAATAGCTTACCACACAGTGTTAGCCACTCTTCCTTGGTCCAGGTCTTTCAAAACTTTCTCATGAAAACTCATCTTTTGAAACCTCATACTCTCACCTCTAATCCACGTAGTCCTTGATGATATTAACCTGCAGTGGTTGTGTGTGTGTGTGTGTGTGTGTGTGTGCCGTGTGCGTGGTGCGTGTGGCGTGTGCGTGTGTGTGCGTGTGCGTGTGCGTGCGCGCGTGCGTGCGTGTGTGGGGGAGGAGGGGGAGGAGGGGGAGAGAGGGGGGAGGGAGGCGTAGATAGATTAATACATTCTTTTGTATTAACAGTCTCACTTAATTTTTATGTTTATATTCATTGATACTTGTTGGATTATTCCTGGCTTTGGCTTTAATGTTATGTTTATCTGGTATGTTAGTGTTTTATGCCTTTGTTCAGCGCTTTGAGCTCATGCCAAAAGGGGGAGTTAAGCGCTCTATAAATAACCAGTATTATTATTATTACTACGCAACTCCGATACCAGTACGCCTAGTAACGGTAACGCCTAGTAAACGGTAATAGCCAAGTACTGGTAACGCGCGACAGCAAAGTTGTGTGAAGCGATTTGGGTAAAGAAACGGTGGAGTTATAAGCCCCGTTTCGCGTTGGCGCTGCTCTGAGAGTGATGCGCTCCTCCCTAGTTAACGGTAGCACCTAGTAACGGTACCGCCTAATTACTGGTTATGCTGAGTACAAGCAAATTTGAAGCGATTTTCCGTTAAGAAAACGCAGAGTTAAAAAGCCCGTTTCCCGTTTTTGCGCTGCTCTGGAGAGTGGACGCGCTCTCATCCGATTTTCTCCAAATTTGCTGCAAGCTTTGCCCCGTGGACAGCAGGCTGACACAATTGACGCGATTCGGTGAAAACGGTGAAGTTATAAGGCCCGTTTTGCATCAATGCTGCTGTTTATGGGCGCATAAAGTAATCGATTATCACTTCCGTTTGAGCACACGGATAGACCCCGGCCCCCGGTCATCTTCCTGCAAACTGGAAGGCAATCGGGCCCAGAAACGCCGGAGATCTGCCGCCGAGAGTCCGGCGGATGCGCGTTTCGCCGCATTTGCTAAACCGGCGCAAATGACACGGCCGCCTCGGTTGCCGTCGCCCCGTTAGGCTCACAGCAAATTTGAGTCGAATCGGTCGAAAAACGCGGAGTTTATAAGGCCTCCGTTTCGTGTTTCAGACAGACACACACACCAGACACACCACGGACAGTTTGGCTTTTACTATACGATTATTATTATTACGTCCATGTAAAATTAGGAGCACAACAGAATTATATTTTTTATGTCCACAATATCAATGCAAGTAAGTCCATAAATGTATGGCTTAGGATTTACTGTGCGGGAAGGAATTTTCACCCATTTGCTGGCAACGGTGTTTTTGGGGGGCTCTATCATGGCAGACTAGCCCTTTTGTGACTCGGGATTTGTAATGAGCTTAGAGCTTGGTCTGTGATTATGACAGGCACATAAAATTGCTGTAGCGTAAGACATAACTGTACATTAATACCCAATAAAACTAATGTAGTTGATTCGCAAGTGGTAATAGCGGTATTATGGTGACCATCACAAAAGGGGCCTTTTCTCAACAGAACCACCAGCTGTGAAGGTGGTTTTTCCCATCATTTTTATGTTAGGGTAGGGTCTGAAGTACATGTGTGCCAAAGGGCATGTCTCAAACATAAGTTGCAATTTGCCCTTCAGGGGCATTTTATTTCATTATACGGACACGGACTAATCATTTTCTTATGTAGCCTTGGTTTCTGACAGCCTCATGCCAGGCGAAGAATATGGGTATTATATCTCTTATTTTCTTAATTTGAAACAGAAATGTTTTCTTTCTTTAGAAAATTGCAATGAGGAATATATTAAGGATCTTTTTAATTTAAAAGAAGAATCCATTCCTAATAGTTATTTATATAACAATCCTTGCTAACCAAAAACTGAATATGAAAACTATTATCATAGAGCAATTTTATAAATATATCATATGTGTTTGCTACCAAAATAGTATTTATTTGACTTAGATATAAATTATAGTAATGAGTATACACTTAACGTTAATTGGATGTTGGTGTGGCGCGTCATGTGTGTTTATAAAGGGGTGTTGCGTGATGATTTTGTAAATTGCAAGAGAGTGGCCGCTTTTGTTGTAAGGACACATGTAGTGTATGTTCTTTGTTTCAAAAACTCAAGAATGACCAATGCAATGATTTTTTTTAGAGAGGAGTTATTATGATTTTCAGTTCAATAGGAACAGTATTTCTACAAGAGGAATGTGATTTGCGCTAGGTATGTAGGGGCAGTTCGTAAGTGTTTTGTGATTTAATATTCATGTTGAATGAATGTTAACAATGATCATTATTTTTATTATCGCGTAATTAATATATTGAGGCATTAAAACAGTAACCTGCAAGGATAGTTAAGGTGACTTAAAGCATGACATTTCTCTTTATATAAGAGATTGACTGTGATTCGTCTCACTGTTGTGGGGCTAATGCATTAATGTAGTGGCAAATTAAAAATATTACAACAACTTTAGAGCTATGTTGAATATCCATGACGTCACCCTCCCCCGTGGTGATGACTGGGGTGTCTTTTGTAAATATTCCCCGCACCTTCCTGGAATTTCTGTGCCTGTAACTTCCTCCGTAATCTGTCACTAAAGTTGCCTTTGCCTTTTTGGCCGCTATTGCTCACTGCGCATCTAGCTTATCTTTCTACGTTACTGCGTCAATATACTAGCCTTTTCCAAGAAATAATTCCAAAAATCAATTTCATCTGTTCATCACTGTGACGAAGTCGGACTTGCTGGGCCTATTCTTAGTTCGGCATAACATATCGTCTGCGCTCATAATCAGGTACAAGGAAACTGAGGCAGATCGAAAAAGCAGCAGGAATTTCTCACTACTCAATAAAGTCCATGCATTAAAAAAAGGGAGAAATTTTGAGACGTGAAGATATAATTTTGAAATAATAGATTTTATGATTAATCACCTTCAGTCTAGGTCAATCAGCTAACTTGATTGAAAAAGGTAAGAAAAATGGTGATTTTTACGTCCTCCGTAAGACATCGGTCTATAAGACGTCATATGGGAGCATTTTGTAAATACAAATATGGTGGGAAGAAGCAGACAAAAAAAAAAAAAAGAAAAAGACAATACCTGGCTGCAATGCCCGAGCTAGTGCTAATACACCTAGTAAGTCCCCGAGTTTTTATGCAATATAGATGTGAGGGCAGTAAAACCACAGCCTCGGATAAACATTCATCGCTACGGTACCCGGATACACTATGATGTCCATGGCCACAATGAAACATGGAAATGATTGAATTGGAAAACAGGCGAGTACGCGCAATCTATACGTACGCAGATACTAGCGTTTGTGGGCTTTTTTATGTGTGTTTACTTACTAATCGGTAAGAGTCTGTAAACTGTATGGATCTACGGATCATGTATGGTATCACATGTATGTCAAACTATGGTTATTTGTAATATGTTTTTATATAGTTTGCAGATTCTTTTTAGGCACGTTTCCGTTAGATGATGGTATGTATTACTTCTATATCGTACATGATTACTCGTATTTATTTTAAAAAAAGAAAATTCATTTATACATTCATTTGACTCCGGCCGCGTTTGCTCCAAATGTAGCTTTTAATCGATCGGGTTCCTCTTGTCTAGAAAGGGGCCAGTGGTAATGGGGGGGAGTTGTACGCATATTAATGATATTCTAGCAGTATTGAAATATCATGTAGCAGCTTACGTGTGAATGTTATGTCTTCCGTGGAAGACATGACTCTAGACTTAAGGGGCATTTGCGCACTGGCTTTCTTAGTGCTACAGTCCTAATGGGTTGAATTGGGCTTTTGGGGAGCATTCCCCAATGCAAAGCCTTCTGCATCTCTTAAATCCTTTGTTCCAAGAGATTTGGTGATGTATGGCCCTGTTAAGTGCTTCTACACCAATATCAAACAAATTTTATCCCCAGGACCCGTCAGAAATGAGCCACTGGGCCCCTCTGCTATCTTGGCTAGTCGTTGTCAGAACGACACAGGCAACAAATTAAATTCCGCCTGGTTGTGATACTTTAGGGTGAGGTGGGTGTGGGAGTTAATGAGAGTGTTGCTGCGGGGCATAGTGTTCTCTCCCAAGTTCTATAATTAAGTTGTGTCATATCTCATAGCACTTCCTCTGTTTCTTCAGTTTACTAATTTTTATTAGGGCACATAATGCCTCTAGGGAGTTAACTATAGTTGACTCCGTTTTCCCTTTATTTGTGCTTTGATAAAATCATGAATCTTTTGACTGAAGAAATTCACTCACATATAGGGAAGCTGAAGACTATTTGAAAGCCTTTAATCTGGCCATATGCTACGTGGAACACCCCAGAAAGAATAATATTCATAGGGAAGCAGTTCAAACAAGAATACTAAATCGATATGATAATCAGTAACATTTTTTATTGGATTTATTGACATCATTAACTCATAAATGACATGACTCGAGCTTCTTTTAAGTATAGCTGGGTGTATTTGCATAATTATATATCTTATATTGAAATAACCCCTTTGCACACTCTCTCCATCTGCAATCTGTGTGTGTTGTGTGTGTGTGTGTGTGTGTTGTGTGGGCAAATTGCCAGCTCATGGACTAAGGTCCCTTGGGATGGATCTTGTTCCTGGAGGGCTGGGGATATTGCTGAGACGGAAGAGTGAGATGGTTCCTGGAGTCTATGGAGACTGTACAAGTGCGAGCGCAGTGAGTAAGCATCTTATTTTATGCAAACCTAGTATGTATTATTTCATCATTTGATATGTTTATTTACATTATTTTGCAGATGTACTGGATTTTTGTTTAAACAGATTCTGATGTCATCACGAAAGCATCGACATAGCATCTAGACAGCATTATAATGAGTTTTAAAAGAAGCACATGTCTTGACAGCTATTTGTATGTTATGTACGCTTTATATGTATCAGCTGTGAATCAAACACATCTGCACAAGGTTAATTTTTTAATTACAGATTCTGATTGTGTTACAGTTTTGTTTAGAAATAATAGTTGAAAGCTGGGGAAAAAGAAGGGTTTAGGTATAGGTAAAGGAAAATACTAACACAATGAAAAATTTTTTCATAACAAATTAGCTAAGCACATGGAATGAATTGGCAAACTGGTAGACAAATGTGCACTTCTATACTAAGCATGCTAAAAATAAACTGGAAATTATAACATTTTAGAAGCTGGCGAGTGAATAATTCTTTATTATGAGAAATTTTGGCTGCATTAACCTTGACCTGATAAAGAAAATAATTGACAGAAATAGTGTAAAAGGTGGGGACTGGTTAAGAGGGCTTCACTTGAACGAACTTCATAGGCTTGTTTGGTCGCCATACCTACCTAGCAGATGCCTGTTATTATCAAATGTGTGGCATGTGTGTGTGTGTGTGTGTGTGTGTGCGTGTGCGTCGTGGCGTCGCGTGCGCGTGTGGCGTGCGTGCGTGTGGCGTGCGTGTGCGTGCGGCGTGCGTGACGTGTGCACACATGCTAATATTTCTTTCTGCGGCATCTGAATACAAGAATGGTCTCAGATCAGGCGGCTACGCAGGGGAAGCATAGCGCAAGCCAACGTAAGTAGTGAGTTATGATGTACATAATTATAGCATAATAGAATGTTCCAGTGCTAATATACTCCCTTTGCTCCACATCGTTTTGGGGCTGCTTGATGGTAATAGAGCTGTGCAGGTCTAAATTATTTCTCTCATATTCTTCGACTAGAAGGCAATACTTTATTCGGTCCAGACTTAAAGACTCTGTCTACCGTTATAAAATGACTAATTAAAAAAGGTAAGATGAACATTAAAAATCTTATTTCGGTGTGTAAATTTGGGGTATGCGTTTTATACATGATGTGCCTTATCCGTCCTCTGAAAGAATTACAGTTTTACAGATCATAAATGACAGCTTAGTCTGTAGTGGAAGATTATGACATTTCAGTTACGGGTCATGTTACCTGGGGGGGGGGGCTCGGTTTTGGCAGCAAAAGGGATTGTTTGCGCCTTTTGTGAAAATTTCCCAATCCGCTACTGTCCTCAAATCCTTTGGTTAGTAGACATAGGAACGTACGGCGCGAGGGTAAAGGCATCTCTGCTAAACTTTTAATATTTTGAATCTGAGACATAGTGATAATAGCAGTAGACTTCCTCTGTGCAGGCAGTTGGAACGAATGACAATAGCATACTACAATAGTACATCATATACGATACAGTGCTTTAATAAATACAAACAGGCATACATCATGGCAAATATATTACAGACATGAATCTCAAACACATCAGGTCACATTGGTCAAGTTTATCGCAAGTATTTTTAACTATTATTTAAAAAAAAAAAAGTAATTATATGTGTCTGTTTTTGTTGTTGTTGTTGTGTGGGGGTGTGTGTGTGTGTGTGTGTGTGTGTGTGTGAAGATGTGTGCTGTGGCGGGTGTGTGCGTGTGTGTGTGTGTTGTGAGAGAGAGAGAGAGACGTAAGAGTAGAGAGAGAGTTAGAGAAAGAGTAGAGAGGAGGATGAAATGTGAGCCACAATGCATATGCATCATTTATGAAGTAAGAAATTAATTATGCTTAAATCACTTGTACAAGGAGAAATAATAGATTACATTACATATAAGTTATCCTCTTAAAAATCATTTTTATAAAGGCTTAGCAAGTAATAACTTTCTTCTTGATGGCAGCTTCTAACAGCGGTCTGCAGTATTCTACGATCGTCGGCATGTACAATCGAAAGCAAGGTAATTCCTCATGTTTAGTTGGAGTTGTATATTAACGTGCAAAATAAGGGCTGATGGATATTAATCAGATTTGGATACGTAGAGAGTATTATTGTTCAAAACGAAATAAATAGTAAGATTTTAATGCAAGCATTAAAAAATACATCAGCCAAGAGGATTATATTGGTCCTGATGGACCCTTCTTCCTATAGAATGCCAGCCAGTCCTTTGCCAGATAGTTGGAATACATCTCTGGCGAATGGCATTTTAACTGTAGATAAACTTTAGTTTATCAGCTTAAAATCGTGGGGCAGATACCACTCTGGCAATCTGGCTAGTCATAACTAGAAATGTACAGACATATCAGGCCAGACCATGTACATGTAATTTATATTAAGTAGTAGTCAGAGATTAATTATTTGGTTTAAATAGGCATTTTATTTCTCAAAGTCGAGCAAATGTAAAATCAAGCAATTAGTATAGTGGGGGGGGCAACGAGAAAACTTGGGTAAAGCGCATATTTAATATTTCATTCATTCAAATAAGTTATTCAATTCATATTCATGTAAGTAGTAACATTTGATAGCAATGTGGCCAAAATTAATTACAAGGCAGTGTAACTATTTAAAAAAACATAAAATTTCCGTTCTTAAGCATAACTGTGGCTATAAAAAGAAGTGCAGTGATAATAAATATAATTATACGCATTCATTCAAGGTGGGGTTTTTTATGAAGATTGAAAATTATACTAACGTGTTGGTCACTTACAAAAGATACAGTAGGTTATTACAAGGCAACACTTTTGTGTGTATTAGCAAACAAATACGGTACAGCAAAAAAGTTGATGCCGGATAACTTTAATTATATTAAATGTGATTCAGGTTTTCCTTAAACTGGTTTAATTTTATTAGTTATATGGGGTCTTCCTATTTCAACTTCATCAAGGTGATTCTCAAAACTAACGGGGATATATGCATTTTTTATTTGAAACTTATAGGAGGTAGGTCCACTAGAAAATATAAGTTCAAAAGACATTATACTACAGTAACTCCGCTCTAATAAAATAAAAAAATTCATGTGGGGATACCGGTGTGCAATTTTTTCAGTAGCATAATAAGTTCTAGTGCACCTTTGTCATTCTAGTGATTGTAAATTCAAGATGTCTCCCAGCATATAGTACAGGATCATGTTGGCATTACGTATTTCCATGGAATCTGAAGGAAAGAATAAAAAAAAATAAAAAAAAAATAATACAAAAAAAAAAAACTCCTAAGTATTTCACATGAAAATGAAATGATTTTGTATTAAATCTCTGTCTAGCATAAATTATGAACGCTTGCAAAAATGTGGTATAAATCAAGAGATCTCTAGCAGTTAAACGCACCTCACACTCCAAGAAGTTACCTTTGCACCTAACTGGAGTACCTGGGTAAAAACTTAGGGCATGTGTTTCAAACGCATTGTCAAGATGCACACCATTCTCCCTATCAGTCAGAAGTCTCACTATCTGTAGGCAAACTGAATGAGACTCGGCACTAGCATACAAGGTCCCACACATGTCAATTAGTTGGGTGCACGAGTTCTTTGTCGTCAGAACTGAAATGGACCACACACGCTGTCAACTACTGATCTATGGTTGGGATTGCTAGCTATGCACCGTAATCTCAGGTAGACTGGCCGGCCCGGTAGGTCGGTGAGAACGTCTTGCCTTACATGTCCGGCTTGGTAGATCCTGATTAGTACTTATGCCGAACGGACATTGTGGGTACCGAGGTACCGGCCTACACCAAGCAGGATGTCGATCTAGGTTTGGAGCGCACTCAAGATCAAGTAGGCGCCGCTTCAATTGGCGCAAAGACTATCAAGTGCCTAAGAATCCGGATGCATGTATTGAGCTTAAGATATGCTTCCTAGACCTGAATTCTTCAACGCTTTTAAGAGAGTCGCTGCAAGACCAACGCCTCAGCCTCGCTTATCAGCAAGATCTTGGAGGAACGATCCCAGCCGTAGCCGACTCGCTGAGAGGGCGGCTTTCGTACCTGGGCCGCGGCGCCATGTTGTATGCAAATCAGTAGAAGGGATCAGGCCATAGTGGCCCTCGCAGGTCCCAGAACAAAGTATGGCTCGATGCAAACTGAACAGAACAGCATACTAAATTCCTAAAGGTTTCATTAGTTCCCACCAAGCTCAACTGCTTCAATACAGCGAACTATCCTTTGTTAAGGAACAGTGACTGGGAGTGAATCTATAAGTCTGACGCGACTTCGATCGCTAGGCAGGCCGGCCGCTAGCGGACTAGGCACCATCACCCTAGGCAGTTCCTCAGCCGTCAGGCCCTTGCCGCGTTCGGCTATAAATGCTCAGAGTGGTCCCATGCTCAGTCTGATACTGTGAAAAGGCCTATGGTCGAACTTCTAAAAGACTGTCAATCACTAGACTGAGTAAAGATTTTATTATTGTTTAGAACAAAGTACTTTATTTCCACTCTCTAAGTCGGTCTTTCCCACTTCCGCTCGTTTCCAGTGCTGTATATAGCCTATGTTGATTAGACTCCTGCGTACGTACGACATGAACATGTAACTACCTAAAATAATGACCAGCTCATTACTGGAATGTTGAAACCAGCTAGGCCAGTTTTATATAGGTGCCAACATGTAGGTAATGCATAAGTAGGAAGTAAAAAACGCGTCGGTAGAATTTGTACGAAAAGACGAACTCTCTCACATCTCAGCCCCTATACATAACGGAAATCAGTGATCCTTAAGAACAGTTATTTTCTAGACATCTAGAACTAGAGGCGATAAATGGCTGAGCCAGTCGAGTCCCAGGGTCTTGTAGCATAATAATAACATCGCACTACCAATAGAATCAAAACAACCTGGCTGTACACCAAACAATAACAATTCAGAATACATTACAAAATTAAAATTATTTATCTAAGCTTGGGCTGGGCACTATATCATTGGTTATTCAATCAAAATGGATGATCCCACATAATCATTTAGGGCAATCACTAAGAGCGCCAACTAAATAGCTTATGAGGAAAAAAAAAGTAACACGAATTAATGGATTGTTTTGGTGGGCTTTCAGGACATGGCCCACTCCGAAGGATAAGGAACGGCAGCTCGTCGAAAAACATTGATGGTTGATCTACAGAGATAGCGTGCACAGAGGAATCTGTGATGGAGAAGTGTTTCCTGTCCGAATAAAAAAAAGGGCAAGAGGCATCGTGGCTCTGAATGAGTCCAAGAGAAGTAGTCTTTTAAGGAGCAAAAGAATACTTGTCAAGCTGCTAGAACGAAGAACGATTGATTAAGAACATGTGGCAGCGAGAGCAAATTGGAATGAGTTAAAATCATTACTAAAATAGCGTTTTAAAGCTCTGAACAGAAGACGTCATCTCTCTTCTCTCATCTTAGAGATGGGTAGGGTTACCTACTGTTACTACGTTCCAATATGTAAACAATAAATAAGAAGTAACAAGAACTCTTTCTATAGTTTTTGTTAGATTTCTATAGTTTAGGGCAAGCACTAGCCCTGAAACGAATCAGTCACAAACAAGAAAGCGCATGAAAGGGCTGTGAGCAAACCAGTCTTCTAGGCCTAATTACTAGCAGTGGATTTACTTCTCCTTTTTTGGGTAAGACCCTTAAGTAAATCCACCCAAAAACTATGGTGACAGCCCTGGACGGAATTGGGGCCTTTGTTGTCAGACGGTGGCTTATAATTTTAACTTAATCTTAATCATCCATAATGAGGGAAATATTTAATACTTACAAAGAAGGTCCCCCACCCGCAATTTTATAGTAGAGGTCTTATGGTGGGAGGAGTCTGTATGAATGGGGACGGTTCAATCTGTACTACTTATAGTCTGAAAAATACGGCAGGTAATAGTACTAAATCCTTTATGGCATTTACTTCAGTATGAGTATTTTAGTATTGCAATTGAATGCCTATGTGCATTAAAATTCCGCGCGCCCTAAATGCCCCCAATCCACCCCCCCCTCGCCTATGATTTGGGGCTAGAAGACGCTATACATTAAAGGGTTTGTTTTTGGACTCTTCTCTCTCTTGCTCTCTATTCTGTTCATTAAATAACATATCAAATATAAGAAGTCAGCAACTTTCACTAAATTTTTAGGGAGAAAAAAAATCACTATTGAGCATAATCTTTCCTGTCATGCGCCGGGCATGTCTCCAACTTTCATAGGCAATATCAATGTCTCACTAAAAAAGCTTTTCAGCTTTCTAAACTTAAAAAGCTTTGCTTACGACGTAAACGCCCAATGTGAGACAGCATTTTATACCAATGGGCATGGCGTCTCATCTGTATAGTGGACTACTCTTCTACTCTCTATGACACAGACAGTGTCTAAGCACATTAAAACGGCTTTGCACAGGGACCCATAAATAACGTGCTTACTAAATTCAATGACTTAAGCAAATAGCAAAGCACGGCTACTACTCAGAGATTGATACTAGTATTAGATATTTTAGCAAAGAAAAAAATACACTTTTTCTACAACTTGAATAGCACTCAACAAAACAATTAATGATGTCTTAGAATATATGAATCAGTCAGCACCTTAAATATTTCATCAAGGATTTTCAATCAGATACCCTTAACCATATTAATTCATAACAAAACCAAGACTATTGATTTGTTTAAAGACTAGTTTAATATTTATTCTTCTGGTGGAAGGACACGTTGAATTCTATCCCATCACATATCAGAAGTTAAAAAGCAGGCATTAACTCCTTTAAAGCAGTAAAAAAAAAATAGATATTTTTATAATAAAGTAAAAAAACATAGCAAACGCTTTGGTGCCACTGTCGTTTTTGTAAAAAGTGAGTTCTAACTAGTATCTGTACTATGTTCGGGAGATTAGTGTGTCTGTGTGTGTGTATGTGTGTGTGTGTGTGTTGGCGTGCTCGTGCCCCCTGACGCTTTATACCTTAGGCTTTAACTCAACCTTAACTGGTCCATTTTCGTCTAAAGCATAGAAAGGCGTTAGAGGGTTAGAGTTAGCAGGTATACGGTGATTTTGACGCTGGTACTTCAAGTTCAGACGAACGATCTAATCGCGAGTCAGTATACATTGATGACAGTAAGCAAATAACAGATATTCATCTGTTGCAGGATTAACTGTCTGTGCGAACTGCTTTAAGGCTTGACTGCAATGTCTATCTACTCTTCAAAAAAACTAAAAGAAGAAAAAGAGTACTCTCAGCTCTCGGTGGCACTGCAAACGTAAGCGTTGTCATTATTCTCCAAGAAAACCATTAACATGTTAGAGGGTTAAAGTTAGTAGATACTTGATTTTGACGGTGATGTTTCCTTCAAGTCATGTCGAGCATAATGCAGTCATATACATCAGGTTAAGCAATGAACAAAAGAAAGAAAAATCATTTGTTGGCAGAGATACTGTAGTTTACTGTTGTGTTTGTACCGAGTAGGAGTATTTACATATCTGGAAAGAATACTCTGCCATTTAGATATACAAAAACGGCTCTTTAAATAAGAACTCAAGTACTTCAGGGTGTGACAAATAGGTAATTTTAAGCAGTCGTTCAACTTATATTTTCTGTTAAGCAATGTGATGTAGCCTAGTGTGCTGGCGTTGACGCATCCGGTTGTTAGCTTTTATTGCAGCCTTGAGTACGTTTGTTCGTGTTCATTTTTTGCCCATCTATCTCTGCGGGGGGCATAACTTAGCCTACCGGCACTTTCGTCAACAAGGCCTCGGCCTAGAGTCCATGCTTGACCTCATAATCAGACGGACGTACTTAACTTTAGGCCCACATTCTCTTTCAGTTAGCTTGAAAAAAAATATCACAGGAATCCTGAGGGTTCGTTCGATTTTCACTGCCTTTGACTGTAACGAAATCCTTTTTTAGGCTAGACGATTGATCACCATGAGACAGAAGACTGTAGCATGGAAGATAATAGTCATTGATGAGCATTGCTGCTGGAGCGCTGGACCTTTGCTATTGTGGGCAGTAGGAGGGGGGATTAAGATAACGGAAAATAAAATATTAGGACTATATAAGAAATTCTTACAGATATGTAATGATCGTGGAACATAGATGTTGTTCATCGCAGTGAACAATCCGTTTGATAAACAGTAATCAGATCTAGGAGTAATGGCCATTACGAATCTACGCAACTACAATTATTAATTTTCTAAGAGTAAGACTAAGAAGCTTAGACCCACAGGCAAAGAATAGGCCTACTACAGGTGTCCGTAGACACAGCCTTTTACCCCGGCGGGGTGGGTGGGGGTGTGATTGTGGATTGGTCACTATGTGCCTTTTTTCTGAAAGCTTGGTCAATATGCTTTTAAATTTTACTTGTTTGCCAAAAATAAAAATAGGGCTCCACTATGTTACATGCGCATACATATAATTAAATTTTAAAGAAAGGGGTAGGGGTGCATAGAAATAATTTTAATTTACACAGTAAAAAAAAAATTAATTCTGTTTTCAGATGCAAAAGTGTCTACATAACAGTATTCTCTCTATACAGGCATGGAAATTGTCATGGGAATTCCCATGCCTGCTATTACTAATAGTAATAAAAATCAGACGTGAGCCTTGCAGGCTTTGCCTCTTGTTATTTGATGAATGGAAACCAGATACATCACAATTCCAAGCTATAATTTGTCGATCTCATGGAGTAACAGTTTGTAAGTATAAGTTTAGTCTAGTTTCTTTCTGGTATAGAAAGCATAAATCATGCATGGTCGGCCATGTCTACTTGGCGGATTTGAATGATTTGTGCCAAATTATATACAGAAGATTGTGACATAGGCCTAAATATTACCCATGTGTCATTTAAATCAATCATTGTACCTTTTTCCGCCTCCAAGCCCTCTCCCCATCACCTTCTTACTGTATTAGTCTTGTACATTGATGATGTATATAGTGCTGTTCTCAGTGCTGTGTTATGTTATTTATGATATTTACTTGTCTTGAATGCTTTGTAGTAGTAGTATGTCTTTGGCAAAAAAAAAATATTTTTTAAAAAATTTGTGAAGTGGGTACTCTTGTCAATGTGCACACAAAAATGAGCAAAGATTTACAAAGCCACTTGTGAAATTTGACTGGTTGTTCAACTACATACCCATCAGCCATTTAACTATTGATTTGTGGAATTCTGTGGAATTCTCTGCCTTCTCCTCACCGACACTCCAACTCAGTCTCCTCATTCAAAAACTCTCTTGCCAAAACCCATCTTTTTCTCTGCTGCGCCCTAAAATATATTTGATCAGATTGTTCTGTAGTTGTGTGCATGGTGAAGAGGAAGAATTATTTAAGAGGTTTATGCTGTGTGTGGGGTGTGTGTGTGTGTGTGTGTGACGTGTGTGTGTGTGTGTGTGTTGTAGGTGTGTGGAGAGCATGAAGGATGTGACTTGTGTGTTATTTTGGTTTTTGTCGGTTAGTGTAGTGTGCACTCATGTGTGTGCTGTGTGTTTGTGTGTGTGTCTGTCTGCATGCGTACGTTTGTGTGTGAGGGTGTTTTGTGTATGTGTGTTGGTGTATGCTTGGTCAGTCCATGCGGCTCAGTTGCTGTGGCTTACTCGAATGGGGGTATGAACGAGTTGGCTTCGATAAATCCGTGTGTGTTTATGTGTGTGTGTGTGTGTGTCTGTCTGTGTGTGTTAGAGAGAGAGACGAGAGAGAGTTGCTTTGCATATGCAGGCTGTTGGTGGTTGTTGTCACTCTTGAATGTTGTTTTTTCTTGTCTGTTGATGAATAATTGTTTGTAAAGCGCTTTGGGCTCATCTGACGTAAAGCGCTATATAAAGGTACTGTTATTATTAATTATTATTATAAATCTTTCTCCTTCAACTCAGATTATTTCAGTTTCTAGGTGTTTGTTGTGTGTGTACTTTTTCCTCCAGTGAAAAGTCTGTGATCGACTAAAGATACATTTTGCATAGTTAATCAAACAAGGATTATGTTCACAAATGCAGATGTGAAATGTTTAAGTGTGTATGTATGCAGGGGGGTGGGCATGATTATGAGCGTATGCTTCTTTACTTTCTTCTTCAGCCGCATGACCAGCGATCGCTCCCCAAATTGTTTCTGAACTTTTACTTCATTTTTGTAATGTTCAAATTATATTTTTTCTCTTTTTGTGTGTGTGTGTAAGCATTTTATGAGTATGTATTTTTTCTGTTTCATACTCCAAAACAAAATTGTAGCACAAGTGGAAAACATGGTTATACAGATATATCAAAGCACATAGTATACTACTGGCAACATTTCTTTTCTAATAATGGCTAGTCTAAAAATAGCATCACTGAATTGTCAAGGATTGGGGAACTTCCATAAGAGAAGAGATGTGTTTCAATTTTTGAAACAAAAGGATTTATCTGTGTACTTTTTGCAAGATACGCATTTCGCAAAGGGCAAAGAAAAACATATTAGGGCAGAATGGGGATATGAATGTGTATTTGCTTCAAATAATTCCAGATCTAGGGGGGTAGCTATTTTATTCAACAATACTTTTGACTTCAAAATAACTAAAACAATAGTAAATAGCCAGGGAAATTATTTAATTTTAGTGATAAAAACCCATCTTAAAGATATTGTTCTTGTAAATATTTATGGACCAAACAAAGATGATCCAAACTTTTTTGAGAATATTCAGAAAAAGATTGAAGAGATAAAAGTCACTGATATTATCATTGGTGGAGACTGGAATTTAGTAATGAACCCAAGCGTAGACTACTACAATTATAAAGCTGTAAATAACCCCAAAACAAGAGAATCTGTTTTAAACATAATGTCTGATCTGGAACTAGTAGATGTTTGGAGAGAATTAAACCCAGAAATGCTTAGATACACTTGGAGAAGACCTACCCCTTTACAACAAAGTCACCTAGACCTTTTCTTGATATCGGATAATCTTCTAACAAAAATCAAAGAGATGGATATTCAATATGGATATAGAAGTGATAACTCATTGATAAATGCTACACTAACGTTCGAAGCAGAACACAAGAGAAACACATTTTGGAAATTTAATTCATCCCTCATAAAGGATCCTAAATATGTTGATAGTATAAAAGAAACCATAGTACGAGTAAAGGAACAGTATGCTGTAACACCTTACTTAAGAAGAGAAAACATAGATAAAATACCTGAGGATGTAATATAGTCCAGTATACTATTAGTGATCAGCTCTTTTGAGATGTACTATTAATGGAAATTAGAGCCCAAACTATAACATATAGTATACATTGAAAGAAGGAATATAGGCAAAAAGAGGATACATTAGAAAAATAAAGAAATTTTCTTGAAAAGGAAGAGCCAACCGTGGAGAATGTGAGAGAACTTTGTAAAAAGAAAGATGAGCTTCTTCTTCAGTTTAGAAAAGAAAAAATAGATGGAATTATTTTAAGATCTAAGGCAAGGTGGGCAGCTTGGGGGGAGAAACCAACTAAATACCTTTGTAATTTAGAAACTAAACATTTTGTGAGTAAACACATGTTAAAAATAGTAACAACACAAGGCACAACCCTAACAGAAACAAATTATATATTAGAAGAAACAAGAACATATTATAAAAAATTGTACAAAAAAACAAATTGTAGACAACATAGACATTAATGAATATGTGAAGAATCTACCAAAACTTACTGAAGAAGAATCAGAATGTTTAGCGGGATAAATTACAGAAGAGGTAGCGTTGTATGCCCTTAAAAACATTAAAAAAATTATAAAAGCCCAGGAACCGATGGGATGACAGTTGTTTTTTTTTGTTTTGTTTTTTAAACAATTAGGACATT
Organism: Phymorhynchus buccinoides; assembly: GCA_017654935.2. Classification (NCBI taxonomy): domain Eukaryota; kingdom Metazoa; phylum Mollusca; class Gastropoda; order Neogastropoda; family Raphitomidae; genus Phymorhynchus; species Phymorhynchus buccinoides. Next base: position 37,536,952 of record CM065690.1, read on the forward strand.
TTGTCATAAGGTCTTTAGATGAGGGGTTTATGAAGGGAGAGATGTCATTAACTCAGAAGGAATAATTATATGTTTACCAAAAGGAGATAAATCTAGGGATTGTTTGGATAACTGGAGTCACATATAAAATAGGAAGCACCTGTATTGCAAACAGATTAAAAATGGTCTTAGATAAACTTATCCATGAGGATCAATCAGGTTTCATACCAGGAAGATATATTGGAGATAATATAAGAACTTTATTTGATATGATGCAATATTAAGATACTAATTCTTTTCCGGGTCTTCTGGTTTGAATAGATTTTGAGAAGGCGTTTGACTCGGTAAGCTGGGATTATATGTTTAATGTTTTACAAACTTATGGATTTGGACAGGTTGTATGTAGGTGGATCTCAGCTTTCTACAAAAACATTACTTCATATGTTACTGTAAATGGAAAAGTGTCAAAAAAGCTAGAAATACAACGTGGTTGTAGGCAAGGCGACCCAATTTCACCATATTTGTTTGTTTTGTGTTCAGAGATACTTGCATGTAAAATCAGAGAAAACAACAATATTAAAGGCATTACTATAAATGACACTGAATTCAAACTTAGTTTATTTGCAGATGATACATCCTTTACGTTAGAGGGAGATAAAGAATCATATTAAAATATTTTTTAAACTTTAACAGAATTTGGATATCTATCAGGCTTAAAACTAAATTTTAAAAAAAACATTCAATGTTTGGTTAGGAAGTAAAAAGAATTCAAGCTGTAAATATTTACCACACAAAAATATGAAATGGACCCCCCTTAAATATAAACTGCTAGGTATTTGGTTCTCAAATGATTTATAAAAAATTACAGAACTAAACACAGCAGATAAATGAATTGAGGTAACTAAGCTATTTAATATCTGGTCAAAAAGAGTATGCACACCTATGGGTAAAATCGCACTATTAAAATCAGTCATTCTTTCAAAGTTGATATATTTATGGATTCTTTTACCAAATCCTCCAGACAAAGAAATAAAAGAGTTGCAACTCAAATGTTTTAAATTTGCATGGGAAAATAAGCCGGACAAAAATCAAAAGATGCTATGCAGTAAACAGGATAGAGAATGGAGGCTTGGAAATACCAAACATAAGTACATATATACAGGCTTTGAAAATTATGTGGATGAGGAATATATACTTAGGAAAAGCAAAGTGGAATAAGATCTTGGCCTCTCAGTGACCTGAAATAAAACAAATTGATATGTATGGCCCTGAAAAGTTTAGCAAGTCCAAATGTAATACCTTTTGGAGAGATGTTTTCATGTCATATTCACATTTTCATGAAAGAGTAGAGTTAAAACACTCTCCAGAAGCCTTAGCTGAACCAATTTTTTATAATAAGAGATTTAAAATAGGAAATAAAACCTTCTGCTACAAAAAGTGGCTGCACAAAGATATTATGTTTAGTGAAAAATGTTGTAGATGAAAATGGGCATTTCTTAAACCATATGGAATTTTCAAATAAGTATGGAATAAAAGTCAATTATTTAGATTACATGGGTTGCATAGTCTATTAAATTACTTTTTTAAAAGCAGAACATTGAATTGATAGACAGAAAATACTACCCAACAACAAAAGCATTAAAAATTATATGTAGGGCTGCAATGTTTATTACAATCTGCTTTAGAGGAAGAATTTATATATAAATTATTTTATTAAATGGGAAGACAAATTATAAATTCTTGTTGATTGGTGCGGTGTCATGAAACAAGTAAAGAAAATTAAAGAAATCAAACTTAAATGATTTCAAATATGAATATGTTATAATATATTAGTAACAAACAGCTTATTAAAGAAAATGGGTATAATAAATAATGATCAGTGTTCATTTTGCAAAAAGGAAAAAAGATACAGTACAACACTATTTGTGGCAGTGCCAGCATGCTCAAATATTTTGGAAAGAACTAGAATGTGTACTGAAGAGAAAATGTGAAAATTATGCAAGATTAAATTTTAATATAGAATTGGTTTTGTTTGGATATGATGAAAAATGTAAAACAGACAAAGGATTTGACCAGATTATGCTGTATGCAAAATACTTTATTTATAAATGTAGAATCAATGAAGTAGCACCGAATGTACAATGTTTTATAAGAGATCTGAAGAATATGCATCAAACTGAAAAAATATGTTTACTCTATGGACATGCGATACTTTTGTTTTTTTGCAAAAAATGGTTTCCGTATACAAACTTAATTGAAAGTTAATATACTTGTCATGTTGAGTTCCCCATACATCTTTGATATATCATGATTGCTTTTCACATGTGATTTTGTACATGTATGTCTGTGTGCTGATATTGAATGTCTCAAATGTAATAATTCCACTGTGCTTTAAAAAAAAAAAAGCAAAAAAAAAAAAAAAAGATTAATTATCTGTGGGTGCCAGAGTTTGTGTTCCAGTTTGATAACTGTATTTTAAAAAATGTGAAGTTGCTAAAATGTCATCAAAAAGTGTCCTTTGTTTTGTTATATTTTGCTGTCCCCTCTTCTAGGGTGTAGAGTGGGGGCAACAAGACAAAGGATATGATTGCTGCTCAATGACGTTGTTGTTTGTCATGCACCCTCGACTTTTTTTTTGTTTCCATTTTTAAAAAAACTGATTTTACATGAAAGTAGTATGTCTAGGAAAAATAATAAACACACACACACACACACACACATGATAAAGAGAGAGAAAAGTATAATGTAAAAGAAAAAAATATTCTCTAGTTACATTGAAGCTTTCAAATTTGTGGGTTGAAGTTAGATAACTATATAATGTTTCTTGTTAGTCTTTTTAAAATCAAATACAAAGGTAAGGTCTGTTGTCAACATTTTTTGTTTTACTTACATGCTATATTCTTCTTCTTTGCTCGCTCAGTTTACCGTCAATTATGAGCACAGATGTGTCATGCTGCTGTTATGCACCTAACTAAAAAATAGGACCAGCAAGTCCGACTTCGGCTGGAGGATATCTTTTTGAAAGTATTTTTTGAAAAAAAGGCAGGAGAATGGACTTGTAACGTACAAAGATAGTAGATGACAGTAACAAAAGGGAAAAGGCAGTCAAAGAGAGTGACAAATTAGAGGAAGCTACAAGCACAGAACTTCCAGAAGGTGGGGGAACTATTTATACAAAATACCCCCCGGTATCCTCATGGGCGGAAATTATATGCTATATTTTTTTTTTCTCTAGGGAATAAATAATGGATCTGTCATCCTAATTTGTTTCCCTTTCCGTCAAAATATACTTTATGTTTGCTATGTGTGTTGAAATAAATGTCATGTGTAGAGATTGGGAAAAAAAAACATTAAAAAAAATCGTTTTTGCAAATTGCTTGATACATGTAGTTGATTGTTTTTAACTTGTTATGAAAACCTTTAACAATACAACTTTCTGTCAAACTTCACTTGTTGCGTACTTGAAATTTGTTGGAGCGCATGGAATGTCAAATGCTTATCTTTTATGGCAATGTTTTGTTACATTCTTTAATGTCTAACAAATGAGATACAACCAGCAGGCATTAAAAATAATCCACATAATTTTAGAATTTGATATCAAATTCAACTTGAGACATGAAAACCTCAACTGTGTTTAAGGTAGGAAAACCTCATATGATTTTACATCTTTGCATATAAAATAAACGGCTTTCCTCATCCGTCTTTAACATGTTACAGTTTCATTTTCAGCTGTAAGAAATATGTGTGTAGGTCTTCAATCTAAAGCAAAAGTATTATTAGGTTAACACATTACTAAAAGATAATTATTCTATTGTTGTTTTACTAACAATGATGCTTAATTACATACAACAGCCATAGTGCTTAATTGTAGATGACAATCTAATGTTATTGATGTCAAGCACAAAAATATTATTACCTCAAACAAAGTAACGATTTACATAGCGATCCCTTGCAGCTCGTCCAGCCATCACTAGGGCCCGTTCATTGTCGGCGAGTGGCAATTGATCGTTGGCCTGGTCATGCCTGTTATCAGTGTTCAAAGAAGTCACTAAAGCAAATCACTGGTTCTTGTGTAAAAAGTCAATGCAGAATTTCATGTTTTAAAAAAATTAACAGAACATAATGTAAAGGTAAATACATTAATGTAACTTGAATAGCTCAACCTATTTTTTTAAATGTTTAAAAAATGCAATAAAAAATAATTTAACAAAGCAAAACTCTTATGCACACTTAAGGCAGTTAGAGACAACATTTAAGAATCCGCAACCTAAGCAAGACAGCTGGATTAAAAAAAAATTATACAATGCATAACATTACATCAACCATTTATTAAATATATTCTTGTTTTGATTTTTTTTATAATAATAAAAGGGAAGAAATGAAAGGGGGACAGGGTCGGACAGTAACGGCTGCCCGACTTCCTGGGGCAGGTAGTCGTAAGTGTCGGGCATGTGGCGAATTCGATGACCTGCCCGCCGGGCAAGTGCAAGTGCTTAGAAAAAAAATCTCACCCAGTTTATTTCAGTCCGTTGTAAAAACCGCAAGTCAGGTTCTAGGCCTACAACGCAGGCTACATCAACAATGATAGGCCCTATTATCACCACGCACGCAAGTAGTTTGACTTGATGTCAGTATTAGAACAAATATAAATCAATGAAACTCAAACTGAAAGCAAAAAATGATCTTTTATTTGTTCTAGGTATCTTGTTCTTTCACATTTCCATGATACATAATGTGCATAGTACTGGATGTTTGAATATCAATAATTGATTAAAAAGGAGAAAAGAAAAAAATGTATGGTAGCATTCTGCATAAATATTGCGCCTACCTGTCATCTTCATGGTTAGGCTCGTCCTCATCCTCAGGGTCTGGCAGGTTCAACATACGAGCTTGGTTTGCCAGCATGAAGCACACGGTGATGACCCTGCATGCTTTTCGAGGCTCCAGCCACAGGATTTCAGGCAATTCCACCTTCGTTTCGCTAAACGTAAACCTGAGAATATATCATACAGTTTAAATTAAAACATTAAACAATAGATTATTTATACTTAACACTACCCTCCACTCAACAACAGCCAAGAAATGTGCATATATAATAATACAGAAACACATTGATTCTTTCATTACAGTTGTAAAAGCTACATGTTATTGCTATTGATCATATGGATATATATATCGTCGCTGTCCGACGCTAACCGTGTATCTACAAAATTTGACAAAAATAGATTTTTTACTGAAACTCCTTCCAGTGACCTCACGCAGGTCTTCTATAAATATCTTGTGTCTGCGACCAATGAAAATGCTCAAATTTGTCACATGATACCACATAAATAATCGTGTATGTGCCGGGTTGTTGCTGGTTTTGACGCGATAAGCGTGCAACTGTCACGCTAATCGTGTAACTGCCGGCAGCTGTCGTATCTCCCATTGTGAGAACAATGCACTAACTTTGTGACTAACCGTGTAACTGAATTATCACGAACATTTTGGGTGTTAATGCAACTTTTATTGTGTCACATGTTTACTCATCGGTAAAGAAGAAGTGTCAAGCGTATATCAAATGGGGATTGACTTTGTAGCAGGCGACAATATGTTTTTTGATGCTCCTGTAAAATCACTGATTGTGTAAATACACGGTTAGCGTCGGACAGCGACTATATAAGCTATCCACAAAAAGTTAAGGATCACTTGCAAACTAATTCATAACTTTCCAAATAAGAAAGCCAATGCGTTGAATTTTGGCCAACATTTAATTCAATGCTTTAGTGATAACGATACACAATTGCCTTCAATTTCGAGCAATCGTTTGGTCTGTACATTTGATCAAAGTGGGTACGTATCGAAATTTGATTTCCCAAAGTCATTGAAATCACAAGACAGGGCATTCTGATGCTCCCAAAAGTTCAGTAATGCGTGTATCCGCCATGGCTGTTCTGGCACTCGACGCAGCGAGTCCTCATGGAGTTGACCAGGGTGGTGAAGATCCTCTGTGGAAGCGCCTGCCACTCAGCCTGCAGCATCTGGTAGAGGTGCTGGGCATCCCTGGGAGGGGGGTGGTTGCTCCTCACTTTGCGATCCAGCTCATCCCAGAGGTTCTCAATCGGGTTGAGGTCGGGACTGCATGCTGGCCACTCCATTCTGTTGACTCCAGACTGCTGCAGGAAGTCGTTGACCACCCTTGCCCTGTGGGGGCGAGCGTTGTCATCCTGGTAGACAGCCGGCGGTCCCATCTGCTGCAGTGTAGGCACAGCCAGCGGTCGAAGGATCTCATCCCGGTATCGGAGGCCAGTCAGGTTACCCTGTACATGATACAAGGGTGTTCTGTGGTGAAGGCTGAAGGCCCCCCAGACCATTACAGAACCTCCACCAAAGGCCACCTTTTCTTGGACAGTGGCGTCAATAAAGCGTTCCCCTGGGCGCCTCCAGACCCTCAGTCGGCCGTCGTTGTGGTTCAGGGTGAAGCGTGATTCATCACTGAACAGGACCTGGGACCATTGCTGACGTGTCCACCTCACGTGACGTCTGCAGAAGGCGCGGCGTGCTGCCCTATGGGCTGGAGTTAAGCGTGGCCGTACAGCTGGGCGACGAGAACGGAGGTTAAACCCATGAAGGCGGTTCCGTATGGTCTGCTGGCTGATGTTGATGTTAGTAGCCACCCTCAGCTGCCTTCGAATGATGCTGGAAGAGGCTGTTCTTGTCTGCAGGGCTTGTCGTTCAATGAGACGATCTTCACGTGGAGTTGTCTTCTTCGGTCGACCAGATCTGCGTCTTTCATGGACCCTCCCAGTGGCTGTGAAGCGTTGAATCAGTCTGACAATGACCGAGATGGACACCTGAAGTCGCCTGGCCACTTCTCGCTTGGGAACACCATCTTGGAACCATGCAACAGCTCGTCCCCTATCCAACTCGCTCAATTTTCGTCGTGGAGGCATTGTCAAATCAGGCCTAATACTGGTGGTATGTCTTCTTATAAAGCCAAGCAAGAGACAGCATCTCACACATAAACAGCAGTGCTTGCACGTGCATAATGGTTTTTCCATCTGGCTTGTGCAATGTGTTCATGCAGAACGATCCAAAACAAGGTCCTTTTTCGCAAGTTTCCGCTTTTTCTTTTGCTGCCAAGCTCAGTAATAGAGAATCACGTGCAATGTTTCCACTAACACAACATCGCCCACTTACAGCTGAACAAGAATTCATAACAATTTGGCTTGACTGAGAAAAAAATAACAGGAGCGAACGGAGTTTATTGCGCACCTGTTTTCTCATAGTGATCCTTAACTTTTTGTGAGTAGTGTATAAATAAAGTGAGTAGCATCTGCACCAACATACTACCCACTCCACTAAATTCTTTGCAATCTTTCACTTTATTTAAAGCTTCATCAGGCAATCTGAATCAAATGCATTAAAAAAAACTACAAAACCCAAGTCGGAGTGTATATCTATATAAATGAAGGGGGAAGGGGGGGGGGGGGGGAGAACAGAGCGAGAGAGAGAACCCGTGGGGCAGGATGAACATCATACTATTAGATTATTTATCAGATCACAATAGTTAAATGTATGTTAAAAATCAAACTTGTTTAAAAATCAAATGCATTTTCTAACGCAATTAATATCAGACACTCTTATGCACCACAATAAGCACCACAGATGGAGAGAAAGTGGGGGGGGGGGGGGGGGGGGCGGGGAGGTTGTTCAGGATAGGAGTAATATAATGAAGAGAAGAATGAATCAAATATATATGTATTATTCGCTCTCATGGACTTTAAAATAACTTGAAGCCCAAATCACTCAATGATGTACCAAGGATCGAAAAATGATAGGACAAACTGTCCTGAGACAAGAGAAATCAATAAGACAAAGTCCTGGCTCTTGCAGAAATCAATAAGACAAAATTTGCCTGTCTTAAAATTGTAATCAGGCATATTTCCTGACAGATGAGAACACAATATGACATTTTCAATTTTAAAAGGTCAGTGTCCTATCACCAGGGCATCGGGACATCACTGTTCACTTACAAACCTTGTAAAGGAAAAATGATTAATTGTCGGTCTGAAATAAATGCATAAAATAACAAATGTCAATTTTAAATGCTCTGAAAACACATCTTAATTTTTTGTATTTTTAATAATCATTTGTTTAATAATTGTTGCCTCCCAACACTGTTCATAGTAGATTTCTAGATAATTAAAAAAAATTAATAGAAATTTACTACTTGCCGATCGCCCTTTCCACAGAATTTCTTGTTGTTCTGTGGGCACTGTTGTAGCGTTCCTCCTGCCGGTTGTTGAGGTGCAAGAATGGGGTGAAGAGCCAGTCACGAGCCATGTATCCACTGTCACATGGAATTTGATTATCCTATATATATTGCAGAAATCTTGTAAAAAATGTATTTACAATTATTTTATAATTCGTATTTTGTATGTAGAATGTCTACGTCTTGTAAACTTTAAATGCTTGTAAATGAGGTAGAAGGGTATTTTTGTTTTTGCAAAATTTGTCTATTATAATTAGTCATGTAATTGGTATGTCGATGGCAGTATGATTTTATTTCAAGTTGCAGTATTGTATTCAAACTTGATTGAGAATGTGAATGTGGTCTATGTTTCTTCTTAGAATGTTCATATTGTAACTATTTTACTCTTGTATAATTAATTGTGTGTGAGTGTGTGTGTGCACATGCATGTGTGTGTGTGTGTGTGTGTGTGTGTGTGTGTGTGTGTGTGTGTGTGTGTGTGTGTAAGGAAGTAAGAGAACGTTGCGTGCAAGCATCGTGCTTATTTTACTTTCTAATGATTAATTATTTGTTTGCCTTTAATGTTCTTGTTATCAATGTAAAGCGCACTGAGCTCATGTGAGAAAGAGCGCTATATAAATTCCCATTATTATTATTATTATTATACCAAAAGTTATAGTTATCACTTAAGACCAAAGAATATTTCATTCAAACCAAAAGAAAAGTAAACCTGGAAATTGGTGCATGCATTACTATATTTGATTTTTAATCAACTTATTCAGAAAAAACAACCTCTTAAATATTATATACTAAATCAATTGACCATAATGAAATAAACACATACATATGATTCTCATACACACACACTCTGTCTTTCTCTCTTCTCTCACACATACACAGTGACACACACACACAAAAAAAGATTAAATAATTGACATATGCAAAATAAACGTTCACAGTTGCTATGTACACAATAACATAATGCTGATTGCTCTGAAATGACTAAAAGAGACTATAAAGTACAAAATTAATACCTAGAATGATTCAATTGATAGGTCTGTTTTCCTGCTCATCAAAATCAGCATACACCGACGACTGTCGCAGAACCCGCGAATCATGCGTGCTGCCATGCCATCTCGCAAACACATCAATGAAGACGATGTCAGCATTGGAAATCACCTGCGCATAGATATATCAAAAAAATATCCCATTAGTACTTTTTTTTTTTTTTTACATTTCAACTCTTTCCTCTCTCTCTCTCTCTCTCTATCTTGATAATCACACAATTCAACAAACAACATTTCAACTCTTTCCTCTCTCTCTCTCTTGATAATCACACAATTCAACAAACAACATTTCAACTCTTTACTCTCTCTCTCTCTCTCTCTCTCTCTCTCTCTCTCTCTCTCTCTCTCTCTTGATAATCACACAATTCAACAAACAACATTTCAACTCTTTACTCTCTGAGAGTCTCTCTCTTGTTTTTTCCTTCTTTTGTTGTTGTTGTTGATTGATTGAACCTTTTACTGGGTTAAGATTTAGACACATCAATTTGTGGCTTTTTACATTGTTTTACAAATTTGTCCACAAGGAACAAAAGAAAAGAAAATGCAACAAGAGGGAAAAAAATACGCAACATGCAAAAACAAGAAACTATTAAAAAGAAAAAACCCAAGAAGAACAAATACAAGAGCAAGAAGAAGAAAAAAACGAAAGAAGGAAACATCAAACTTCTACAGTTGTGTTTTAAATTAGTACTTTCATTTAGCATTCAAATCAGGTCAATCTGCAAGTACCACAAGCACACACATCCCAAGGCCCAAGTCATATAGGTCACAGCCTTATTACACAATTGATATTGTCTTATTGTGTATCCGGGTATACCCATCAGTTCTACTAAAAATTAATCTTGACTGACTTTGTTAAGTACTGATGTCTCCAACAAAGAGCCAGGACATTTGTTCTTAGTTACACTTACACGTAAGAGTTTGATTTTTTTTCTTTCAGGACAATTTGTCCTCTTAGTCCTACTTCTCCATCCTCAGTGCAATATGAGCATGCAGTGACACACACACACATATATGCACGCTACCAGTACCTCTACCATCACTAACAGTAACACACAATGTTTCCCCCAAACATTTGCTGTCACATTTCAGCCATTCACAGCTCATACAGGTCTGCCACTAATTGTCTTGTTGTTGAGTCATAATTGCATATAGATCTGCTAATATCTTATAACTGTACCATTCTTAAAGACGGATATAATGCATTATTTTAACTCTATGATCTAGTCTATCCAAATTTATTATAAAAAAAGAAAGACTGGTAGTGGTACTGTAGAGATAATATAACAATAATACTAAGATTAAGAAGAAGAATAATGATCATTTTTATAGTTATAGCGCCTATTTTCCCATCGGGGCTCTAGGTGCATGCTTCACAAAAATAATATCTCACATGAACGGGGCATTGCAACAACATGCACAAGCACACATACGCACTCAAGTAGTGAAGTACGTACACACACATGCACACACACACACTCATTCCCCCTCTTACACAAAAAGACACACACACGGGTGCACATGCACGATGTGTGCAGACGCACAAACAATTGAATGAACATTCTGCACTCACACATGCACACACACACATTAGTAATAGTACACAGAGTAGAGTGCACATGTATGCACACAACACGCCCCCACACAACACAGAAGTGCTGTGGCCGGTTGGTTACTTCTTCTTCTCGTCAATCAGTTTAAGATTTTGCCGATATTGAAAAATCGGTTGTCAGGTCAGGTCAGGTCAGTTAAGACGACTAGGCCTCGCAGCCTCTCAAGCGTCTTTAAAAAAAATAAAAAATTTTTAATTCAGTTGGCACAGCTGTGACGGTTTTGGTAGGCTATCAGTCATACTGGTATTTTAATTTACTAAGGTTTGGGTCTTTGTCAAGGAGGTTTTTGAATTTGTTAGTATCAGGTGCAAGTTTATAATCCAACGAGTTTACGAGTGCGAGTGGGCTGGTTCGATCAAACCCAGATGGTCATGGGTGTTGTATCCTTGGGAAAGATACTTTACTCCTATTTCCTGGTCCTTCGGATGAGACCTAAAACTGAGGTCCTGTGTACGAATGCACGCACAAGATCAGATTGCGCGCGCCCATTCCACTATTTGGTAGGAGTAGGCCATGTGTGCCAGTGGAATGGATGACACAAAGCATGCATCCTGTGTTACAGTGTACCAATAGTAGTCTAATTTCTAAACAAATACTTTGGGCATGGGGCAGGATAAACATCCCCAATAGGAAGAAGAAGAATCTTGAAGGACACACACGACACACCATGAAACACACACACACCATTTATTTCAATATCAATATGATTTGCTCTCATACACTTTATTTGTATATTACTATTATTAGCTGATGCTACATGTGCTCAGAAACTAGAGTTCTCTATTAACTGTCTGGTACTTGCAGGCCCTAGTCAGGCTAGTGTCTGCCATATAGTCTAGACTGAATATGTTCATCTAGATCTACTTGTTACTAATGTTAGGCCTGTTAGTGTTACGGCCTACACTATCCGTTTTCGTTGTGTGTCTCCATGGGTTTTATGACTATACTACCACAAAACAATTACTAACTCTGTGTGAGGATAAAAGAACCCGCGAACATACTTTTAAACTAATAAAAAAAACCTATTAATACTAAAATTACACAAACCTTTTTCACTAACTGTATTACTAATATAATACTAACGCATTGAATAACCTTCCAAACGAAGCAGTAAATGCATCGATAAATTAGATCGATAAATATTTTCAAAATATTGTGTATTCAGTAAATTTAATTAAATTTGACAAATAAAGCATGACTGCCTAAGTAGTGGATCGGTAATGCCGATACAACATTAAAGGACCATAGACATCGGTATAGGCATCTCCGTGGGATCTATGAGCATCTCGTAAACCACGGGCAGAATGATGCAAAATCGAATTGGATTTTAAACTCTGACATAATTCAAAGTCACAAACATTCATGAAACAGAACACAATCATATCGTTATATCTCAAATTTAGCAACATGCGCTGAGCTATTTTTTTTCCCTGTCGTCTGCTCCAAGTGAATCTCGTTTGTGCGGAGTTAGCTAAAATGACGTAATTCCGGGAAGGAGGGGGAGTGATGCGTTCTTGTAACGTGGCAACAGTCAGACGATCACCTGCAAAAACGAAAGGCTCTGTCCGTAGGACCTGTGTATTGTGTAAACAATGCCTAAACAGTGTGCTGCACCAGGCTGCAACATAACATCTGTTAGGCCTAAATCAGCTAACTTTTCTTTTCACAATTTCCCTACGGACCCGGAACGCAGGAGAGAATGGGCTGCAAGAGTGAACAGAATGGATCCAGTGTCAGTGACAAGGGGTTTATGGATGCCCGGAAAGTACGATGTACTGTGTTCCGAGCATTTTGTTGCTTCAGACTTTCGCTTTCGAGCACAGATGAGTGGAAAGGACGGGTTTCCAGTGTATAGATGTGAACTGGTGGACACTGCTGTTCCCTCTATATTTCCCCACATCGAGTGTGCTAGAAAGAGGCAGCAGACAGCAGATGGCGATGCCAGACTACCACTAGGCCTAGTCAACAAAAAGAGAAGACAGGTAAGTGTACATACATGTATACAAGTGTATGCACACCAAACTTTGTCAGCATAATGTCGTTGTAAAACTTTGAAAAGTAACATTAATGTCATTGTTGGGTATTAGTTGAAGCTCTGTCATCGATCTATTTCCTCAGCTCTCATTGTTTATGCCAATAAAAAATAAGCTGTGCCTGTCCCCATTGTTTATTTATATCCTTTCTATTTTCGCACACACACACACACACACACACACACACACACACACACACACACACACACACACACTCACTCTCTCTCTTTCTCATACAGACACACATACACACACACACACACACACACACACACACACACACACACACACACATATTATAATATGCATACACACATATACTCATATAGGCATACATATCCTTGACTTACACAGCTGATCACTGGCAGACAACCATAGCTCTCAGTCTGTGTGTGTGTGTGTGTGTGTGTGTTAAAAGTCAGATGGAACATTGAATAAGCAATAATGGTTTGCTTTTTTACATCAAGCCATCTATGACACAACAATTATAGAAGGAAATAAACATTAAAACACACACCAAAAAACAACCCAAATAAAACAAACCAAAAAAAGCTTTAATTGTGTGTGTGTGTGTGTGTTTGCCCGTGCGCATGCATATATGCATGCAGTTAATATGTGTGTGTGTGTGTGTGTGTGTGTGTGTTTTAAGTAGATTTGTATTTATGTGTGACTGGATCTTAGTCATTAATCACAGAACATTACTATCACTACTCAAATTTACTTGCTTTAATGTATTAAATTTTAATTATGACATGCTATCAGAATGACACTTTGGTGTAAAGTAAAGCTTGAATTAACATTTTCTCCAGTTGATGCTTCATGACCCCGGTCATACTTAGAACATAGTGATAGTTTTATTAAAAATGAAAATATCATATTGTGTTATTCACTGTAGTAATAACAAATATATCCTATTACAAATGAAAACTGGTTGGATTTGCTAGTGATGTGCAAGAGCCAACAGTTTTCCTATCACTTTTCCCTCCTTTGTGCTTTATTTCATAAGTAATATTGTTTATACAAGAGAAGAAGGCAAACATGTCACTACAATGTTGTATATGAAATAAAAAATAAATTAGACTTAGTACAATTGAATGAAAACAGTTGTAATTGTAACATTTATATTCTCATCATTGTTAAATCCACTCATCCATAGATGTCTTTCTTTTTCAATAGGTGTCTTTTAATTGAGTGATATTATCTGAGCTTTTTCAAGCACAACATATATATTGCTGAGAAAGAAGTGTGCATCCTCCAGTAATTATTTTTTTACAAAGTATCTTATTAATTACTAAATTATTTATTTTCCTTACATTATTTTTTTCTAGGTTGTTGATGATGCACTGGCTGAGAGTGTGGCAGCTGCTATACCCCAACAAGAGGCAGCTGACTCTGACCCTGAGTGTGCTGACTTGCCTCCAGTGCCTCAAGCAGTAGTTGTGTGTACAGTTGATGAAAAAGAAAACATCTGTGTACAAGCTGATGTGCACCATGTGAGTAATTTAGTAACCTTCCCACTGTTGTTATTGGAAATTACAATGTGCATGCAGACTGACAAGTTTAGGTTCGGGGGGGGGGGGGGGGGGGGGTAGTTGAAAATGAAAATTTATATACAGCAGGATGAACTGATAAGAAAAACAAAATTAGTGGTGGTTACAGTATTCCGACGGACAATATTTTAAAGAGAGAGAGAGAGAGAGAGAGAGAGAGAGAGAGAGAGAGACACACACACACACACGCAAGTTCAATCGGGGAATGCCCATCAGGGGACATAACTGTAATGCGCTGAACGTCCACATGTTGCAAAATGGCGTCTTAAATGGAGCCATGCGCTCATTTTTCGGAAAATATGAGTGTGATTAGCACTTTCAAAGCATCTTACACGCTCATGTAAAAAAAAAAATAAAAAAAAAGTTAAGGCCTACCTACCTACCTACCATAATTTTGGGGCCCTGTTACCTTAACTACAACTTTTTTGTTTGGGCCTAACTAAAAAATGGATAACTCAAAAACACTGGATAACTCACAATAATTGGCGTGTCCAAATAATCTCTATACATTTTGAAATGTCTTTTTATCTCATAATATTGGCTATCTCGAAATAATATTTCAGTCACTTACATTTTTATTTCAACGATTTTGACTGTATGCGTAGTTGTTCTTTTTTCTTCTACATTTCAATCTGGATCATGCTATTTTCTTAGCAATTTTTGGTACATTTTCTTTTGAAAGAAAATATGTATAATGTACATGCATATGTTTGTATGCAATTATACACTTTTATCAATTTAATTTTAAGAATGCCAAGAAATGTTTAACATATCCTATTGTTGGATTCTTGCTGTAGTTTAACAAATTGAAAACAAAGATATGAACAGCAGTTAGGATAATGATGTTTGTATGTGCAGAAAGCTACACCCAAAGTGACATCCAGAAAGATGCAGACAAAACCAGTCAAGCACTGCTTTGCTCAGACCCAAACTTGCCCCATTGAGCTTAGGTCCACTCGTATTGTCTGCCGATCCACCCAAACAGATGCAGAGATCAAGGCTCAGGACTGCCAGCACACTTCAAAAGAGTGCCAGACTGATCCAATTGGGTGAGTTATTGTTATTCAGCTTAGTCATTAACAGTGCAAACCAGCATATAAATTGTGCTGTTCTTCATTTTATAAGCGTAGGAAATGTATAATAATTAATAGAATGATTTACCTCCTCCCATTTTCAAACTGTCTTAAAACATAACAAAAAATAAAGGTCCTTGTATATTAAAATAAAGATTTTTGTGTGTCATTCTTAGTTTCATTTGTTCTTAAATTATGCATTCCTTTGTATATGGTGTGTGTCAAGTAAAGTCAAATCAAAATTTTATTTCCAGATGGGAACATTGTATAAGCAAAAACATGCTTTGTGTGTGTGTGTGTGTGTGTGTGTGTGTGTGTGCGCGCGCGTATGTGTGTGTGTGTGTGTGTGTGTGTGTGTTGCAGGCCTGTGGCAGATGAGCCACACACTGAAGATGAAGAGGTAACTCAGGAAGAAGAAGGTCCTGACTGTTACAACAACTGCAGGCAGCCGAGGTAACACTAACAGTAGTGTGTCATACGCATATATTTATTAGTTTTTGTGAACACCTTAATTCAGGGTTACAGTTAGCAATTTCAAATTAAATTGATTTTGTGCTTATATCCAATGATGAATTGGAATTATGTTTGTTTGTTTTGCTTTACTGGAGTATTATTCAATAAATTGTTAAATTGTTTATTCATTCACTCAAGTCTTTATTCCAATTATGAAATTGTTTTTATTAAAAAAAAAGTATTATCTCTGGGGGGTTTAAGCACAGTAACAGAATGCCTAGTTATGAGCAGTAGATTTTGTTGACTGGTTCATGAGATGCAGCTCTGACATGAAATATATAGCCCAATGAAGGAAATTTCAGTTTTTAAATTCAAACTTCAAGGTGAAAATCAGCACATCAATAATGTATGCTTGGGTGTGTTTTAATTTCAGTTTTTGCACCACCACAAAGTATTTGAAGTGATTCTGTTTGCAAAATATCCTTGAAATGGAATGAATAAATTAAAAAAGCCACAAACTGGGACAAACTTACTTCTTTCCAATGATAGATAGTGCAAAGGAAAATAGCAAAAGTGCACCACACAATGCAAAAATGGACCATATTGTATACTACAGTGGAACCTTTTGTATAAGACCTGAAAACATCATCCCAAATGAGGTCTTTTAATTAATTGGGAGGGAGTTGTTTAATGGAGATAATTTTAATACTTACAAAGAAGGGCAAATGTGCATGGAACACTCAATATTGTTATAATGTGTTGTGTACTTGTGGTATGCTCATCGCAGTGCATAATCTGTGATATAATGTCCTATTTTAATTCAAATTCATAGAAAAAAAATCTGTTGATGTTATCAACATTCAAAATGACAGTCAAATATTTTGCAGTCCTTTCATCATTAATATTGCTGTTATTATTGTTAAATCTGAAGTTATGAACTTGTTATATGTCTTTCGTTGATACAATTATTTAATTTTGTGATTTCATCTATTACCTACATTTTTAGTTATTACTTAGAATTTAACTTCATTTATATTGTTTTCTTTTATGGCATCCCCCATGGCTCTGTCCTAGGACCTGTGTATTTTGTATTGTATAATTATGTAACCCCTTTTTCAATATTTTTAAGAATCAGTCTGTAAATCATTATACTTTCGCTGATGATAATCAGCTATACATGGATACAACTCTTTCTGATTTTGAACCCACTGTTCAAGGTCTTCAAGGGTATGTCAGTAATGTCTAAACATGTAATTGATGAATGAAGACAAACTCCAGTTAAATGACAGAAAATCAAGCATCATAATGACTTGTAATAGACTCTCTGTTGACAGGTCCCTATCATCTTTGATAAGGATAGGTGACTCAGATATTGATTTTGTTCCTTCTGTCAAAAACCTGGGCGTCACTATCGATTCCAACCTTACAATGAAAACACATGTGAACAATGTCTGCAAAATAGCCTATCTTCAGACTCGTAAGATAAGTTCAAATCACAACCTCCTTACCACTCAGCAACACAAACTCTGATCTGTTCTGTCTAGGCTAGACTATTGTATCCTTCTGTTATTGGTTTGCCCGCAGTACTCAATCCATAAAGTTAAGAAAGAATGCAGCTGCAAGATTGATTTTCAAAGCAAAAAAGACATGGCATATCACCCCGCTACTTCACTGGCTTCCAAGTTCTGCTCAAATTCAGTAAAAAGTGGCATGCCTCACTTTCAACTGTATTAATGGAACTGCCCCTCAGTATCTCACTGACATTGTACAAATCTATACTGCAATCCGTCAACTCAGATCTTCCTCCGACTCATGCCTGCTCTCCACTCCTCGTATTAAAACTAAATCTTTCATTGAATCTTCTTTTTCTCTCATACTCTACTGCCCCAGTCTGGAATAGTTTGCTGCCATATAGTGTTCGACACTCTTCCTCTGTCCAGTCTTTTCAACACTTTTCTGAAACTACTCTGAAGAGAGATTAATACATTTATTTCATATCGAGAGAATGAATGAAAAATGGTGTTTTACGTCCTCTCGGTCATAGACACATATGGGACATTTGTAGATACAAAGATGGTTGGAACAATACTGGAGGCAATGCCCAGAGGCAATGCAACACCAGTAAAGTCCAAAAATGTTGTAACAATACAGATATGTGTAGCAGTAACCATGCCTCGGCTAAACCTCATCGGCTATGGTATCGGCACAAAATATTTATTTCATATCGACGACGAAAATGGAGTTTTACGTCCTCTTGGTCTGAATCAGACACATATGGGACATTTGTAAATACAAATATGGTGGGAACAATACTGGAGGCAATGCCCGGAGGCAGTACGAAACCAGTAAAGTCCCGATTTTTTGTATTAATACAGATAGCTGTAGCGGTGACCACGCCTCTGTTAAACCTCATCGGCTATGGCACCGCCACAAGTTAGTATAATGATTTATTTCATATCAACAGTCGCAATCATTTGTCTTAATTGAGACTTAATTATTAAAATGATTATTTTTAATGTTTATATTGATTAATACTTGTCTTCATGTTGATTATTCTTGTCTTGTCTTTAATGTGTATGTTTATCTGTATGTTAGTGTTTAGGCCTTTGTTCAGCACTTAGAGCACCCTGCAAAGTGAGTTAAGCGCTCTATAAAGAACCAGTTCATGTATTATTATTATGTGGAAGGGAGTTTATAATGGGGGAGGGGTTCTTGTAAGGGAGGTCCCACTGTATATGTAATGAGAGTGTGTGTATGTGTGTGTGTGTGCGTGTGTTGCAGGCAACACACAGATAATCTTGAGGAGTTTGAAGAACGGAAGTACATTGTCTGTGAAAGTCAGCTGGAGACACTCCTCAGCGTGTGCAGGAAGTGTGCAGAGCCATGCCAAGTGCTGAAGAAGGGAGAGTGTGGCACAAGTGTTGAGTACAACAGCCATTGCCAGTGCGGGTTTATCTTCTCCTGGGCTTCTCAGCCCTACTCCCAGCAGCTACCCCTGGTAAACCTTGTGCTGGCAGCAGCTTCCTTCTTCGCTGCCTGTTCACCCACACGCCTGCTGGACGTCTTCAAATTTGCCAACATTGCCTGTTTCGGCAGGCAAACTTACGACCGTATTCAGGGGGCTTACCTGGTGCCTGCAGTACGCTATCTGTGGCGCCAGTGCCAGGATAAGCTCTTTGTGGCAAGACAAGGCAGGCGTGTGAAGCTGGCTGGAGACGGGCGCTGCGACTCTCCTGGGCATTGCGCAAAGTATTGCAGCTACACGCTGATGGATGCGGAGACATCTGAAATTCTCCACGTACAGCTTGTACAGGTAAATCTTATCTTTCTTTGTTAATTGCTCATGCATCCTCCTTTCGCATCATCTCATATGCATCAAACTGCCAGTATGCACCTAACTATATTAGTATAAAGTAGAGAAAAATCATGAAGTAATTATACCCAATGTATCCTTCAGCTAAGGAAAATCTTTCAAAACAATTCTAGAACAAAGGCAGAAGAATGGACCAGTAAGGCAGAAAGATAGTAGATGACAGTAAGCAAAGGAAAAAAGCAGAGTCAAACACAGAACTTCTGGAAAATGGAGGAGCTACCTGGTATTTGTATGAAAGACGCCTGGAATCCCTAAAGGATGGTACAGGTAAGTTTGTTACTATTACTCATATTGTTAGTTCTGCCTTACACACATGACCCACTATAGTTTTTCCAAAATGTTATGCTTTATTCCAAATGTCATGGAAACATTGACCAAAAGCATTGACGTTGACTTACAGTTATGCAACACTTCACGTACTTTTCCAAGTGAACATTTTGTGAATACATACATTAACAATTAAATAACATAATTAGCTGCACAATAAAAATAAAAAATAAAAAAATATTACTGTAAGTTAGCCTCTCTCTCTCCTGTCATGATAACATGGCAGAAGTCAGTGTAATCAAAGCACTTTTTGCACATGATTACCTAAATGGCAAGTTCTTATGTCAAGAAATATTGTATACATAAAAGAGAGGGGGGAGACATTTCCATAAAACAAACATACTTGCTTTGATTGCTTGAAACAACATGCACATGAAATGTGTAGTGGTTGTTGTATTCTGTTGTTTCTAACCATGATTACTACATAGCAAGTTACCTTGTTTAAGATCGTAAAATCTTTTATAAAATACAACAATGATTAACAACAAACATGGAATCTTCACAAACAAGGAAACTTTGGCTGAGTGAGGGTAGGGCAGGGTTGAAAGGACAAGATATCTTTGTCATTCATAACTTCCTACTCAGCATGTTTTCAATCGACAAAATTATTCTTTTCTGAATTATCTCATCCTCAGAAACTTTATACTGCTGTTATAAAAAACCAGAAGCTAAAAATTTTGCCACTTCAAAAACCAGAAGCCATAACATTTCATACTCCTCAAAAATACTGTTTGCACATCAAAACCATGTTTTTTTTAATATTTTCTGGAAGATTAGCAATTCTAAACATTTAAAGCCAATGTACATTCGTTGGAGTCAACAATGATTGATGCAGCAATAGTGTTTTGGGCGCATATTTCTACAATTATTATTAATATTATTTTATTTTTTAAGGAGATCAGAGTTATAATGTCATCCTATGTTGGCCACAGCGTGAGGAACAAAAACGCAAAGCATAGTCCTCCCATTCACATAGTGGCCCATAGGAATACAAAGGGAATGAGCACCTAGGCCTATTTTGTAATTAACATTCTTTTTGATTATGCTTTTCTCTCTCTCTCTTTCTCTCTCTCCTCTCTCTCTCTGCGTCTTGGGTCTTCTTCTTGTGTGTCTCTGTGGCTTTTCTCCTTTGCTGGCGGGTTTGGTCAATGTTTTTGTTGTCTGCTGGCTGGCTGGGCCCTGTACTCATTGCAGAGTTGGCACTTTCTTCCGTTAACTTCGCTGAGGTGGGGCATTACTGCAGTCCTACAGTCGGAGTTCCGTATCGCTCATACAGCAATAACGTCTGTGGTCTGCCGCTATGCTGCTTTCTGTCTGTCTAGGCTTCACACTGGCTGAACGTTACACTGCAGGCTGTGGTAGGCTTGTAGAAAACCGAAGACTGTCCAAAATGATCGCTTTCAATTGTTACTTTCACACCATGCCCTATTTTGCTCATTCCTCAATTAATGGTGTCTCGTCATCTCTCCTGTTTTTCCTATATATTTCCCCCCCCCCCCCCTTTCTTTTTATTCCTTCGTATACATGCATGCATGTCAGTTCTTAAGTCTCTCTCTCTCTCTCTCCATGCCGTATGTATTCGGATATTTGGTATCAAACAATTTTATTTTCTTGTGTTTAGTCCGCCATTTTCTTCATCTTCAACTCTGTTTCGAATATTATATCTAGGTTCTTGCAGAAACCATATTTGTATTTGGATATGGCTAACTTGGCAATTAGCAGTAAGAGGTTAACTTTCTTCCTCACCAGTGGATTCTGAACATCAGTTTTTGTTACTCCAAATAAAGCAATTTTTTTCATTTATTTCAATTTGGATATGATGTTCTGTTATGATCAGTTGCTTAACTGAGTTCCAGAATGTTTTTAGACAGCATTGATAAAAGGCATGTTCTATAAAGTCTATTTTATTTGTGGCACTTAGCCCCATTTTGTTTAATAAGATGTTAGTTGGGTAGATATTGTGGACAAATTTAAAATGGAGGATCTTAGTCTTGTTTATCGAAGTACATTCATGTTCGTTAGTAAAGTACTCCTTTAAATCAATGTTAAATTTACGTTGACAGAATGGAACAGCTCATAGTTCGTGGTTTTTAAGGTTGTCAAATATGTTTTTAATTTTTTTATTTGTAAGTTTACTTAGCGGTCCTTCACCTGTATTTATTTCTACTAGAATTTATTTTTGTTTATGTTTGTTCACCTAGCTGTCTTTTCCAGTCGGTGGACTCTACAAGTATTTGTTGTGTTCTACAGGCTGCTCCTTGCTGCATTGCATTTCAATGCTAATGCAGGGCGCCAACAGGCCATTACCGAGGAGGGTGAGCTCCAGTGGAGAATCTGCAGACCAAAGGCTGCAAAAGGGGCTGCAGTCCCCAAACCAGTGAAAGAGAAACAAACAAGAAGTATGATTTATTTATAAAGATTAGTCATTTTATTACCTGTCTCACTGTTACTTTTTCCATCCCTAAACCTCATGTTCTTTTTATTTATGTAAGGTAAATATGAATATTTAAAAAACATGAATATAATTATGCCACCCTGTCAGGGTTTTTTCTGTCATTCCCCTTGTCTTTCCTCTGACTCGTCTATTTCCTCCTTTCATTTCATTCTGTCTGTTTAAACTATTTCCCAATGGAGATACTGTGGAGGGCGTGTGGGTATAGTGGGAATTTTTGGGTGAAAGGAAGGGTCAGTATGAATAGTTTCCCCACCTTCTGGCAGTTCTGTCATAGCAACTTCCTCTTGGACTCTGCCTTTTTCATTTTATCAGCTACTATTTTTTCTGACTAATTGGCCCAATTTTCCTGACTTATTTTTAAAAAAATCTTCTGATTAATTTTCTCCTTTGAGCTCTTACAAAATCAGAATAGGTTGGCTGCATGCAGCAGGAAAACAAGTGGAAAATGGAAACTAAACACATGTACATGCCTCACCCATTATGGCCTGGGAGTGTTAAAGAATAATGTCTTAAGTATTTCCGATTACTTTAATAAGCAATTTTTGAATATTAACTTGTCTTTCTTTTGTTCTTAAATGTGTAATCATAGGCATTATTTGCCAGTAGCGCTATTGTGCATATGAGCTATAGAAATACATCTATGTGTGTTGCAGACTACATAAACGATCTGTTTAAGGCCGTGAAACATCTTCGGCAGAGTTACCCCAGCTACAAGAGGGCAAGGGACGCCCATCAGGACTACCGGCTGTCGCTACCACAGCCCTTGAGCAGGACAGCACCACCTGTTGACAAGGCAGCTCTTGTTGCACAACACCAGGCACGAATCAACAGGATAGCTGCTGAACAGTGAGCCTTCACAGTTGATTTAGGCATCGTAATGTGTGATAACAGTTGCCTTGTCAACCATTTCTTCTCAACTTGTCTGGGAATTACTGATATAATCGGACACAAGGAGCACAGCACAGTGGCATCTAGGCATCAACAAACACTTTCTGACTGAAACTATCAAGTTCACTCTTTCAGTCTATTTCGTCCTGCATTCTGAATCTGTGGAATATATAGTCATCAAAACCTGGACATTTTGAAAAGATGTTTAAAAATGTAAAAATATTGATCGTTGTTCATTTGTATCTAAAAACATGACATTGGACTTTACTCAGAGAATATTACACAGGTGCAAAACTCATGATTGTGTTTAGCATTGAGCTCTACACAGTTACAAATGCTGTATTAAACTTTGTTCTTTTTAAACCTTTTGCTGTGTTATTAAATGTTGTTTTTTTAACTGAAAATGCAGTTTCAATATTTATAAAACTGATATTAATAAGACTGACAAGATGTAATAAAGATATTTCAAATTGATAGGATTATGTACAGAACGTCTACTGTATTTCACACAAAGACCAGTTTAATATGCCTGTTCAAGAATAGATAATTGATACATGTATAATGAAAACAAAGTGGTTTTCTTAAAGACTATAATACTGTGTTTGTTGAGTTTTTTTGTGCTAACGTCTCATCAGCACTGAAAGTTTACATTAATGAGGAAACATAGACCTGAAAATGTTTATACTGATGGATGATTCAGGGGCCATGCTAAAACTTTATTAATATTTTTTTTCATTTTAAAATTTATTCATGCCTGTATGAACCAAATTGATATCTAAGTTTGTCAAATCTGCCCCTCCGCACACACAAAATGGGTGGCACTGCGCTGGCAGCATAATTGCTCTAGAAATGAGCAGCATGAGATACACAGAGATCAGAGTATGTGACATTAACCCTGTCACTGCCAATGTCGCATTTATGCACCACAATGGTTTAATACCCATGTCACTAAAAGGCATCAAATCAGGGCCTGTTATCTGAAGACCCTATTTTCTTAATTTTGGGAGGTAAGGATAGGTCTAATGTTATACATTTCACAGATAAATTCCCAATACATGTACTGCAGATAATTTTTATTTCTTCCCTGTTCAGTTTAATGGTATTGTTTTGATTAAAACATGACTGGTGGCGAAAGGGTTTTAAATACCACATGCTGAAAAAAGGGGTGGGGTTGGGGTGGGTATGTGGGAACTTTGTAGGAAGCCGAGTTTTGTGTGCTCTTGGACTAAAGTAAAAGTTCCTGAAGACTGGGTCTTCCTGTCTTCCTGGGGATGGGTGATGATGAGTAGACTGGGGATGAGTGATGATGAGTAGACTGGGTCCCCTGTCTTCCTGTGATGAGTAGACTGGGTCCTCCTGTCTTCTGGGGGATGAGTGATGATGAGTGATGATGAGTAGACTGGGGGATCCTGTCTTCTGGGGGATGAGTGATGATGAGTAGACTGGGTCCTCCTGTCTTCTGGGGGATGAGTGATGATGAGTAGACTGGTTCTTCATCTTCCTGGGGATGAGTAGACATAATAATAGAGGTTTATAAAATTGTGCATGGTTTGCATGATTCCCCAACTACTGCACCTCTTTTCCACTTATCTAGTCATAATACTACTCAGGGACACAATTTTAAACTAACCCAAACACTAACCAACACCAGACAGTTTCATTCATTCTTTACTAATAGAATAACAAATTTAAAGAGAACTGAATGCTGGGACATGATGTCTGAAAAAGGAAAAGTGTAGAGAACAAATAGAACAGGTCCCAGGACTGATCCCTGTGGCACACCACAGGAAACAGAGGCTGGGGCAGAGTTGGTGTCCTGAATGGAAACAATCTGGGTATGGTTAGAAAGATAAGAGGTGAACCACTGGAGAACTGTACCACTGATGCCGAAGACAGATTCCAAACGAGAAAGAATAGTGTTGTGGTCAATGGTATCAAACGCTGCTGAAAGGTCCAAAAGAATCAGAACTGAGTTTTCCTTCATCAAGAGAAAGAAGAAAATCATTAACAACCTTTACTAAAGCAGTTTCAGTACTGTGACCTGGTCTGTAAGCTGACTGAAAAGGATTGAATAAATCATTAGAATTGAGATGGTCGGAAAGCTGTGATAGAACAATCTGTTCTATGATCTTTGACAAACAAGATAAATTTGAGACAGGTCTGAAATAAATTATTGTGGTCTAGTGAGGGCTTTTTTAGTACAGGTTTGACAATAGCAGTTTTGTAGACATCAGGAAAGAGACGACAGTGAATCATTGATTATTTTGGTTAGTACAGGTAATACAACATCCAAACATTCATACAGCTGAGACGTGGGAATGGGGTCAAGGTCACATGTTTTGGGTGCAGACTTTTTCAAGATCTTCAACACATCTTCTTCGGTGACAGGAGAGAAGTGAGAGAGTGAACTGCCAGTGAAAGGTTTGCCTAGTGGTTGAGAATCTGTCAGCTGTTTATCAAGTTCATTTCTGATTGTTTCAACTTTCTTGCAAAATAAATCAGAAAATATGTTAGGCAGAGTGGAAGGAGGATAGATAGTGGGCAGTTGGGAAGATTTTGTGCGAGCAGACAGGCTGTTAGTAATACGATAGTTATTTGCTGGATTTGGCCTCAGAGATCTTGCTAGTGTAAAAAAGAGTCTTAGCTTTGCCAACAAGAAAAGAAACAAAGTTCTTAGCTTTAGTGTGGATTTGTTTGAGAACAGTCAGTCCACCCTTTCCCTGCTCCTCCGCTCGTCTCCACTGGTCCTCCGTACGTCTCCGCTCCCTCTTTGCTTCCAAAAGCTCGTCACCCAGAAGCCCGAACCAGGGACTGGTGGCCTTTAAAAATCGGATTGACAAAATATACTTTTTCTACAAATTTGGATGTATATAAAAAACAAAGCTAAGTGTTAGTATACACTCAAGCCAAAATAAATCCACGGGCAAATAAAATATTTAAAAAACAATTGATATTTGATACAAAAATCACCACTGATGAGGGCAAAAGGCTTATAGCCTATAGCCTTATGTGATGTGATGTGATGAGTGATGACGCATAGACTGGGTCTTCCTGGGGTTGAGTGATGACGAGTAGACTGGGGATGATTGATGATGAATAGACTGGGTCTTCCTGTCTTCCTGGGGATGAGTGATGATGAGTAGACTGGGTCTTCCTGGGAATGAGTGAGACTAGGTCTTCCTGGGGATGAGTGATGATGATTAGACTGGGTCTTCATCTTCCTGGGGGTGAGTGATGATGAGTAGACTGGGTCTTCCTGTGGATGAGTGATGATGAGTAGACTGGGTCTTCCTGTCTTCCTGGGGATGAGTGATGATGAGTAGACTGGGTCTTCCTGAGGAATGAGTAGACTAGGTCTTCCTGGGGATGAGTGATGATGATTAGACTGGGTCTTCCTGTGGATGAGTGATGACGAGTAGACTGGGTCTTCCTGTCTTCCTGGGGATGAGTGATGACGAGGTAGACATGGAGTGGATCTGGACACAGTACACAGTTGATATGGCTCTGGTGATGATTTGCATTGGTTGGTTCAGGTCGATCCGTTGTTGAGGGATGAAGATCCTCTGTTGTTAGCAAGGATTGTCACCGGTGAGCACTGAAAGTATTTCTAAGTTGTTTTTCTTCTTCTTCCATTACGAATGTCCACCTGCCGTTTATCGGCAATTATTGACATACAGAAGAAGAAGAATAAAAATTGAAGCCTACCACTAGGAATCCCTGGTTTTCAATATTTGTTTGGTGCCTATTTTGTGTGGTATGTATTAGCAATAAACATGCTTCTTGAAACCCCCCCGTGTGGATACCGGGGGTCTTTTGTATAAATATTTCTCCCACCTTTTGGAAGTTCTGTGCTTTTAACTTCTTCTAATCTGTCACTCTATTTGAATCTGCCTTTTCCCTTTGCTTACTGTCATCTACTGTCTTTCTGCCTTACCGGTCCATTCTCCTTTCTTTTTTTCACAAAACGCTTTAAAAAACATTTTCTCCAGCCAAAGTCACACTTGCTGGGCCTATTTCTTAGGCGCATAACAGCAGCATAATGCATCTGCACTCATAATTGACAGGAAACTGTCTAAGCGATTGACAAAGAAGAAAAGAAAACAACTTTTTTTTGAAAAGCCAATTTGTTAGTATTATTTGGTCATTTTTATTTGATTACACACCATTTGAATTTGATAAAATTGTTGCTTTGCAATTTATCATACATTTTTCAAAATGTGACAATGAATAATAATATATGGAATAAACACCATGTTTGTAATTTTAAAGTATTCAAACCATTATGCTTTTTTTGGCTATTGCCACATCAAACAGTAAATTGAAATGTAGGATATATACTGTTTACACCCCAAACAGGGGATATTGCGTTTTGTAAGATCACCATGGCTTCAATAATAAAATTATAAGTTTTTTCAATTTGAGAGCAAACGTATGTTATTTCTTGAGCTTAAAATTGAAGACTAAATTAATTTCAAAATGTCACGTAATTGACAGAGGAGACAGACATCAATGGGTGCAACATTCAAAAAAATAGTTGTAAAACTGTTGAAAATGTGTTGGGCCACGGTTTCTTGCAATGCATAGACATCTGATTGAAAATGGTCTTGGGATCTTGTAAACCAAATGTCCCATATGTGCCTTCCCAGGTCGAGAGGACGTAAAATCCAAATTACTGTACTCTTGTAAACCATGGGTTTCATAGATATGAAGGGGATCTTTCACAAAATGTGCTCTGTGGAGACGCGTATTGTCATTTAGGAGGTTGAAATTTGCCCAAAGCTGGCATTTTAGAATTTCAGCTTGCATCATTGTAACGATCATACGATGATATAGGGACACCAGGAAAAACCATTAATCCTCCAGAAAACATTCAGGAGGCTGTTCTAGATCATGATGAAGCATTGCCTTGAATGTCTTTTTAGCAAACTGGCCCATCAATCTGTTAACTGTGTAAAGGTGTTTCGTTATTTCGACTAACACACCCACTGATGTTTATTCAAATTATTGCCTCTGGTAATAACGTGACACTTTAAAATTGATTTCTTTCTTTGATTTTACAGCCAAAAAAGGAATTTTTATTATTTTCACATGAAATTAAGTTCATGGTCTGTTTATTAAACCCATGGTGACATTGCAAAGTCAATATGCCCTAATTTTGGTGATAAGTGTGTATGTTTAATTTTTCGCATTATCGTTATTCATTGTTAAAAAAGATACATAACATTAATAAGTTACCATATTTGTGATAGGGTTAAAGATTTTGGCCAAACTGTAGATTTGATCAACTACCCCCCCCCCCCCCCCATTTACCACCCCAACCCACACAAAGTTGACGGGTCTCAATCTTGAAGTTTGGTTCTTTTATTTTCATGACAATTACCCTAAGCTGATTAAAACCTATCCTTTTCCTGGGAACAGCAGAATGTTGCTTCACAGTGGAAAGTTTCCATGTAAACATTTCATGTGGGAAATTTAAATTGAAACTTTTTCACAATTTTATTTTGATCACTCAAACTTGTATGCATCGCATGAAAACCCAAGTTATGTAATAGTATTACCAGAAAGCCTAAATGTTATACAAAGTGATTACTTCCCAGCCTACCAACCTTGCAAAGAATGAACTTATGAAGCCAACTTTCTCACTTCCCACGTGGAAGGTGAAAAGGTGGGAGGTGTTAAATTTGAATACGAATGTTTAAAGAGGGTAAACGGATAAGCGCATGCTTCTTTACACCATGCCCTAGAGGGGAAAAAGCAAAAGTAAGTATAAATTTTAAAAAATAAAATAAAATATAAAAAGCATTAAGAATAGAAAATAACACCAGGCATGTTCACAGTAAATTGAATAACATGAAACAAAATTCAAGTTCAAATGAACAGCTCATTCACGTACTCGCGCACGCACACACACACACACACACACACACACACACACACACACACACACACACACACACACACACACACAATACAGTATACCCCACAACCATGCAAAACATGCATTCATACTCTCTTGTGGTGTGTGCGAACACACAGGTGCAAATATGCTCATGCAATACAGAACACTAATAAGCCTACGTTATAGAGAACAGTATATTTATTTTAAAAAACAGCTAATATTTCAAGGAATTTATTAACTTCTCTCTTCTAGCGCCATGTATATTTTTAATATTTTGGTTGTCCCTTGCATCTCAACTGACAAGAAGGGGTAACTATTTTTTTCGAGTGTGCATGCGTTGATTCAGTGGAAGAAACGGTGACATAAGCTCTAAAAGCAGACAAACACATGGCAGGGTACTTGGCAGTGAATGTCTTTGCATTTGGTGGGAGTGCAGAGTGTGATGTACTGGGCGAATGTATTCGCCCCTGGTGCTATCTACGAGGTGTTTTTGATATGTTATTTTAAAGGATGAGACACTTATTAGGTTTTTACTGCTATTTTCCAATTCATTCCATAGTTTGCTACCGGAGTATGTAAGGGATGTCATAAACAGGTTTGTTCTTGGGCGAGGAATATAAATGATACTTTTGTTACGAATGTTAGTAATAGGAAATCGTTTGCATAGATATGCCGGTGTCAGTTTATACATAATTTTGTACATGAAAATAACTTTGTTGAGGTAAAACTTAGTCTGAGGGATGAATGCCTTAGAAGTTCCTTATAATGACTATTTTGAAGTGAAGAAGGTTTAAGAAGAAAGTATGGCAACTGAGACAGTGAATGAGTTCACAATGATCACCACCTGTAATGTAGGTGAAATGGTGGGAGTAAACAAATCAGCTTTAGTCAGCTGCAGACTACAAACTCTTCGTATATTCGTGCTTTTACTTACCAATTATCAAACCGCATACTTGAAGCCAGCATGTCTCTCCGAGGGATACTTGGCCCTGATTGCAGTAACAAGACATGCTGGCAGAGGGATCCTGTTGCCCTTGCCCAGTGTCGACCGCCAGATCCAACGCACAAAGTTGCAGTAGGCAACATGCCTGTAGGTTCTGAAATTGAATACCATGTAACCAGTACATTATGATTTAAAAAAACCATTATGCTGTCCGGATACTGGGAAATGAAGATCAGTGGTTTAAATTATTAATTACTAACCATTATTACAGCAAAACTCAGTTATTAAAGGGGAGTTGATATTGAAGGGAGGTAGTTGTTTGTTTGCTTATATCCGAAACTCAGATATGTTTCTGATATAAGAAGACATTTTGAAGTTTTCTTTCTTATAACCGAGTTGAATGGGAAAAAAGTGGTAAAAATAAAAGAGAAAAAAGGAAATTAAAGACAAACAGAAACATAAAACGAAGAGAAAATGCTTGTACATGTACCTATTTTGGTGCATTTAAAAAAGGAAAAGGAAAGGAAGAAAATATAAAAAAAAGAACAGAACAGAAAATTACAAACAAAAATGAAGGCAGAAGTGGTCGTGAGTTGCATGATGAGCAAGCAAGATAGCGGAGAGCAGATGAATGATTGGGTGTGGTGTGAGAGTAACATATTTGTTTAAATGTAAATTTCTGTTTCATGTTTTTAATTAATATTTTAATTTCAATGTGTTTATGGCCAGGTCGGCACATTATTTTATAACATCCACAAACTTCTTGTAAAATTGTTCCCATTTTGGAACAGGTGGGGAAGGAGTGTGGATGGGAAAACAAATGAAGTAAAATTATTTTTACTTGTGTGGTCTCCTATGCTCATAATCGTCTTTCCATTTACTCCTGGCCAGTCTCTTCAAGAGGACAATCGTTGATTCAATGCTGTGTCTGAAGAACAAAGAAGAAAATACCAGTATTTTCATTAAAGAATAGTATTCTGTATGACAATAACTTCAGGTGAGAAAATGCAAAATATGTTTAGTGTCTGAAGTAACATGATTTCAATAACTTATGGAATAAAAATTACTGGTAGGGTTTTACACTTTCCAAGTAAGGGACTTGGAGCAATGAAGAAGAAGTGTAAATTTGTGAGAACATCAGCAGCAAGTAACACACTTTCATAAAAATTAAATTACCTTCACCAAAGTAACACTCACACACAATGTATAAGATAATTTTGCAAAGGCATGTCAATAAATTATAAACAGTTATCCAAACATATCTTTTTTGTAAAGGCATTTTCAATTTATAATTTGTGCTGGCTTCCAATTATAATTTTGTATTTCAAGTAAATTGAGTTCCTTAATTTTTAAAAAAATTAAAAAATACCTTGATAGGCAGTTGCTGAAAACTCCTTCATGGCTGGTGATGCAAAGTTGGCCATCCTCCATTTTGCTGACAACTTTTGCATAATCATGACAGCAAGTCCTTTCGGCTGGTTTCTGGTCCGGCCACACAGTGCAATTTCCACATTTGCACCATGATCTGGAGAGGCAAACAGAAAGAGTTTTGAACAATTGGATAATGTACATCTAGAACTACTGCTTACTGTCAACAATTTAAAATAATTCATTGTTGCACATTTTAAACTAATAATTATAATTAGAATACATAATATTTCTGTTGTGCATTTCAGGAAAAAACAGAATGGATTCCAGTTAAATGATTGACAAATGATTTTTTTTCATGTGGAAATTACACAAAATTACATCTAAATAATGTTTTGTTATATTTTAAAATGTACATGTTCAGTGGTGCTGACAATATTTGAGATGGCTCCTTTTTATTCCTTAACTTATTCCTTATTCATTTTACGATTAATAAGTGTTTAGCCTTCAGGTTTTGCCATTTTATTAAAAACTTTTTGAGGTACTTGGCTAACAATGATTTTGATCACTCAATGATCTGGTTCTGGTTATGGTTCAGTATGTTGCAGAAACTACATCCGACGATAAATTGCAACAGAACTAGGAGGGCTCATGTACATACACTGTAAATGAAAATATAGAAGGAGGAATACCTACTGCTTACCCAGGGTGAATACCATTAAGCCTCCCAGTTCAGCCCAGCAGCTCATGTCTCAAAGCAAGCAAAAATGAAAAAAAAACACACAAAAACATACACAAAAACAACCAACTAGTGGTTAGTGGTTGCATGCTCCATGGTGATCTGATGCAAATGCACTAATGTGGCCTTTCTCAGTTGGTTGCAAACCATGGCAGGAGCTGTGCCGGTCGGAGTTCGCCCCCGGGTACCGCTACAGTAGCCGGATTGGTTTTGCACAGATACTACCAAAAACCGCTATGGTCCACTTTTTTTTCTTCTTTTTTTTTTTTTTTTTAATCATACAGATCCACACTAGGTTTTATTTCATGTTCACTTTCCCCTTCCATTAGGCTACTTATATCTCCTCAGCTTTCTAATTTCTTGTTTTCTTACTACCCCCCCAAAGTGCAGGAGAATCTTCAGCCTGATGAAGTTGACTGCCTGAGGTGAAGAACAGGAAGAAGTCCGGATGAAGAAGGAGAGAATTATATCAGTGATACACAAACATTTCTGTCATTTTTAGGAAATTGGCCCATTAAAATTGCAAATGTCCTGTGACAATTGTCCTCTTGTATTAATATGGAAGTGGACTTGTGTCCTATTGTTTTTGTAAGTAAATTTACAGCAAGGCCATTAATAACAATGGATGTTCTGTGATTAGCACAGGGGAGGTGAGGAAGTCTTTCTATGAGTTGTCAGTTCTGTGAGAGGTATCCATTTTGGTATAATTATATTAGGTAGGGATTCTAATATGTTTTAAAGATTACAGTTTGCAACACATCATATATATATATAGTGTAAAGGAAACTTAATCTGATGAAATAAATGTGGGATTGTTAGTGATAATAAATTTGGGTGGGAAATAGTAAAGTTTTTGAAAAAAAAGCTCATTATGATGTCATACTGCAGTTAAAGTGGTTCTTATTGTATGTGTTGTATGCACAGTATTGTCAAAGTGTTCTATATGTATGTTCATTCTTAGTTGAAGTACGGAGTACACATTGGCAATACTTTCATAATTATAATGCTTTATGTAATTTGAATTATATACTTTTAAAAGTACAAATAATGCTATTAACTGCCCATAATGCTAAATAAACTGTGTTATTTCACTTTCGTTACTTTGTGCAATTTGTTGGAAACAAGCTTGATGAAGGATGGGTACAGAATTAATGAAAGTGTGTTGGACTTTAAGAGATGAGTGTGGAAATAACACACACACACACACACACACGACCGCGCGGCTACGCCCATGTCACAAGCCTGAGGGATTACGAGCCAGTGACTCAACCAACTGAGCTACAGAGCTTCAAAAAACCCAACCACAACAGTTCAAGGTTGTGTGTAGGTATTGTGAAATTTAAACTTTGATTACCACAAACTAATAACATTTTAGCTGAAGCCGCATTTGTGGTGTTTGGCCATAAGGTAGGGCCGTATTTTACAACCCCGGACATAAAGACAGGCTTTAATTACTACTAAACTTAACTAGCATTATTCCCTTACTATTAACAAACATAGCCCTCTTACTATGACTCCTATAGAGTTCAGTACCCCACCCCACCCACCCCCTTAAAAAGGAAATTGGTAAACAGCACGACTAGACATCCCAAAGACTGAAAGAGAGATCCACACAAGACGGCGACATAGGCCTACATTGTATTGACTTCCACATCATTTGCTTCTCAAATCATATTCATAGTCTAGATTAAGATCCCTTATAATGCATAGTAGGTCTACAATTTTCGACACGGCGAAGGCGGATGAAAAAGAAGCAAAAGACTTGATCTCTATAATACTCTTTCACTTATGCTAGGGCCCATATTTCACATAATTTGCCTCGTTTCGTCTTGTTATGGGCCGATTGTAGGCCTACATCTACTGATCTAGGCCTGCGTTTTCAATTGCACAGTATCAACATTAACGATTCCCAGAAGGCCTATTTAATAAGTGAGTGCTAAAACCTCTTCGCAAACTGGAACTCCATATCCATACCCTATTAGATATGAACTTCGTTCTGCTAAATCATTCCAGTCTTTCAAAACCTATATTAAAACTCACCTCTTCCAGCAGTAGGCTACCTCCGATTTCTTCCTTGACCTGTTTCTGAGAGTGCGTGCGCGTGCATGTTTTTGTGTGGGGGTGTGCGCGTGTTGTCGCTGTGTGCGTGTTTGTGATGGCGAATATTTTAGTAGTTTATTTAAATATTTAAGATCAATATTTATTAATTCAAATAATTTGTGAAAAACAATCAAATCAAAAGAGAAATGGCGCTCTATAAATGTTAGTTATTATATTATTATTATTATTATTTTAACACTGGTACGATCACAAAAGCAGATTTAACATTTAGGCCTAGTCTATTAGTCACTGTGCGTCGATCTTTCCTAAAACACCACAACACTTCACAGTCAGTTATTTTGTAGAGAAGTTTTAGTACAGGTCTAGTTCAGCCAATACAGATCATAGATCTAACTTACTTTTCTCCACTGTCTCCTGGCGCATTGGGCCCCTTTGCTAGCACTTCGCTCTCTCCCTCAGAGTCTGATGATTCGGAGCTCCAAACAATCTCTGCAGCTATTGCCCCTGCATCTGCCAACAATGGCTCGTCTTGATAAGGCTCCATCTTCTTCTTCTTCTTGAATTTGAAATTACAGGTGCTCTGTCTTCATACACTAGATCTACCCTTAGCTGCGTCACAACTTTTCTAATATCGTACAAAATTACGTTAGTGGCGAGATCCAATGGCGGGGAATCCAGACTTGCAAATCTGCCCGAGGAGAGTGATTTTTGGAAAATAACAGTGTGTGTGCTCATTTTATCTGGAAGAATGTGACTTGAAAGGTAAGTTAGGTCGATAAAGTTTGCATACTGTGGCTATGTACATAAGGAAACAATGCTGAAACGTGTTCCAGAACGTTTTTAGGTCCGAATGGAGATGCGTATGGTCCTTTAACAACAAAAAGAATCAATCTAGAGGGCAAAAGGCTGAAAAAGCCTATAGATAGTGCCATGATACCTGTCTTTCTTTCTTGGACATGACGAAGACAGGTAAAGTCTAAAGATACACATCAGAACAAAGGCAACAACACAAAACAAGCAACTTATCTTCGTTTTGATAGCAATCCTATCCTGGGTCTCTCAGCTATATTCACATTAATATTAATAATATTTATGCCCGTCAACCCGGTCAAGAACGATAATCTGTTAACTGAAAAAGCAATCGCTATGTTCTTTTCTGTTACAAATTATCGTTCTTGACGCCAGCAGACGGGCATAAATGTGAATATAGCCGGTCTCTCTTTGGATCGTGAAAGCTAACATGCATCAGTATGACCCTACCTTCAAGTTGGCTATCTCCCCTAAACTATCTCTGCTACTACTAGGCCTACTTTCTATATCTCTGGCCTAATTTACTATGCAGGAAGGAAACGTTAACGGCTGCAAACACGGCATTATGGGTAACCGTTGGCAAGGTTAACGGTAAACAAAAACATGTCAAGGACACAATTACCTGCACGTTGATCGAGTGGTCCCCACCTCGGTCTACGAACGGTTCCTCGTTCTCGATGGGGGCTTGAATTTTAATCAGTGTCCCATCTACACACCCAAACACATTTGGCATTCTGTGCATATTGTAAAATTGTAGTAGTAGCAGATAAGCTCTCTGGTAGTAGTAGTAGTAGTAGCAGAACTGTCTCTAGTAGATAGGGACAAAATAAACCGTCAAGCTTTTTTCCTTTCTGCTCGTCTGCCATGCACTGGTAGCGGAACCGAATCCATTGGTGGGCCTGCTCCAGCAACGCATTTATATCTGTCACCCGCCCAACTATCCTGCTGACGGTTGGCTGTGACAGATGACTGTCCCCGAGAACTGCCTGGAATGACCCACAAAACCTGAGGGCCACACAAACCTGCAGCGATCGAAGGGGGAACCGTGTGTCCTCGGTTCGCCAATTGAAGGCTGTTTTCAATAGAGTAGGTTAGTCTAAAAATGTTGATACGGCGAAATCTGAACCGCGACACAAACATCCCTTATATCATCAAACAACCATCCCTTAGATCATCAAAATTATGTAAGGGATGGTTGACATCCCTGAAAATTCTTTGTCACCGCAGATTCCGTCGCGGCAGCCATTGTTATCAGTATCATCAGTATGCTAAGTAGGCTATTTAGAAGCGGTAGGTATATATATACTTCTAACTTAGCATCGATTTTGGCTACTAAGTTATTATCATGCTAGGCCTATAATGTCGACGTGAATAGCAAATTTCGACTTTAGCATGAGCTACTAAGATATCATTATGATAAGTCACTTAGCATCTCGACGTGAAAACCAACCCTGGAAAATAACAACACGACTGATTTTCCCCGGAAAATAATAACTCTGACAAAAATCAATAAGACTTCCGTGAAGGTTCCGTGAGTCACCCGCTGCAGTGCCACAGCCAGTGTGTCTGCTGCAGACAGCCCGTGTGAACAGTCATAGTAATAAGAGAAATCAAAATTAAGATTGCTAGGTTGTAGCCCAAAGATCGATAGGCTAGTTAGTTTCCTTATCAAAAGATCAGCAACAGGCCTCGCGGCCTATATACGCTGCACAAC
Source organism: Phymorhynchus buccinoides (assembly GCA_017654935.2). Taxonomy (NCBI): domain Eukaryota; kingdom Metazoa; phylum Mollusca; class Gastropoda; order Neogastropoda; family Raphitomidae; genus Phymorhynchus; species Phymorhynchus buccinoides. Next base: position 37,573,530 of record CM065690.1, read on the forward strand.
TATACTATACTTTGTTCGACCAGAGATGTGTTGACACTTTCTACATCTCTGGTTCAACTGATCACAGTCATGCTTTCTCTGTCACTCAATAGTCCTAAAAACAAATTAGGGGAAGACGGGGTAAAAAGCGCATGGGCGGGTAAGAAGCCCACCCCAATTATCTCATGAAATGAAGCAAATTTCAGTCTCATTTTGCCCATGAGACGAGCGTTAATGTCTAGCATTCGTCTCATGGGCAAATTTGACTGAAATTTTCTTTATTTCATGAGATAATTGGGGTGGGCTTCTTACCCGCCCATGCAATTTTTACCCCGTCTTCCCCTATATACTTTTTGGGAAGATTTAATTACTTCCATACTAATAAAAAAAAAAAATGAAAATGAAACAGACTGCAACGTCACTGGAACATACAGCAAACAAACAACTACACGACAAGTGCAAAGTGACGTTATTTTATTCACAAGAGACAAAACAAAACTACTGGATATTTCGGCGAATGCGCCTTTATCAACACAGACAAACAATTAAACAGCAAACATCAAATATAGCAAAAGGAGCAAAAAGTAGGCAACAGAAGGAGCAAAAAATAAAAACACACACATCAAGATCAAAATAAAAACAATACTTCCCCTCTACAGTCCAACGTGTAAATGATACAACAAAGTTGAAACCAAAGAGCAAGGCTGTGAACACAAATCAAGGGGGGGGGGGGGGGGGGGGGGGGGGGGGGGGGATTGAAGTGAGAGAGGTTGGGGACAGTGAGTACGCAATCACAGATGGTAGAAGTTGGAAACAAGGGTCAGTTGTGTTTAAGGGGTGGGGAGGGGGAGGTTTGGTGAAGAGAACAAATCTCGTGCTAAAGTGAACACATGTAGCAGAAGTTGACATTACATTTCAATTGAAAAATGAAAAGGACAGAGAGAGAAGGGGGGGGGGGGGATGGAAATAGAAATAGAGGGGGGGGGGGGGGGTTCGCCGCCTAGCGCATCAAACCCATGTCTGACCCCAAAGTGGGTTGCCCCACCCTGGCACCGAGGGGTGAGGGGGGAAACGGAAGTTCTCCGAGAAAACCCCCCCTAGTCAGACACACTTGTCTAAGACATGAAAAATGTAAACAAATTTAAAGGAATAAAGGATTATGGGAAAAAAAAAACTCTCTGGGAGAAAAAAACCCCCTGCGCAAGTGGTCAAAGACAAGTGCAACAAACCCCTCTCACATGCACACACAAACACATACACACACTCTCTCTCTCACTCTCACACACAACCACACACTGGGACTAGAGGAATGCAAAATAAGCAATGGTATACATTGGAGTGTTTGGAAGGGAGGGGTGGGGAGGGGGTTATGGGAAGGAGGGGGTGGGTGGGTATTGGGCGGTAGATATGGATAGGAATCAAATTGATCATTAGTGATTACAATCAAGCTTGTAAATTAATTGGGAATGCTGGGGTCCACGCCGGGGGAGGGGGCTTCGGGCAGTGGGGGGAACCTTCTTCGCTTAGCTGTGGCTATTGAACCCTACCACACTGCCCAGTATACAGGGGTCATTCCTTCGCTTAGCTGTGGCTATCAGACCCCTGTCCCCCCAACCCAGACGGGACACACAGGGAAATGGGGGAAATGAAAACTAGACATTCCATTACAAGCAAGTTTGTAAAATAATTAGGAATACAGAGGTCCACACCGGGGGAGGGGGCTTCGGGCAGTGGGGGGAACCTTCTTCACTTAGCTGTGGCTATTGAACCCTACCACACTGCCCAGTATACAAGGGTCACTCCTTCACTTAGCTGTGGCTATTGGACCCCTGTCCCCCCAACCCAGGCGGGACACGCAGGGAAGTGGGGGGGGGGGGGGAGGGGGTAGGTGGTGGCAAAAAGGAGGGGGAGGGTTGGGGGCGGGGAGGAGTTTTGGGAAGGGGTGAAGGAGGGGGGTAGATGGGTTCAAGAACATGTTACGGCAAAATTAAAATGACACAGAATAATATATAATGAGGCTTAAGGTTTATCGTTCAGTCCATGAGGCTTTCTGGTGCCCAGTTTGTTGATGAGGTGTGATTCCATGTCCTTTCTGTTGTTTGTGTTTTTTGTGAACAGGAGCCACATCCCTTTGACGCGTATGTCTGATGTGGAGTGGTCAGGCTGGTTGAAGTGGTGGGCTATAGGTTTGTCTCTCTGGTGCACGATGTCAGCTAAGTGTTCTTTGAAGCGGGTGGCAAGGGTTCGGCCAGTTTCACCAATGTACAGTTGTTTGCATTTGAGGCAATGAATGACGAACATGTGTGTGTGTGTGTGTGTGCGTGTGCGTGTGTGTGTGTGTGTGTGCGTGCGTGCGTGCGTGCGTGCGTGCGTGTGTGTGTGTGTGTGTGTGTGTGTGTGTGTGTGTGTGTGTGAGAGAGAGAGAGAGAGAGAGAGAGAGAGAGAGAGAGAGAGAGAGAGAGAGAGAGAGAGAGAGCTACAACATGCAGGGAGTGTGTGTATACTGTGTCTGTACGTAGGTGTATGTGCGCGCGCGCGTATGCATGTCTTTCGATCTGTCTCCATGATAAGCATAATACTTAAAAAGGTCTCTAAGGCCCCTACCAATAAGCTTTAGGCCGAAATGCTAATGCAAATATTTTAACGCATACGTATTAACATTTGAAGCATGACCACAATTAATGTAAAATACGAGCTGGTTGCATTAATGAAAGACAATTCATAAATTGTAATAAAAAACGAACAAACACTGGGGTCTGCTAAATGATGATTAAGCAATGGATCGATGAAATCGAACAAGTTAAATATTGTCGATCAAAGAGATACTGGAAAACTAACTAAATTGAAAGTAAGAAAATTATTCACTTTAAAGCTTTTAGGGCCTACTGCTACACACATTATCTTAAACCAATACAAGTCTCATATGAACCTAGCCAATAAAGATACTTGAGAGATAGTATGATAGCTCATTGAAAGACACAAAGCCTGATCTACTACAATTATGAAGGTAATAGACCAATGCGATCTACAAGCAGATCACACAAACACACATTATCAGGGGCGGACCAGATGATTCGTAAAGGGGGGGGGGGGGGGGGGGGGGGTCCGCCGAGGGTCCAGGGCATAGCCAGCCAAGAAATCCTTCCACCAGGATTTCCACTACCGTGATAACTTTTGTTGACCGAGAGGGGGGTGGGGGTGGGTGCAACGTTTGAGGAGAAGGGCATATTTACAGATTTACCAGTCTGGAAACGCCTTTCACGGCCTACCTTACCCTGTACCCCCCCCCCCCATCCACCCACCCGATCCGCCCCTGATCATACACGCACACAAAACACACATAATCATATATACATGCTCGTCACATATATATATATATATATATATATATATAGAGAGAGAGAGAGAGAGAGAGAGAGAGAGAGAGAGAGAGAGAGAGAGAGAGAGAGAGAGTTTTCTGAAAATAAGTTAAGCCATTTCCACCTTCTCTACCAAGATTATAAAGTTTTCAAGTCATATTTATATATTTATAAATGAACACATTCAACGCTCAAAAGTTCAGAAAACATACTTTAACACAGCACGTCAAAGCAACAACAATAATTTAAAAAAAAACACTTTCTGACAGCAAGAACATTAAACAAATAAAATGTTGCATTCAGTTGTAGGCCTACGTGGGCATGTCACTACTGCTCGCCTACTAGTGTTGCTTATTGCTGCCCCCAGTAATAACGATACGAGCTAGTTTTGCCACCTCTTCTGTCTGAGCCACTAAATTTAGTATCCAATAACTCTCAGACAATCTCTATAATATTTATCTGTTTGATGGAGATATAGTATTACACAATGAAATTCCACTTTAGTACCAGACATCATGACAAAGTTGTGTTCTAGGCTTTGTTTGGTTACTCCCTGCTGCTTGCCATAACAACAATCTCCCAAACAACATAATTGTATCTTGTCAAACGACTCACTGTCATCTCGTTCACCACTATTTTGCCGGACACACAAAGGATACGATCATCTGGCACACCGTTCTCACCACGTGATCATTGGGGTGGAGGTCACAGTTTCCATTAGCCACGGTCATGTCCATCATGTTCAGGAACACCACGTGATCTCTCAAGTCTCTGAACTCACGCTGAAGTATGGCCAAGGTCCGCAAAGCGTGGAGATCACTCTGGAAGCACACAATCTTATAGTTCAGGGCGTGAGGGCCTCGGATGAAGACTTTTGCCGTGGGGTTGCGTTTCATAAGGTCACGAACGCCCCGAGCCGCGTCCCTGACTTGAAGAATATAACTGTAGATGTGGTGAACAGCAAAATGCATATACAGGTGGATCAGGACGACATAGCTTCCATTGGTAGGTAAGGTGTCCAGGACGAAACCCGGGGACTGTTTCATAGTTATCTCGCTCCACACGCTACTGCAGTAGGGAAAGGCGTGGGGATTCCAAGACAGATGCAGCATGTGCTCAGGACAGTAGAACACCATGGGTACGTACCGCTGTCCAATGGTTCCACTCGCTCCCTTAGTGCAACCTGCATATGACTGCATTCGTTCTACCTGTCACGGAAAATAATTGAACATGAATGAAGTCATGGAAAATAATTGAACATGAATGAACTAGCTAGAATACGTGTTTCTTTGGGCAATAAAAACAATCTGTCCATTATTTATCGCTTTAATTTGCCAAACTTTACACCTTCCACAATGTTGCATTGTTATAGTTACTTTACTTCTATTTAGGCTGTTGTTGTCTTCGTTGCTTTGACTGCACGGTCTATCTGTCTGGACAACTTAAACGATTTCACGAACTTCGCTATTAATCAAATGTGTGGTTCAAAATGTCAACAAGAACATTCCATTGAATTTTTAATTTAAGTTTGAACGCCATATGGGCACTGCAATGTTCATTTTTTTAATTTATTTATTATTCAACCCTTATAGAGGGAGAATCCTATTGTCTTAATTCTACTTTATTTTATTTTCCTTTTCACCCCCCTTTTTTTGTCTGATTTGGCTGCAATTTTCAGAAAGGTTACAGGACCATAAGGGTAGGCTATGCGAAATTTGAAATATTATTAAATGATTTCGATGATTTTTCGACCATCACTAAATCGTGTACGCGCGACGATGTATGAGCGGCCAAACATAAATATACAAACATCATGCACAAGCACACATACACGCAGGCGCACACACGCGCGTGCGCGCGTGCACACACACACACACACACGCACACGCGCATACACACACACACACACACACAGAGCAACAACAACAATAACAAGCAACAATGACCACAAATCGTGCGTTGGAATCCCCCACAGCAATGAACTGTGTATCGTGCAAGCACTCCAAGACAGTGGATCGTTTCAACTGCGGCAGTGGACAGCCCACCAGAGGCCGCCACTGGCTGCCTTCCCAGAACCCTCTGGGCGCGGGGGCTTCCCATGTTTCACGTGGTGTCAAAGGTTGACAGATCTTTGGGTCAGCGCGTGGTGTCTTTTGCTCTGGGCCTGCAATAAGATAATGAACGGAGTCACAGCTATGATAAATACATAATGACCATGAAATCAAAAGCAGCGGTAGTATTAGTAGCAGCAGTACTAGTAGTAACAAGCGTGTCTCCGTGCAACAGTCATATTCCCCATTTCACATGCCAGTCCACAGAAATTCATGTGATAGTTAATGGACCACCCTTCAAAATTCAAAGAGTGACAGACAGTCATGCCCTCTCACGACAAAGAACCTGATAAATGACATGGTTAAAATCCTATTAATAACAAAGACCTGCTACAATAAGGACATGGGTTCAAGGCCATGGTCTCCTCCTACTACTACAGCCTCGAGGTCAAAGATGAAAATAACAATCTTCTAAATGTATCCATCGCGTTCCCTAGATGTTGCTAACCAAGAAAATAAAAAAAATTATATGACTATAACGGGGATTGACCAACGCTTAACAGACTACAGCCACAAGATCAAAGGTCAAGGTCAAGAAGCTTCAACATGTCTCTCACTGCATATCCTGGGCGAATGCGATCAATAATACAGATGGCTATAATCTGTGACCAGTAATTAACTGACTACAGCCATTAAAGTGTATTCCTTGGGTTATGCTGATTCAAAGTGTATATGGCTATAATAGGTGTATGCCCAATGTATTTTAGACTATAGGAACTGCCAAAAGAGACAGGTCAAACGCCAAGGTCAATGTGATCAACGTAATCAATCCTTTGAACCACACATAACCTTCAACCAGACTACCAAATTTCAAACTTGCAACAGACTTGCAACAAATCTGAAAGATATGGCTAAAACACAAATTGGACACCTCCAACGTCTACGTCCTTGACCTGGACCGCAACCCAACATTCAGAACCACCAGAAACCTAGATGCATCCACTACTAAGTTTGAAATATTGTAAGTCTAGCGATGCCATGAGAAGAAATATCATGTTTCAAGGTCAAACTTCGAGTTCAATGTCAGCATGGTCACAAAAGTGGTACTGACCATTTGAAATTTGGATTCTGTCCGCCAGTCCACGAGTTACAGCGTGGACAGACAGAGAAACAAACAAACAAATGAAACAAAACAAAACAAAAAATAACCCTGACTACTCCCTAACCGCAATTGGGCAGTGGCCAACTGTAATCGGGCAATGAACAAACATTTGTCTTTGCTTACTTCTGCATATATGTACACAAACATCTAGGCTTACTGACTTCCAAATATGAGGCACAACATTTTCAGATGCTATTCTAATTGCACAACTCATAAACGTTTTGATCACGTAATTCGTACCCCAATGCTTGATCTCTCGTGCAACGCAAAATTATCATGATCAGCATTAATAATGCGCAGCTGAGACGCCTTTAGACTATTTGTGAAATGTTCAAATGGGATACACTTGCACAACGTTCCAACGAGTTTTAAGGGTCAAGGAGGTTCAGACGTGGGCACTGAATACAATGGCGCCCAGAAATTTCACCCACCCTTATCATTTGCGCATAACAAAATCAAATAAACACTGCAGTGCTTCAACTTACTTTGCATCCATTTAACCCTTTCACCGCCAATGTTGCATTTTTGCACCACAATGGTTTAACACCCATGTCACTAAAAAGCATCAAACCAGGGCCTGTTATTTGAAGACCCTGTTTTCTTAATTTTGGGAAGTGAGGATAAACCTAATGTTATACATGTCACAGAGGAAATAGCAATATTGCAGATTTTTTTTTTTCTATTTCCAGGTAAGTTTAATGGTATTTTAGGGATGAAAAATGGCTGGCGGCGAAAGGGTTAAGACAATCATGAAGAAAGACATCTTGATTTGAATAAATGTTTATATGTTCTCTGACTTGTAATAATTGCCACTCACTTTCTTAACCAAGTAAAGAGTTCAATTTAGGCAGCAGACAACAGCTTTCTCATTTCTAGTTCTATCTTTCAATCAGCACTTATGCCTGTATACACATTTTGTTGTTTTTGTGTGTGTGTTTTTTCGTTTTTCTTAACAAGAAAATGATTCAAAGTAAGTGTTAAGTAGATTGCTTCACCTTGAATTGCTGTCAGCTGAATTGTTTGATGAAGTTTCCTCTTACCGCAAGTTACACTGGAAATACAACATTGAAAAAGGTTACAAAGTTCAAATTCAATGGTGATCATTGTGCTATAAAAACTGTTTTAAAGCCACATAATTATGGATATCCCACAGACCTGATCAGCTCAACCCAAATAGGTCAACAACATGAATAGGCTATTAAAGTTAACTTATGAAAGAAATGATCAATCACAAAAATGATAGGTAATTCCGAAGGACGTAATGATGATATCCCAAACACATGATTAGACCACCCAATAACATAATTCAGTAATCACAAAGGCATCATCCAGCCATCGCATAATTATGAATCATTATGTCGTAACAAAGACTGAGAAGGCAAACCCAAGACTACTTGATCAGACAATTGCAGTGGCTTTCACAAATACACGACCAGAACTTGAAAGTTTGTTGAGAGAAAAAGCAAACAATTCTGATTTTTTTAAACTTAAGTTTTGTTACACAGTTCGCATGTGTTTAGCTGTCTAGTATCGACGTTATGGAGTCTGTACATTTTTCTATGAAATGAATGTTTTGCTCCATAATTATGCTGAATACCCCCACATTTAAGGGTAGGTTTGGTCCAGTGTGCTCCCAACTTCTTTATGGGTAAAATAATTGCTGTTTACAAGTTTTGTCGTGTTCTCTAATACCCAGCCAATACTATTAATTAACTTTAACTCTTCTTTTTCCCTCTCTCCCTGCTAGTTTTCAGAACTAAAATGCCAAGGCATTTTTAATGATGACTCAGTTTTGTGTCGTCTACCCAGGATCAAGGGGTTAGTTCGAGTCTAACTTACTGGGTAAAATATGGACGTACGATGTCCCCTTCTGGTCCTTTGATGGGAATAAAAGACTGATGCGTGTGAATCCAGTCACGGCACTTGAGGCCGGGAGTGGAAGGGCGTCCGCAGTACCAGGGCAGATTGCTGTTGAGGGAGGTGAGGTTGCACACCTCAGGATAGCCAGGCACCACAGGGATGAAGCTACACAGAGTGGCCTGTGCCAATCCAGAAATAAAAACCCACCGTGAGGACTATACTTTGTGATAGCTTGGCCATGAAAAAGATAGAAACTGGGAGAAAGATTCTGACAGAAAATTCCGTTCTAGCTGCAAAAAAAAATCCTACTGGCTGCAAGTTTTAAATCAGAGCTGCCTGTTAGGCCTATTTAACATAAAATGCTAAGGAGGAGAGAGTGAGAAAGAACAGCTCACTAGCTATGCAAAATTAATCATTATTTAACTAGGTATTTGTATACGGAAAAGAAGCACAAAACAGCTGCTCTTTAAACGTATTCATTACTGCATATGTTTTGTAAACAACAAATTCCTGTCAAACAATTCTCCTTTCATCTTTTAGCCATTTCAAAGCTCCCCACTTTCACAACATGCAAGAGTTTCTTAGCGATTGTTTTCCATCATTAAGTAAAGAGGATTTTCGAAAGAAGGGGCTTAATTAAGGGTGCAACAATCTAACAGGTACTATATTAGAACAAACGCCAATCATGTCTTTTAAAAATCAAAATCACTATCTATGTTGGAATCTGAGGATAGACAGCAATAAGAGTAGGCCTAAGAGCTTACGTAATCAGATATAGAAATATAGGGGATATAGGCCCGACAGAGTGACTACAAAACTACAACCCACAAAATCGCTCATACAAATTTTAATGATAATGCTATCCTTTTTATTTTTCAACTTTTTTGAGAAGATTCAATGCATGGAAATTTACGATGGTCTAATTTTCCAAAATGCCTTTGAGTGCTCCAGAAATTAACATTTTCCATGGTAACCTAATTTCAGAACAACAAAACTATTCCCTTTTGATGTGTAAAATTACTTGCAATTTCGAGGTTTTCGTATTGCAGACACAATTCTCATTCATATTTGTATTTTTTAATCAGACTCAGTACAGTCTTGAATTATGGACGACAGCAGGAAGATGACCTACCTCTTCTTTAGGGCCAGAGACGAAGTTGGCCAGAATCTGGAGAACAGTCTTCATGTTTTTGAACAGGGACAGCATTCCCCACCGAAACTCACGAGGTCTCTGAAGCGAAGCACGAACCTCGATGGGCCCGGGCCACAGAACCGGAAGTGTCGCCACGTAGGTCCCATTGCGCAGGTCTGTGACGTCCACAGCCGCCGATCGTTTCACCTTGCCTTTTCCCACCATCCAGACTCTGATCACGTGACCCCCCGTGAACACGGGCCTTCCTTTGGTGTCTCTTAGGATGACATGTACGGTGGCGTTCTCACCCACTTTCACCTTTCCCATTTCCCTTGGCCCTACCAGTTCCAGACGAGACGTGTCAGGAGAGGCCGCAGTGCTGGGGTCTAATGGAGGTCCATCAGCCAAGATCTCCTGGTCCATTGGTGACAAGTAGTCGTCTAATGAGTATCTGAAAGTCAAGTCATGTTGTTCAAAATATCACGTATTGTCCTTTACTTGATCTGTGATTAACAAAAGAGTATAAGTTTGTCGCGTTTTTTATGTTTTTGTTTTTTAGCATTTTTTCTGCCTATCTGGACTATCTCGTGAACCTCTGGATGGAATCACTTCAAACGCTATGTGGGGAGGCAAGCTTATCACAGTCTACAAAATGTTTTATAAAAACAATAGTGACCATACAGACCTTGACCTTGAAGTTCTACTTTGAAAAACGAATTTTCCTTCTCTCTAAACCATACATTTCATATACGAGCTGTATCACATGAACGGATGGATGAAATCGCTTCAACTTTTGTGGGGTAGTGCACCATGAAGCACAAATGGTCCTATAGGAAATCTATAACCGTACTGACTTTGATCTTAAAATTTGACCATGAAAACTAAAATTTATGTTTGTAGCCATATCATTCATGTTGGACTTAATAATGTTCAAACTTGGCATGTGGATGCATTGGCTTATGGTAATTGCAAATATTAGGTACCCTTGAAAGTCAAGGTCAAGGACGCAAAGGTGTGAAATCGAAGTTTTAGTCATGTCTTTTACAGCTTTGCAGGTACTGATTTCAATTTCGGCAGGGTGGTAGACTGCTCAAGGTCATGTGCAGAGTAAAGTGTTGGCTACTTTGATTGCCTTGATGAACCCAGATAACCTTAAACATTCCTGATCAGCATGACCTATGGAAGGCAGTGGCAGGTCTATGCGTATTGTTTGTGTGTGTGATGATGGATGTGAAGATCGGGGCTAGGAATGGCTTTATGTGTTATGAGGAGAGTGTCTGAAATGTGTATGTGCAAATAAATGGATACTTTTTAAGCTTGTTTTACCATGTTCTCCACATACCAAAACGTAGCAATGAAACACAAAACAATCAAATAGTACAGAAAATCATACAATGATACATGCATATAAATATAATTTTCCATAAAATAAAGACCATATATATATATATATATATAAAAGCAAGCCCTTCCGTACACGAAAAAAAGGAAACAAGCAAACCCACTCCAATTCAACAATTACAGAGAGAGAGAGAGAGAGAGAGAGAGAGGGGAAGGGGGAGGGGGAGAGAAGAATCCGAGTCTGAATGGTTTCTTCTTCTTCGTCGTCATCGATCATTTCAGACGGAGATGCCGGTTCCCCATCCAAAAGCAGCAGTCGCATGGAGATCCCTCAGGTTGCCGTAGAGCTTTTCCCTCAGTGGGTTTTCTTGAGGTCATATCGCCTGGGAGCACCGTGGAATCTGCAATGCCGAAGTGTGTGCACCACGTCCATGACATGGGCATGCTTCAGCCTCTCTTGTCCTGAATTTGATGAACACGTGGGTTCGTAATCTGTTGAGCCCAGTTCTCAGTAGGATGATCTGGTCCAGCCTGCAGAGCTTGTGGTAGCAGCCAGCTTCACTGAAATGTGGGCGGCGCTTTTTCTATTTTTGATGGGACAAAGCTTTGATGGCTGTTTTCTTTTCAGAGTAAGAGACCTATGTGTTCTTGTTCCAGACACCCCCCCCCCCCCCCCCCCCCCCCCCCCCCCCCCCCTTCATTTGCCAGTCTGTCTGCTTGCTCGCTGCTATGGATCCTACGGTGTGCTTGGACACACTGTTGGTCCAGGTCTGTTTGAGCCGAGAGGTTCATCAACGCTGTCTTCAATCATTGAGCTCTTTCTGATGGGGGTTGTGGAGTGCACTCAAGACAGAAAGATCATCTGTGAAAAATGACCACTTTTGGTTTGGTTCGTGGCAGGTTCTGTTACTGCTGCTTAGAGGGCTTCAGTTTCAGCTTCAAAGGCTTTATACGAGCTCTTTTTGCTGAAAATCGTTTCAAATCAGCTCTCAGCGAAAAATACGTTTTTGTTGACTACTGTAGTTTGAAGAATTAGGTTCTCTCACCTTTTTTGTATATATATTATTGTTCGTCACCAACTCATCTGAAGTGGGAATTGAAGTTGTTGTTTTTTTAAGCGCAATGTTTGACTTGTGTCTCCACCATGAAGCTCAAGTCAGGACACCAGTGTAATTTTGTTGCTTGTGACGTGTCGCTTGAGGTAAAAAATAACTCTGACGTAAAAAAGTATTATAGAACTAGAAATTAGTTCCAACATTTATGTGCAGGACCTTGGCTTTTTGTGGATTACCATGTTTTAGTGGCTGTTGTCTTTTGCATCTATTTACGTAGATCCATCTGTGAAGGCATGGGTCCAATGTTCCTCTGGATACTTGGTGTTGATGCACTCCAGCATCAGTGACTTCCTGTCTGGCTCTGGTTGAGAGTCTCTACCAACTACCCCAGGAACTTCATGGCAGACTGGTGGCAGCTGTCCTTGTTTCCTTAAAGGGACAGCCGTGACTGGTGGAATGGGTTTGGGCATGTGGTCCAATCATTCCGGATTTCTCCTTTCCAGGATCCTGCCTTGCTGGAGGAAGCTGGATCTTTCGAGGCTCATACGCTTGCGCATTGGGTGGTCCTGAAATCTCTTGAATTTTGCAGCTGGAGTCAGAACTTTGAAGTATCGTTTTCTGAATGGTTTGATTGTTTAGGCCACAGGACCGTTTCAATGGGCACATAATTATTACATACAAATCTAAAAACAACCATACATAATCATTTCAAAATTACTGAAGCAACAGACATTAAGAAAATGCAAACACTACTACATTTTAGACATAATGTATAGTCACTATTAATAGAAAACAACTGAAGTGAAAGCTTGCCTGAAAACAGTCCAGTAGTAAAGTGAATGAAAACAGAAAAAAGTAATCGTTTTTCTACCCATCCAGCAAACTACAAACCATTCAACAAAAAATGTCTTTAATGGAGTATGGAGAGAGAGCATGCGTGCACGCGCGCGCAAGAGAGAGAGAGAGAGAGAGAGAGAGAGAGAGAGAGAGAGAGAGAGAGAGAGAGAGAGAGAGAGAGCAAGACAGACAGTTAGGCAGACAAACAGGCAGACACAGACAGAGAACTAAACCGACCACCTACTCGGCCACATCACGGAAATCCAACTCCCCATTCACAATCAAGCGGTGGAAGAAGTTCCAGCTTTGCTGTCGGTTCATTCCTGCCGTGTTGATTTTCTTCTTCCCGTTGTTGCCCTTCAAAGCTGAAGAACCGTTTGCCTCTAAAGTTTTGTCCATTCGTAATGCCAACTCATCCCCCAGAACAGGAACAAAGACAAATTGAGCATTATTCCTCACAGCCGAGCTATCCCTCATTTTCGCGACATTTTGCGAGCCGCCATCTTCATCTGCCTGGCTCATATTCCATCTCATGACAGAATTTGTGTTGATAGAGAAGAATTTCGCCGCTGTCCACCATCTGGTGAAAATATATGAACACTTACTTAATTGTAACCTGTGAGCTTATTTGGTAAGCTGCTAGATTATCTTTAACTCATATGGGATGCTAAATATCAATCACCTTTTTGACATTGCCCTTTGACCCTCAGAAACTACGGGTGGGGGATGTGAGGACCAAGGACATACCTGCCGCTCGGCGACACCTTGTGGCGATAATTTAATTTGTTTTATGTCAGGAGAATGATTTAGCAACAAAGGCGTGTAAGTATGGTAAACATGAGGAAATACAGAATACGTATCTGAAGGGGGGGGGGGGGGAGAGAGAGAGAGAGAGAGAGAGAGAGAGAGAGAGAGAGAGAGAGAGAGAGAGAGAGAGAGAGAGAGAGAGAGACAGACAGACAGACAGACAGAGAGAGAGAGAGTCAGAGAGAGAGAGTACCTTGAAAATAGTATCCATGCAGCAACAGACCAAGCAACCAGTAATAAAATTGTCAGAACTCGACGTCGATTCAGTTCCATCTGCCCATGCATCATCATCATCATCATCATCATCATCCTTAATCACCATCATCATAATCACATCTGCCACAAACTATTAAATCTACATGTAGTTCTTCCCCCTCTCCATGAACAAAGTTTGAATGTCAAGGTAGCAAAACTATTCCAATAATTAAGTATTCTGCCAATTCTGCCATTCAATATCTTTCTAATTCTGACTGTCACTATTTTGATGAAATAGCTAAATTCGCCTTCTGGTGCAAAGAAAAAAATTATCTGGATCTTAATGTTAAAACTAAAGAAATGTTAATTGATTTTCGAAATGATCCGCTGCCTGTTCATCCTAGTGTGGTCATTGATGGTCAAGCTGTGGAAAGAGTTACTGAATACAAATATTTTGGAACCAATTTAAACAACAAATTTGGCTTTGGTGAGATCTATGAAAGCTATGTAAAGCCCTATGCTTTGATCTCTGCATTTTTCCTGGATCTGCCGCAGGACAAAAATCATGTCTGCCGTTCCCCTGTTTGCTCTGAAGCCACACTGACTCTGGCAAATTCTCTTCAGCAATTGTGGGAATGAGCCTATCCAGGATGACTCTTGCCAGTGTTTTCCCTGCAATGGACAGCAATGTGATAAATACATTAAAAAAACCACTGCATCCTCGTTTGTACTCCTCAGCTGGCAAGTCGTCAACGTCAACTCGGCCAGGAGCCTTGTGGCAATTCAGCTTTGCAATGGCGACTTCCACTTCTTCTTGGGTAGGAGGATTGTCTAGCTCCAACCTTGCTGCCTGTTGAAGAATCTTCATAATTGCTTCTTCCTGCATTGGTATATGTCTCCAAAGAGGGTTTCAAAGTGCTCTGTCAAACAATGGAGGATTGATTCCTTGTCTGTGAGGAGAGTGGTGCCGTCTGGTGAGTGCAGGGGTGCTTGCACCTGACGGGTTGGTCCCTAGATTGCTCACAGTGCCTCATAGAATGCATCAGTACCACCCATGTCCCCATAAAACTGCGTTTGCTCTGCTAGGTCCCCTAACCACTTATTCTGTACTTCCCTCAGTAAGGTCTGAGCACTGCTGCATGCATTCTTGTAGGCTGCTTTAGCTGCATGGTCATCTGTCTTGGCAATGACTCTCTCAAAGCAGGATTGTTTCTTCTGGAGAGTTCTGTTATCTCGGCGTCGTTCTCGTCAAACCAGTCTCCATTTGTTTCTGGTTGTATATTCTGTGACCTCAGCAGTTGTGTCCTGCAGGACGGTCTTCAGCTGCTGCCACTGAGTCAATGATGCAATTACTGCCATTGATAATCTATAGTCATAGGAATCATACTGTACCACCTATATCTTTTGAATGGCACAGCCACATAGGGCGTTAAGAAGCCTGTTGTATGTGACAAACTTTTGCTAAGAATATAATATAATTGAATTGACGTCATAGAGACTAACCACTAAATTTAGAAGAAAGAATTACCTGTAGTTTAACACACATCCTTCTGTTTGATTATTGCAATAAACTCCATGGTACAATATCAGTGAACATGTGCTACGAATTACAAAACAGATCTTGTAATTCGTATCTTTTAGAGAAAAATTAAGTATTCTTACTGTTAAGCTCAAAGTATAAACCTTATTTTTATAATTATGCCATACAATTATAGCCATACCCAAGTTTTAGTGTTCAAAATTGCATAGACGTTGGATTGTGTGCTCTTGACATACAGCTCTTTATGCTGAAGTTGTACAAAATCACTAAGTCCCTCCACCAGAGATTCACATTTTCAACAGATACTGTTTTGCAAGTTGTCCTCTATCATAAAGACTATGGATGGAATTCCCTCTTGAGGTGAACAAGAAGGTGGCTGGGCAACGCGGCAACCCTGGCAACGCCTAGCACGAACTGCGTGAGTTATTTTCTTCTTTTTCTTCCGGTAATAGCCACCTGCTGAAGGCAATTATTGACATAATTATACTGGGGGTTCACGACGAAGATTCACTGCACGGGATATAGGATTCAAAATAAATAAAAGCATTTACTATCTTGTAAGGTATGTGAGAAATTTAAGTAAGAGGAGTCAGATAGGGCATTTGGCAGGCCTGGAATAGTTCTAAGAGTTTAGTAAGATGTAGGGGAAGTAGTTGAGAGACGTGTACGGCCGTCCTCTCAAGGCTGCAGAACCGAAATCCGCCCGATTTTTTTTCTTCCCTGGTGCCCGATGACGCCGATTGCGCCCGCTGAACGCCAGGTCTAGTAGTTTCACTTTCACTTTCTCCCTACCCACAATGCAATATACGAAGTTAGTGCTTCCTTTTCCTGACTCTCAGTGGTCCGTTTTTGGTTCTTACAGCAAGGGAAAGCACCCACTAGTCTTTTTGAACGGATTTTTCGAAGTGACCCCAAATGTTTTTCCTTCTTTCCACGATGCTCGGAGCACCATTACGGATTTTTGTAATTCCAATTCATGGTTTGTTGTGTGACAGTGTGTTAGCTTTGGAATAATAATATCATCATTGCTATTCAATATCATGCATCTTTCAGAAATGAAATGTGAGTTAGACTTTATTCTGGGTGATTTTTTTAATGAAAAGATTTGGTGTGACGTTCGGAGTTAATGCCCTTGTCTCGGGGACTGGGATCGATTCTCGGTTCAAATGGTCGGGAGTCATTGGCTCTTTTCAACCAGAGACACCGGGGCCCCATAATTATCTTGCATGCCGAGGAAATAAAGGGAGCACGGCTGTGATTTTTTCCTAAAACATATGCTCACAAGACAGATGTTCGTTCACAAGACACTTGCTCATAACCTTAGACAACTGCTCACAAAAAGAAGATACCCACTAAAGTATAGAGTGCGAGCATGAGTATAAATTGTATGTATATGTATGTCTGTCTGTCATTTCCGACCATGACTGCCAGATAGCAGAGGGGGCAGCTGCTATTCTTGCGGGCTAGGTTAATAATTATTTGTACTGGAGAAGCCTTGCCAAGGCCTATAGTGCACACCCCCACTCTCTCGGCCAAGGGGGGCCGAGACAGCTGGCGTTGGGGAAGGTCCCAAAAGGCCAACTAGACAGACAGGAGATACAGAGCCAGTCTCTTTCCAGATTGCTTTCTAATGTTAAAACTTTGCTATAAAGCTGTAAAGCACAATTTATTTATTATTTGTTATGTTAATTTTACTGTCTGTAGACTGTATGTCACTGAACACAAAATTAATGTAAAGGAATCTTAATTTTCAAGTTAGATCTAGACTAGAACCTATTTCACACAGAGAGAGAGAGAGAGAGAGAGAGAGAGAGAGAGAGAGAGAGAGAGAGAGAGAGAGAGAGAGAGAGAGAGAGAAACATAGACAGAGACATACGAACGAACGAACCATTTTAATAATTAAATTTTTAATGAATAGGTCGTTGCCCATGTCATAAGGGACCAGAGGGGAAGGGACAAAACATCGAAACATTAATATTTTTTAAAACGGAGCAAAATTGGCGAATCTAACACCATTACACAATTCTCAAGAAACAACTCTAGCTGTTACCTGTTCAGCAACACGGAGGTCTATAGGCAAAGCTTCTTTCCAAGAACTGTAAGGGAGTGGAATTGCCTTAACGAAGAGACTGTGAGTGTGACGACTGAGACTGCACGGTCGAGGCATTTAAACAGCGCCTCCCGTCCAACGACCCAAGCTTCTAAAGATTTGTTATTTTTATGTTATGCTCTCCCCTGGAGAGACTGGTTCAAATGCCAGAAGTGGTTACTGCCAACGTACCGACTACAGATACAGATGCAGATTGATATATAACTAGATATGACACGAAAGTTAAAGTAGGCTAAGTGTTGACTGTTGGCACACAAACAGAACAAGTAACAAAATGAAAGTTTGATTTTAAATCATAATTAAATGTACCAATTATTGGCTTGCCGATCCTATGCTGTATGCACTAATGCAGAAGCACCTCGTTTTGACGAATATGAGCCTCCAGCACAATCATGTAACGATCTTCGTCTGATGAGCAATAGACTATTGAATAGTAAAATGATGAAAACCAGATAGTAACGGTGAACAAAACGCAAAAGGAGCAGGAAAATGCACACACAAAAAGAAAACAGAACACTCGTGATGACGGAAATACAAACTCCAACGTCAAGAAAAAAGTTACGTCAAACCCCTCCTTTGCAACGCAACACAACAGAAAGCTTAGATACGGAGAAAGAACTGACAATACCTAAGTTTCCATATTTCGGATGTGAGGAAAACCAGAGTTTTTAAAACATCTGTGGGAAAACAACCCTGCTTATCTCCCTTGACTTGTGATGTTCATCTAGAGGGTAACATTTGAGTGTCAAAAGACAAGTTTTATGGAAGTTATACATTTTTAACAGATTGGTGATTATTTAGTTGCTAGATAGTGTCATCACTGTCAATATGTTTGTTGTTAGTACAATTAACCGTTTTAACTATCAAAAACGTTTTTTTCTTTAACTTTGAAAATCTCAAGAACTATTCAACCAATAGACGATTTTCGGAAAAAACACACACTAGGGGAGAGCACTTCGTGAAAATTAGAGTTGTTTACCTCGACTTACTCGATCAAACACCATAGCAACAATGGCGTCGAAGAGTGAAACGAAGCGAGTGAACGATTTGCAAACATTTTAATTAGGAAGAGGGGTTACAAACTGATCTAACGTCGAGATCTCACAAAGAAATAAACTTTCAGATAGACCCGGATGGCTTGATAGAGAACAGAAATGATGCGAGAAACACAAACCGAGAGTGTCTAGATCTAGATCTACTCAAATGCAGCATGTTCGGAGGGTGATTGTTACCAGGGTGTGTGTGTGTGTGGGGGGGGGGGGGGGGAGGGGGGGGGAGGGAGGCAATTGCTATCATACAGTCTTGACATCTGTAGGGTCTCCCTAGACTCCCTCCCATTTAACACCTACTTCTCTGGGACATTAGGCCTACCTTTCTTTGTAAGTATTAAAATTACCTCCGTAATACAACTCCCTCCCACTGAAGACCTTATTTCTTAATGATTTTTTGATGTCTTGAATGGGTGGTTCCACCCTATATCAATTGTAATTCCTTTAAAATGAACGACTTCCTCTTCGTTCAAATACTCAAATAAGAAAACAATAAATCATTTAATTTGTTTTAAATATGTAAGATCAACTAGGTGATTTACCTTAGAACAAGTACAGTACATGCCGCTTAGTAGGAAGTAGGGCATAAGGAATTCCGCTTATAAAGAAGCCAAGTTGAATGTCCCTCCCGAAGTTGTTCTTTGTTATTACTTACAAAACTTCGGATAGC
Organism: Phymorhynchus buccinoides; assembly: GCA_017654935.2. Taxonomy (NCBI): domain Eukaryota; kingdom Metazoa; phylum Mollusca; class Gastropoda; order Neogastropoda; family Raphitomidae; genus Phymorhynchus; species Phymorhynchus buccinoides. The sequence continues at coordinate 37,592,677 of CM065690.1, forward strand.
AGGAAGTCGGTTATTAGTCGGCTATATAACGAAATTTCGCTAATAAGGAACACACATTTATGTCCCCATGCAAAGTTTACGTCGGATATAAGAAATTTTTGTGCAGATAAACTAAATTTACGTACACACAACCACATCAAAACGAACATTAAAAAATATACATAAAAACTAGAGCGTTAAGACGCTAGATCACCAGCCACGCTGCAGCATTTTTCGGCTTGATCTTTGACCTTCATTCTCGAACTTGGTCTAGAAGTCCTTAGTACTATCCGCATGCAAAAGTTGAGTGTCCTAGGTTCCTCCGTTCAAAACGTTATTGTGCCAGGTGCTCAGCAACATTTTTGGCTCCAGTGACCTTGATCTTTGACCAATGATCTTCACTTTCTAATTTGGCCTAGATTTCCTTAGTATCTATCAGCATGCAACATTTGAGCACCCAAGGTTCCTTCATCCAAACAGTATCGTGCCAGGGGCTCGGCGGCATTTTCGGCTCCAGTGAAATTGACATTTGACCTTCAATTTCGAACTTGGCCTAGATATCCTTAGTACCTATCCACATGCAAAATTTGAGCCTCCCGGATCCCTCTGTTCAAACATTATCGTGTTAACATAGTCAGCCAGCCACTCAGATGGGAACAGAAATCTCTGATAACACGAGAGCGCTAAGACGCTAGGTCCCCAGCCGCGCGGCTGCATTTTCGGCTTTTCTAGGCGAAGTTTAAAAAAATGAAGGTCATAGGTCAAAGGTGAAGGTCACTGGCGGCGAAAATGCTGCCGCGCGGCTGGTGATCTAGCGTCTTAAACCTTTAGCTTAGGCAGCTATTATTGAAAGCGCCTTGAAAAATGAAGGTACAGAAACAAAAAGTAATGTAATTATTGAGCAGTAATATGCAGACACGCGCAATCAACTTGTTTATTTAAACGCATGTCATTATTACCAATAGCTTGACGGCAGATGAAAGTATTGACGTGATGCAAGTCGCTGGGTGAGCCAAAATTAGAGACAAAGTGACCTTGGGTGAATTGATCAGTTGATTTGTTGTGGACTAATCCAGAGTTGCAGTCATTTTAAATTTGCATTGGTACAAAGGAGATAATATGTGCTGTTTAAATATATCGTTTGGAGAGTGATTTGATTGGAATATCTCCATTGCTCTGTTCTCTCCACTGGCTCCCTGTTCAGCAAAGAATACTCTACAAGATTGCCTCTCTCTGCTTCAAATCTGTCGAGTCTTCCTGTCCTGAATATCTCACTGATCTTTTGCATCTCTACACACCATTTCGAGCTTTGCGTTCCTCCTCTGACTCCCGTCTCTATAGAATCACCACTGTCCGCACTAAGACCTTTGGTCAACACTCTTTCGCCTATCAAGCTCCTGTTACTTGGAATCAGCTGCCTCACTCTATCAGATACTCACCTTCTCTACCCACTTTCGAATGCCATCTCAAAATTTATCTGTTTCCTAAGTAACTACTAATCCTTCCCTTCATGATCTGATGTGCGTTTGTCTGGGTGTGAATGTCTGCACTTGTGCGCGTGCGCGTCTGTCAGCGTGTGCGCGCGTGCGCACATGCATTGTGAACGTTTGTATGTGTAGTTGTGTATCTGTATGTCTGATTTAAAATATATATATATGCTGCATGTTGATTATGATTATAATATGTTATGCTATGTGTATTTATTAGATTGTTATATTGTAAACGCCTGGGGCATTATCTTGATTAGGCGTCCTAAATGTTCTTATATATTAATAATAATGTTAATAATAATAATAATAATAATAATATAATAATAAATAATAATAATAATAATGATAATAATAAATACGTACAATTTGACAAAATGACGTCACCACCGCTAGGTAATGAGCAAAAATAACAAGCATATTTGTTAATGTATAGCCCCACAAAACTGCAGCCCAGAAGAATGTGATTTTCTCAGATGGAAGCTCTGCGTAGACCTAATCAAAATAATAAGATCTCGGCAAAACATCAATGCAGACTAATGTATCCACAGCCCAAATGTTGCCCATTTTTTTGTATAACAATGTACGGAAAAAGCTCCTGTCTTCACATTAATGGAGAGTTTGATAAAATAATAATAAGCCCTAATTATTATATATGAATCCTCAAAAACCTTCTCTTTACAACAAAGCACAATTATGATCTAAACATCTTGATTTTACTGTAAAACAACAGCCGGAAACAAAAAACGTGACACCAAAAATAGTGGTTTGACGGCCAAAACGTGATGGTTTCTAATTGGTTCAGCAATTCACCTGATCGAAATTTGATGAAAAATGTGTGGGCTGTTCTACCCCCCACAATGCAGACTGGAGAAAGAAATATTTAGAAAAATACAGTAAATACAATAACATTCAGTATACTGACACCCCAAACTACAAATTGCTACAAATATTTCAGAGAAGCCCACTTAAATGCCTTGAAGCCCGTATGTAGAGCAATGGAGAGATCACAATGTATTAAAATAATAGTCAAAATAAAGAAGGAAGATTGCCTTTGACTTTCCATGTTATGAAAACCGAAAATCTTTTTGGAAACATTCTTAATACCAAAATACAATGCAAGAACATTCTCATTTTCAATGAAATATACTGTATCTTTCTAGAGGTGAAAGGTTTGTGGGGGGTTTCTTTATTATTCGTCAAGCAAAACAATTTTCCTGGAAAATTATAACACGATTTTCCCAAGAAAATAATAACTCTGACAAAAATAGATCAGATTTTGTTCGACTGGATCACAGTCATGCTTTCTTTTTGATAGCCATCGTAAGTTTACTGCGACCACATACACACAGCAACCTTGACTACAAACCCGGTGTGGCGGTGTATTTTTACCTCTATGAGATAAGTAGTCCTAGCCGGAAGTAGTCCTAGCGTTAATCAGAATCGTTTGTTTGTCCGCCATTGTGAATTTTACGAAACTAAGTGCATGGATTTGTACATCGATTTCTCGGCAAATATGTAGATTTACACCCTTCTGCTCTATTTCTTGGTTCTTTCCGTGGTTAGGGATAGGGTTAGGGTTAGGGTTAGGGTTAGGGTTAGATGGGTACAGTTCGCATGCGAGAGGTAGATATTTAATGACAGGTACTTATTTATCATAACACCGGATGTAATTTGTAGGCCTACATTAGTTACGCTGTTTATATTTAGTGTTCTTATACGATACGATTGTTCCACGATATAAGGTTCCACGCTTACCAGTCAGGTGGGTTTTTTCAACCCAAAATTAATATCATGCAATAACCGAGTGTGAATGTTGGCAAAATTATGTGCAAGTTGGCAGAGATCGATTTGTATTATATTCTCACACTGTGTCAGGTGAGCCTTCCAAGCTGAGTTAGGTTAGCTGTGTTACTGTCACTGACAGTGTCAGTGTGTAGAGCAGACTGGCCTTGGGAATGTGTCGCGAGTTAATCTGGCTCCTGTTTTCAGCTGCGAATAGGCCTAATAGTAAGAACTAGCGAATCAATACGGTGACTGTTCTATTTTGCTTGTGCCACGCTGAGGCATGTGTTTACCTTTACACACACACACACACACACACACACACACACACACACATTCTCTCTCTCTCTCTCTCTCTCTCTCTCTCTCTCTCTCTCTCTCTCTCTCTCTCTCTCTCTCTCTCTCTCTCTCTCTCTCTCTCTCTCTCTCTCTTCTTCTTCTTTCAATTAGACGGCAAAGTCATTTTTGACGATTATTGTAGCTTCTCTCTCTCTCTCTCTCTCTCTCTCTCTCTCTCTCTCTCTCTCTCTCTCTCTCTCTCTCTCTCTCTCTCTCTCTCTCTCTCTCTCTCTCTCTCTCTCTCCGCGCGCGCGCGCGCGCGCGTGTGTGTATGTGTGTGTGTGTGTGTGTGTGTGTGTGTGTGTGTGTATATATATATATGTGTGTGTGTGTGTATGTGTGTGTGAATTACATGTGTTTGAATTGATTCGTGCATTGCAATGCCCTTGAAACGTTTGCTTTTCTGTTTTTGTAACCACTCACCAAATACATGGGCCTAAGGCCTATTCATTAGACCATTCAGTGTTCAGAGTTCTCTCTCTCTCTGTGCGTCCTATGGGTGTGTGTGTGTGTGTGTGTGTGTTGGGGTGTGCGGGGGGGACATTACCCCTAGACCACGGCCTTTCAGTTGTTTTCATTTTGTGTAGTTGCACCCATGTGTGTGTGTTACGCGCGCGTATGTGTGTTCGCGCGTGTGCATTTGCGTGTGCGTGTGCGCACGCAGATAATAGGGGTTACAAATACTACGAAATGGAACGCCTGGAAATACTGATTAAGGGTGTTGCTGATAAAATGAAAGAGGAAAAAGTACGATCTGGGATGTCAACAGTAGAAATACCACTAATAACTGACAATGACAAAATATGTAGCCTATCAGGTAACGATTTGACATTGCTGCAGAAAAAGAAAAAAAATCAAACATGGTTTTTGTTTCAGGCAGGCGATGTCTCAGCTTCTCAACGTGATGCTATGGATGTGGCGAGTTTTACAGAGACCGTCCGTAACGAAAAGAAATCCATGGACTGGGAGAAGGCCATCTGCATGCTGGTATTGTATACCTCAAAGGAACTCCACTCTTCCTTAGAAGCAACAACAACAACTAAATGTTATATTAGTCACATTGAGAGAGCCATAGCAAGTACGCTAGGGCAAGGAAAGGTATCCATAAAGGACACACTTATGTCAAGACGTATGGTACCAAGCTACCTATCTCACATGAAGCCAGCCAGCTAAAGGATTGGACTCAGAAACCCACAGATTCCATGCAATTGCTGGTCTTTAGTTGTTCTGCTCAACTCTTCCTCAGAAGCAACAACAAAACTAAATATTATATTAGTCACATTGAGAGAGCCATAGCAAGTACGCTAAGGCAAGGAAAGGTATCCGTAAAGGACACACTTATGTTAAGACGTATGGTACCAAGCTACCTATCTCACATGAAGCCAGCCAGCTAAAGGATTGGACTAAGAAACCCACAGATTCCGTGCAATTGCTGGTCTTTAGTTGTTCTGCTGTTGATGGGTGTTTTTGACCGGACGAATCTAAGGAAGTGCTGGTCCCTTATGATGTTGATAAATAAACAATTATTTACTAACTTTAGATACTGTTCATGAGCTTGAACAAACAAATTTATGCGCTTCTTGTTGGATGTTGAAAAAACAAAATGTGGATGTGATTAAAGAGAAAACTCGCAAACTCATGTACTAATGGCATCCCTGAAAGAGCAGAACACTCCAAACACTGTTGGTGCAGAAGACACGGACTTTGGTGTATCAGACTTCAGTCAGCTGCCAGACAACGTGTGGCTGGCCATATTACAAAGGCTGTCAGTTCCAGATCGTTACCGTTTGTCTTTGACCTGCTCCCGTCTGCACTCCCTCTTCGGAGCTTCAGTGCTGTGGAAAAATGCCAAGTTGCGCTTCCAGGGAAGGTTTTCTCGTAGAGCTGAACATGCTAAACAAATTGAAATGTGCAAAGCGTTTGGTCATTTTTTCCAGAACGTGACTCTTCACTTTGACGACTTTTTGCTGGACCCTGAATATCTAGCAGAACTTTCACGATTGTCGTCTGTCTGGGACCTTAAGTCCCTTGTCATTGTCGTTGGAATAGGGGTAAAGGAGTGCATGTTTAACAGAAAGTATGAAACTTTGCTTCGCAGTCTTGATTTTAACCGTATGTCTCAGCGGCTGAAGCGATTTGAGTTCATCGTCCCTGGCTCCATTGACATCATAAATGACCTGGGATTCTGGGGGTTTGAGAGCGCCTCCAAGCTGCTGCCTTCTAAAATCAGTGGCTTTACCCACCTTGTCAGCGTCAAACTTGGGTGCCCCATTGTATTTGATAAGGAGACGGATGACCTGAGTCTGCCTCCCCCTCTGACCTCCTCTCTGCTGTCCTTAGTTCCCAAGCTTCAGGACCTGGAACTCAGCGCCTTCAACTTCAGCGACAACCTCCTGCATCAGCTGGCACTGACGTTCGAATGTAAACGGCAGCTCCGCAGACTAATTCTGGACGTGTTTGCCTTCAACGAGTACTGTGTATTGCCAACATTGTCTGCAGACGCTTGGAGGAAGCTCCTCTTGGCCTGTCCTCAGGTGGAAGTATCATGCGTTGTGCGAAGCCCCGTGTCTCAGCGTCCAGCTCATCTGAAGGACCTTTTCCCCCAAAAGGCCAAAGTGCCTCTCGTCAGCATCACCGTTGGGCTATACAGAAATCAAAGCGAAAACGATCTGCTGCAAGCCATTGACGTAGCCAAACAACATGGAAAGTCTCTGCACACTTTTGTCTCTCATTACGAGGGCCTGGATGAAGAGTTTGAGAAAGCTGTTGTCTGCCTGGCAAATGAGTGCACCCACCTGCGAAACTTGGTATACGGTGGAGAAATCCATTACCAGCAGGTGATAAACTTAGCTAGTCTGGACCGAAGATGGAAGTCCCTAGAATTCTACCTGGGTCGTATTGTAACAGAAGAGTCACAAAGGCTTTGCCACCAGGTGGACAAGGACATCCTTTACAAGTGGTCAAGATTTCGAGATGCTGACATCGAAATGACGGAGAGCAGGAAGGCCAAACTGGGTGCAATGAGCGCAGCTGTCACTGTGTGTCTTGGGTGTCCATGGCAGCCGATTGAAAACTTCAGGAAAGTCGGTATGAGAGAGTACATTTGATGGATTAGACCTGTATTGAGATTCATGTCGCCTGCGTGCGTATCTTAGATGTCCATGGCAGACGGCTGAAGACTTTAGGAAAGTCAGGGTGGGAGAGTACAGTTAACGGAATAGAACTGTATGGAGATTCATGTTGTCTGCGTGTATTGATTATCCATTTGTTCATGGCAGGCGATTAAAGACTGTAGTAAAGAGTACCGTTGGTGGATTAGGCCTGGATTGATATTCATGTTGCCTGTGTGCCTTGTATGTCCATAGCAGCCGATTGAAGACTATAGGAAAATCAATGTGGGCGAGTATCTCTCTCTCTCTCTCTCTCTCTCTCTCTCTCTCTCTCTCTCTCTCTCTCTCTCTCTCTCTCTCTCTCTCTCTCTCTCTCTCTCTCTCTCTCTCTCTCTCTCTCTCTCTAATTCTCTCTCTTGAAAAGTATAGGGGTGGGAGGGGTAGGTAGGGGAGAGCAAAGTGTACGCTTGAGCATAAGTGGTCTATGTCTTAAAAGAGTCTGTGTTCTAGGTGAGGTGTTTGGTTGTCGACTGAAAATATGATGGGTATAAGAGTGTGAGGTTGTGTCATTGGAATTGCTTCTAATGCCTCAGTATTATGCAAATTGATTTTGATTTCTACTAAAATATGGTGGGGTGAGAGTGAGCGAGTAAGTCGATTACAAGGACAGAGTGAGCGAGTAAGTCGATTACAAGGACTCTCTCTCTCTCTCTCTCTCTCTCTCTCTCTCTCTCTCTCTCTCTCTCTCTCTCTCTCTCTCTCTCTCTCTCTCTCTCTCTCTCTCTCTCTCTCTCTCTCTCTCTCTCTCTCTCTCTCTCTCTAAATTCGTATTTCAACCTGTCTTTATCACAATACCTGCTTTGCTACCTTTATGTTTAATTATGTATGTGTAATTCTATGCCTTGCCATGTTTGTATTATATGTTCGTATATGTACAAAGGTGCTACCTTTATGTTCAAATTTGTATGTGTAATATCATGCCTTGCCATGTTTGTATTCTATGTTCGTATATGTACCAAGGACAGATTGGAAGACTAGGCGTTGCCTAAAATCTTTATCCTTGAAAAATAAAGTTAAAGTTTTCAAGTTTTCAAGTTTCTCTCTCTCTCTCTCTCTCTCTCTCTCTCTCTCTCTCTCTCTCTCTCTCTCTCTCTCTCTCTCTCTCTCTCTCTCTCTCTCTCTCTCTCTCTCTCTGTATGTGTGTGCAGGTACCTGCACAATTTTGGAAGTCTTTATGTATCTATGTTTGATATTTAAAGTACTGTGTGAATATGCAACATAGGCCTACTACACATGTATCAGGTTTACATATTTTGCTTCGCGTTTATTGCATTGCCTGTGTAGTTTTACTTTATACCCTTATTATCTAGAAATTGTATCCCAATGTTAACTTGCCCCTTATTGCATTTGTTTGGATTGGGCCGGAGGCCAGTGTTACTACGTGCATGTATTTGTGCTTGTTGTGACTTTGATGGTATGAGCTTATTTGGCTTTTGTCATTAAACATTTGAGTCACCGAGTCATTGAGTCCTGAAAAGAATGTACTTATAATGTACTTTCTAAATGAGGTAGAAGGGTATCTTTGTTCTTGCAAAATGTGTCTATTACAATTAGTCATATAACTGGTATGTCCGATGGCAGTATGATTTTATTTCAAGCTGCAGTATTGTATCCAAACGTGATTGAGAATGTGAATGTGGTCTATGTTTCTTCTTAGAATTTTCATATTCTATTTTACTCTTGTATAATTGTGTGTGAGTGTATGCGTGCGTGTGTGTGCGTGTGCGTGCGTGCGTTCACGTATATGTGTGTGTGTGTGTGTGTGTTTGTGTATGTATGTGTGTGTGTGCCTGCGTGCATGCAGGCGTGCGTATGTGCGTGCGTGTGTGTGTGTGTGTGTGTGTGTGTGTGTGTGTGTGTGTGTGTGTGTGTGTGTGTGTGTGCGTGTGCGTGCGCGCGCGCGCGCGCGCGCGCGTGTGTGTGTGTGTGTGTGTGTGTGTGTATGTGTGTGTGTGTGTGTGTGTGTGTGTGTGTGTGTGAGGAAGTAAGAGAACGTTGCGTGCAATCATCGTGTTTATTTTGCTTTCTAATGATTCATTATTTGTTTGCCTTTAATGTTCTTGTTATCAATGTAAAGCGCACTGAGCTCATGTGAGAAAGAGCGCTATATAAATTCCCATTGTTATTATTATTATTATTATAACATTGGGAGTCAAGTCTATGTGTCCACGTGTCCATGTGTCGATAATTTATGCACTCGTATAATGCAGATGACAAGTTATCAGTGCCACTGACCAGTGGTCAGCTTAACGTAAATTTCATTATTTAACAGCTTATTAGTGTGTCGTGAGTACTATAGTGTTTCTTGTACAATGTAGACAATCAGTGGTCTGTGACAATGACCAGTGGTCACTATGATATAAAAATACAATTTTGATTCTCAACAGCTTATTTCATGTTACAGATAATTTATGCACGATTTTTGTTTTAAGATATTACTACAGCGGAGCCTTCCTTATAAGACCTCCCATAATAATAATAATAATAATTAATAATTAATAATGCTTATATAGCGCATGATCTTGCTAAGCAACTCAATGCGCTTTTCACTCACCATTCGTACAAACATTTCTAACAGACTGGTTCACGTATCCTCACTCATACACCATACATACATCTCTATCAAACTGAATACACTAGAGAATGTATTGCATATAATCATAACACAACACACTTAACACCCACCTCCCTTGTCACACGTCGATCATGCCTCTTAAATGTCAAAATCAAATTGCAGTGAATCGATTCTTATGTAGTGTAGCCGGCCCTTAAGGCAGAAATCAGTGCATGCGTGGACATTAGGGGAAGACGGGGTAAAAAGCGCATGGGCGGGTAAGAAGCCCACCCCAATTATCTCATGAAATGAAGCAAATTTCAGTCTCATTTTGCCCATGAGACGAGCGTTAATGTCTAGCATTCGTCTCATGGGCAAATTTGACTGAAATTTTCTTTATTTCATGAGATAATTGGGGTGGGCTTCTTACCCGCCCATGCGCTTTTTACCCCGTCTTCCCCTACTATTGTTGTGATTACGTACGTCTGCTAATGAGAATACAGTGGAACCTCCCTTATAAGACCTCCCATTATAAGACTCCCTCCCACAATAAGACCTACTTCTCTGAAACATTGCCCTTCTTTGTAAGTATTAAAATGACCTCCCTTATAAGACCTCTCCCTTATGAGACCTCATTTAGGACGATTTTTAAAGGTCTTATAAGGGACGTTCCACTGTACTATCGTGGGGTTTGTCTGAAAACTTGTCTTTGAACGACATTATTGTAAAATCAGCTGGGGGGTTTTAATGAAATTTTGTGAAAGGCTAGGATATTATGCCCTACTGAAAACTTTATGGAAGTAACAAAAAAAACTGCCATTCAGGGACAGAATGTGAGGCATTGGCCTGTAGGCCTACGTGTTGTATGATCTTTTGTGACGTGTCACTCAACGAATAGTTCGTGTGTGCACTTGTGTGGTTAACCATGGTTAGCCATTACTCCGTACCCCCTGTCCGGGCCTCTCCCCCAAATCATGCCCACTCCCCTCTCGCCCCCTCCCATTCAATCCCGCATTGAGATGATCATCTGGGCAGCAAGTCTTTTACACAAGTCAACTGTTTAGTTGGAAACCCCTCACGTGGCGTCATAATCATCAAATCGTTGATGGAGGACGCTATATGCAAGAAGAAGAACCAAGTTAACCCTTTCACCGCCAAAGTCGCATTTAACTATTTTAAGCACCACAGTGAGTTAATACCTATGTCACTAAAAGGCATCAAATTGGGGTCTATTATCCAAAGACCCTATTGTCTAAGTTTTGGGAAGTAAGGATAGACCTTATTTCATGGATGTCACAGAAGAATCCACAATACCGCAGATGGATTTTGTTCTCTACCCAGGTAAATTTAATGGAATTGTTTGGCTGAAACATGGCTGGCGGTGAAAGGGTTAATCCACCCAGGTGGTCTTTACCTATTGTTCTACAATCGCTAGTCCGAGTTGTATTCTCTTCTTTTATGTTATGTGATGATAGATTCGGGGAGAGCCATAGTTATTGGCTAGCTATCTTTTTAGACACCCTCATTCAAATTTGTGTATTGATTGTTTTCACTGAGAAACGACATTCTGCAGTTCTCGGGAAAGGGATAGGGGTTAGTAGAGTACCTTTATTATGAAGGTACTCTAGGGGTTAGAATCAGTCTAGGGCTATTGCCATGAAACTGAATTCAAAGAACCCGACTTTTAGCCTGAGAGTCATAAACATGAGGGAGATGTCTGGACTGCAACTTTGCCATTTTTGTCCTGTTCAATGAAAACTTGTTAGTTTTAGTTTTACGTGATTTTTTTTTTTATCAGTGAAGTATTTATAAGTAGGCCTGTCGTTAATGTCATTACACAGGTGTAATCGTTTCATGTGCTCAAAAGCCAAGAAAAAAATGTTTTGTTGTTAATATGCGGTTGTTTATTGATGTCCGTTTGGTCTCTGAAATCAAAGGATCAATAAAAGTGGGGTTTTTTGCTTTGATGACAGTGCTGTGAATGAGTACACAAGTGTGTGTGTGTGCATGCGACTGCGTGTATATGTGTGCATGCGTGCGTATGTGGCGTGCATGCGCGGGCGTGTGTGCGTGCATGTGTGTTTGTGTGTGTATGTGCTCGCGCATGTGTGTATGTGTGTGCGCGCATGTGTGTGTGCGCGAACGTGCGTCAGTCATCATGCAACTATGAACTTCACACAGAACCCAGAGAAGGTGACTGCTATTTTGGAAAACGGGACTGGAATTTGGTTATAGTGGCCTATTCTCCCCTAGTATTCTCTTTTCACCTTAAAGCCATAATCAGAATAGCATCCGATCCAAGTATCGGGTCTCGGTAGTCCGAGACTTACCGCCTCGCGCTACTGGGAAAATGGTAGGGATGTTGAAATTCTGCTTAATGTGTTCCGGTCTGGAACAGACACAAATGGGACATTAGTAGATATAAAGATGGTGGGAACGATCCTGGAGGCAATGCCCGGAGGCAGTGCAAGACCAGGAAAGTCCTGAATTTGTAGCAATACAGATGTGAATCTGTGGGAAATGGTGGGGATAAAGAGAAGCGACTTATATACCCTGACTGTGTCTTTAAAGGGGCACCCTGGCGGATGAGTGTTTGCTTGAAACCCGTCGAAATCACCAGAAAGACAGCCTTTTCAAGGATCAGAACACTCATTTTGCTCTGGTTTCCTAGAAATCAAACTGTCAAAACGGCGATTCCTTGGTGGAGATGCCTGAGAGAGAAGCCATTTTGGATGGGGTGGGTGGAGGCGGAGGTTGAAGTTTTTCTTCTTTATAGTGCAGTAAAATTTAAAAAAAAGCTATTTCCTTTTTTGTGAGCGAAATTCCTTTTGGTAAACTGTATAAAATTAAAAGAAAAAATAAATAAAAAGGCTGGTATTGTGCAAATGTTGTGCAAACGATTTGGTCTAAACTCGGGCGGCCATTTGAAAAGAGAAGGCACAAGCTTTCTTTTTCACTGAAATAATTTGACTTCCTTCACCTCCGCCAAGGAGGAATCGCCGATTTTACGGTTTGATTTCTAGGAAACCAGAGCAAAGTGAGTGTTGTGATCTCTGTAAATGGTGTTTCCCTGGTGATCTCGATGTGTTTCTGGCCAAAGCTCATCCGCCCGGGTGCCCCTTTAAAGATTTTTGAACAGTTGGTGTTGGTAAAGCTTCCCAAGTTAGGCCAGGTATTTGAGGGAGACTGTGTAAGCTGGATCACCTTATTGTTTTACACCATTCTCTCTACAGGCAGAAAAGAGAAAAAGGAAAAGGAAAACTTAGAAACACTACACAATGGAAAAAAACACGCAAATATACTTATCATTTTTACCTAATATATATAAATAAGCGGAGAGAGAGAGAGAGAGAGAGAGAGAAAGAGAGAGAGAGAGAGAGAGAGCATCTGGATACAGACGTCATGTGTTCAGTTCTCACGTCTTAATTTTTTATCGGCCTATCTGCACAAAAAACTAGATTTGCCATCCCCCCACCCCCACACACTCGTACATATAGGCCTTCATACAGAATTGAGCGCATTTATGTTAAATCAAACTGTGTGTTGTGCACACGTGCATGTGTGTGGGAGCGTGCAGTTTGGACGGTTTCGTTCCTACTGCGCGAATTCCCACGCACGCACGCACACACACACGCACGCACACACACACACACACACACACACATACACACATACACACACACACACACACAATAGGAATTCGCGCAGTAGGCTATAGATGAATCCGTTTGGACAGCTGTCGTTTAATCTAATCTTCCTTTCTCTTCCCAAAACCACTTGAAACCTTTTATAAAACAAACAAAATCACTAACAGAACAAATACAAACTGACCTCTATAACTTATATTTTTAACGAGAAAGTCTTATAGGCCTATATATATAAATTCTTGAAGGCTCCTCAACAGAACGTGTGTTAGACAATACTGACATTTCAGGTCCTACCAAAATGGCCACGGTCTTGGCGTTGTGTATGGTACTGGTCGCACACTGGTGCAGCACGGTAAGAGATTGTAGCAAATAGCGAAACTAGTGACATGTAACAAAGAAGGCTAGTCGCGCACGTGTCACTTCTAAACTGCATAATTCCTTAACTAAATAGTTTTTAATACCTATAGACGTAGATATCGTCGAGAACATTATTTTAGCATTGGCAGCTTAGTGTAGAAGCGTAATAATAATATTGCTTTGTGTTTTTATGCGTGTATTTTTATTTCTGTCCCATCGTCTCGGCCGTACAGTGTCGTTGCTCCCGCGCCGCTCATTCCGAGTCCCAACTCGCAACCACACCCCGGCTTGTCTAAGTCGCAGAATCCGACACCAGCAGTCCAAGGGGAACAAATCTATGTGAGGACGTCAGGACAGGGGGCAACCAATGGAGGTCAGGAGACACTGCACTACCGCTGAGCCTATTCGGTGGGGTTCAGTGGAGCCTGCAGTGTTGGTCATTATATCAGAGCAACACTCTCAGAATCGCATCCGCTACGCGGCTGAAGCTCGACTGCGTGGTTTCAGTCTTTCCATTGAGCCCATAGCCACTCTCTATGGGTAGGAGTCGGTCCAGGACCGACAAATAAACCCTCGCCTCTGATGTATTCGAACCCCTAACCTCACAGCGTAGGCCTAACCACTACAACACGACGGCTAATTTCTTATGCGTGTAGTTGAGATACCCACTTTCGAGGGGCATATGCCAGAATGTACTATCACAAATGGACCAAAGAAGGCTGACAGTGCCTTTTGGCAAATACCCCAAGTGAAAGCACCTCTTCATTTCACTTGTCCTTTGACCTCTGCTCAGGTCATTGGGTCCCACAGAAGGCTTGGCCACTAGTCTTATTCTCCTCCATCTTCCTCTGTTTTCTGTGGCTCTCGTGGTCTGTGTACACGTTAACCATATTCACAAATTTTCACATCTTCATTTCACTTGTCCTTTGACCTCTGCTCAGGTCATTGGGTCCCACAGAAGGCTTGGCCACTAGTCTTATTCTCCTCCATCTTCCTCTGTTTTCTGTGGCTCTCGTGGTCTGTGTACACGTTAACCATATTCACACATTTTCACCTCTTCATTTCACTTGTCCTTTGACCTCTGCTCAGGTCATTGCGTCCCACAGAATTACACTAGAAGGCTTGGCCACATACTCTCCTCCATCTTCCTCTGTTTTCTGTGGCTCTTATGGTCTGTGTACACCTAGAGAGAGAGAGAGAGAGAGAGAGAGAGAGAGAGAGAGAGAGAGAGAGAGAGAGAGAGAGAGAGAGAGAGAGAGAGAGAGAGAGAGAGAGAGAGAGACTCCCATACCAATGGAGTAACAACTAACATACCAATGGAGTAACCCTAGGTCTGTAACCCATACATAATTATTCACAATAATATCACTGTTGCCCCCGTGGCAACACAGTGGGTTGTAAGTCATATTATGAGTGACCTAACACTTTGTTGCCGTGGGAAAATATAGATATTTGGTGAATGATGTCAATGTGTACGCAGACCTTTAGGGACTCGGTCGGTGTGATGCCTGTCCATTCCCTGATGATGTCTTCCCAATTCTGTTTCTGTCTTCCATACAGAGTGTGGGTTTCCTGCGCTGTTGCTTGCAAAGATGCTTTTGGCCCGATGACCGGGGAGATTTCTCCCCGGTTTCTTCTTCTTCTTCTTCTTCTTTTATTGTTTTTAGAACTATCAGGATAAATACTTAATTCCATTTTAAAAAAAACACTAAAAGGTACAACAAAAATGTAACCAAATGTTTCCAGAAAACCCAGTGTTTTCACATAAATTTTTAGATTAGAAACAAGCGCGGATTCGCAATCGTTTGTGGCAGCGGTCTATTTTTACCACTCCAATCATTACATACACTGAGTCGCCTCCTCTGGCTTTTCAGTAATTTTAATCTGTAAACCAGAATGTTATCTCTGCACCATTTCGTAACTTTTTATATCTTTTGGAAAACATTTAAAACTATTTATCCTACTTATGCTCATCGAAAGAAGCACCGCATACTCGTCGTGTCTGTTGCAGTGTCTGTATTACGTATGTTTATTATTTTGTACGCTTTAAGATGAAGATTCATGTGTTCTGTTCAGTATACAATTCTTTCCATACCTAAGGATTGTAGGGACATGACAACTCAAATGTTACTTTACGCCCAAGTATTTTTTTTCTATCTGTACTCTTTTACAATATGTGCGACAATTTCGGACCAACCGGCCGACCGACCTACCGACCGACAGACCGACAAAGTGAGTTATTGGTTTGTGGCTTGTGCCACAAAAAAAAAAAAGTGTAGTGACTAGAGAACCAGTGTTTTGTCATTGAATTTCAGCTTTATTGAAGAAAATCGCCGCATTTGTATGGGGGTAGTTTAATTTCCACTTGTGTTGTGCAGTACGGTCATGCTGGAGTGGAACTGAAGCCCAGAACCATTGACGAAGTGCTGACGACGACGACATCCGATGGAAAAGGTGACTATTCCATATATGAATGCAGTCAAGGGGATGGGACGCGATCTCCAGAGTTATCGTTCTTAACGTTTCCAATAGGTTTTTTTCCCCAGAGTAATGAGCAGCTTAGGACGCGCATTTTACCGCCAGGAGGCAATCAAGCCAGCTCCTCTCTCTCTCTCTCTCTCTCTCTCTCTCTCTCTCTCTCTCTCTCTCTCTCTCTCTCTCTCTCTCTCTCTCTCTCTCTCTCTCTCTCTCTCTCTCTCTCTCTCTCTCTCACAACGCCCAACTAAGAATAGCCCGCGCGAAGCCCCGACTGGTTTGATTGCCCCCTGGCGGTCAAATCAGCGTCCTAAGTTTACCATTCGTTCTTTGAATGGGGGTAACCAAGTATCAGGGAGACGCTAGGGGTGTAATAATGGGCGAGTGATGGCGTGTCGTCATATCCTATACCAATGGAGTAACCAGATATCAGGGAGACGCAAAGGGGTGTAATCATGGGCGAGTGATGGGGTGTCGTCATATCCCATACCAATGGAGTAATCAAATATCAGGGATACGCAAAGGGGTGTAATAATGGGTGAGTGATGGCGTATTGTCATATCCCATACCAATGGAGTAAACAGATATCAGGGATACGCAAAGGGGTGTAATAATGGGTGAGTGATGGCGTATTGTCATATCCCATACCAATGGAGTAATCAGATATCAGGGATACGCAAAGGGGTGTAATAATGGGTGAGTGATGGCGTGTCGTCATATCCCATACCAATGGAGTAACCAGATATCAGGGAGACGCAAAGGGGTCTAATAATGGGTGAGTGATGGCGTGTCGTCATATCCCACACCAGTTGATTGTACGTAGTGGTACAGTATATATGAGGCGATATGGACAACAATTAGCAAAAACATCTGTATTGTTAACAAAATCGGGACTTTCCTGGTGTTGCACTGCCTTCGGGCATTGCCTCCGGGATCGTTCCCACCATCTTTATCTCTATAAATGTCCCATATGTGTCTGTTCCAGACCGGAGGACGTTTAAATGAAATTTTCATTAGAGGCATCATCGACCCCGCACCAGAACAACTTGTCCCTAAGAGCTTTCCGCCATGAGGACGTAAAACCTCCACTGAACAACAACAGCAATTTAGAGGCATACATGTGCAGATAGCATGCCAGTATCTCTCACAATTTAAAGGATCCAGACCTGGTATTGCAGTGCCTCCAGGATCTGCTCCGGGCATTGAATGATAGTTGGTGGATGGTTCCTCCCATTATGTGCTGCAGCCGAGTGGAGGTAAAACCTAACTTTCATTCATAGACAGTCGATCTAATACGCATCAGCACTCTTTAAGCCCAGAGAACTAAACCCCTCTAACATAGGGTAGACCCGAAAGGCCAACAGACACCCCGGGCTGCAGCACCAAAGGGCCGCTACACTGCATACGATTCGATTTACCGTTCACTGTTCGTGTGAAAAAACATTCAATTAAACATTCCTTCCATCTACTGCGATCCCATTGTGACATTTGTGAGGCGTGATTCACGCGAAATTCTACTGCCTAAATGAATCTGATGAAATCCTACTAGTTTTGTTCACTATATTTGTAGGCCTCCGTATGGGACACTTATTGATATAGTACCTCCTAAGGATAGAGATCTCTATCTGAAGGGCAGATAATCCCAAAGCTATAAAACTTTCAACATGGATACTGCTGGTAGAGGGCTATAACTATTTACTATAATTATAAAGATAATGTTTGTATTTTGGGCTTAATAGTAAAAAAAAACACCAAAAAATCTTCAAAAGGTACGAATTACAAGACCTGTCACGGAATTCGTACTACCTAGTTACTGATATCGTACCAGGGGGTTTAGCACTAATTCA
>CM065690.1:37615316-37620316 GCA_017654935.2 Phymorhynchus buccinoides
GTTTTGTGTGGAATAACCAGGGAGTTGAACATGATAAGGCCTTTATTTATGAATTGAAAGAACGTTTAATTTCATCGTATCAGCAGACTTGGCATTCCGAAATAGACAACAAAGAAAAATACTTTTTGCCTTTTAATATATAGCGATCTACAACCCGAAAAATATATATTTAATTGTAACAAGAACATAGCATAGGGATTCATTTGTGCGTTTTCCAACGAGAACTCTAGGTCTGTATTGTAGTAAGCGATGGTATAATACCGAAATACAGTATGACGTTGATAAAACGAATTTTATAAGTTTCACTCAGCAAAATCATAGGCGTTAATGACGTTAATTGCCCAGTGTGTAAATTGAATGTTGTAGAAGACGAGTTTCATTTCTTCTTCCAATGTGAACTGTATGAAAGAAATGTGATGTTTTCAAATCATTCTTAGCTGCGAGATATGACTTGATGGCTTTGCTGCAAACAAAGAAAGAAGATTATATAAAATCAATAGCAGAATTTGTAGCAGAGGCATCTAAACTACGGAAAAAGAAACTTGACATTGTAGTGCAATCACAAGTGATTAGGTAAACTACGTCTTGTTATTTAGACCTGCTGGTCGCTTAGTATTAGAATAGGCCTATAGACTGTACTTCTAGATTCAATTTTGTCTTTTAGTTGTGTGAAAAACTTCGTTCGTTTATTTATTTTTCTCTGAACTAATATGTTAAAATTGTGTGCCTCTATGTCAAATGGCATGTTAACTGCTGATGACATTAAAACGCTTTCATTTTGTCATTTGTCATTTGCTCTCTCTCTCTCTCTCTCTCTCTCTCTCTCTCTCTCTCTCTCTCTCTCTCTCTCTCTCTCTCTCTCTCTCTCTGTGTGTGTGTGTGTGTGTGTGCGCGTGCGTGTGCGTGCGCGCGTGCGCGCGCGTGTGTGCATGCATTGTGTGAGTGAGTGAAGGAAAGCTCTGAACTTAGTTTGCTACACAAAAGCAAAGCAGCTGTTATTAAGAAAACATTTTAATCTATTAAAAGTGGTACACAGTGCTAATGGTTCAAACCAAGTCCTTGACTATCATCGCTGAAGTTTGTCATCCTTCAAACAGTGAAGAAACTCTGTTCCTTTCCTATTTCCACACACACACGGCATGCACGCACGCACGCACGCACGCACACACATACACACCATCAACATTCAGAACTGATCTATGCATTTTTTATAAGCTTATTTTTAATTATTTACTTTTCTGATTGGTTGATGACTGCATGGTTGCTTGGTTACTTAGTCGGTTGCTTGGTTTATTGGCTAGCTAAATGTTTCTTCTTCTTTTTTGTTTATTGCTGGTGGTTAGGTTGGTTGGGAGTTCAGAAAATGGATTGCTAGGTTGTTTACACTTCGATATTGTCAAGGCATGACCACTTGATATTCACCAGGCTCTGTGTAGTCATGAGTGCGTCTTAGACAGTCAACACGGGTGATAGTATGTAAATTAGGCTAAACTCCCCAAAACGATTGGCTGTTTAGCCTAATTTACATACTACTACGCGTGTTGACTGTCTAAGACGGGGTCTAGGTCACTCCCCCCCCCGCCCCCCCCTTCCGGCCATTTGCCCCCGGACACTCCCCCCCCCCCCCCCTCCGGACATTTGCCCCCAGACCATTTGCCCCCCGGCCATTTGCCCCCCAGACCATTTGCCCCCGGCCATTTGCCACAAGACCATTTGCACGCACGCACGCACGCACGCACGCACGCACGCACGCACACAACACACACACACACACACACACACACACACACACACACACACTCGGGGGGCAAGACAGAGAGAGAGAGAGAAGAGAGAGAGAGAGAGAGAGAGAGAGAGAGAGAGAGAGAGAGAGACAGACAGACAGACAGACAGACGGACAGGTAGAAACAGACACAGACATAGGCCACACACACAGACACACACATATGGGATGCCAAATGCGACAAATAGCACGGGCATAAATCTGCTTAAGCACTTTTATTTCTGCTCGAGCATTTTTAGGAGGCAAATGGCCGGGAGGGGAATGGCATGGGGGAAGTGTCCGGGGGGCAAATGGCCCGGGGGGAAGTGGCCTGATACCTCTAAGACGCTCTCATGAACACAGGGCCAGGACACTCCTTTACAGATAAGTAGTTGTACTTTTAGTCTCTACCTGGAAAGTCATCGACACGCGCACGTGCTAACAGCACGCGCATTGATGGACCGACAGGTGTCAGTTTCTTTTGTCTGATTAATATAAGAAAAGGCGGTTCTGGCCACCTCACTGAAGATCACTCTACCGACTCATATTACTTATCTTTGCCTTCTCTTTCACTGAAAGAATTTTGACTTCCAGCACCTCCGCCAAGGAGGAATCGCCGATTTGACGGGTTGATTTCTAGGATACCAGAGCAAAGTGAGTGTTGCAATCTCTGTAAAGGGTGTTTTCCTGGTGATCTGGACGTGTTTCTGGCAAAAACCGCATCCGTCAGGGTGCCCCTTTAAGATAACTAGGCGATCGAGAAAGTCAGCAAAGGCCAACTGATCCTTTAAGCTGCATCACTAAAGGGCCAGCTGCACTACGTACGATTCGATTCCAATTGACCTTTGTGAGTCATGATTCTCGTGAAATTCTGCTGTCTAAATGAATCTGATGAAATCCTATTAGTTTCGTTCACTATTTTCGTAGTCCCCGGGCCCGTACACGAATCTGATGAAATATCAGTCTGTATGTTTGTAGATCAGACATTTTCATGTGATTTGTGTACTGGGGTGTACATGAGCATAGTGAACGAAAATAGTAGAATGGTGGTTTTTTAGACGGAAGCATTTCACGAGAATCATGCCTCACAGACATCGTCACAATCGGATCGCAGTTGGATGGAATCGTATGTAATGGGTCGACCCATTATGAGCCAGTGGAAAATGCCTCCACGCTAAAGAGAGTCATGGTCATTCACAACAGACTAAGATGTACCATAATCAGTGCAAAATGCCTCCACGCTAGAGAGAGTCATGGTCATTCACAACAGACTAAGATGTACCATAACCAGTGCAAAATGCCTCCACGCTAGAGAGAGTCATGGTCATTCACAACAGACTAAGATGTACCATAACCAGTGCAAAATGCCTCCACGCTAGAGAGAGTCATGGTCATTCACAACAGACTAAGATGTACCATAACCAGTGCAAAATGCCTCCACGCTAGAGAGAGTCGTGGTCATTCACAACAGACTAAGATGTACCATAACCAGTGGAAAATGCCTCCACGCTAGAGAGAGTCGTGGTCATTCACAACAGACTAAGATGTACCATAACCAGTGGAAAATGCCTCCACGCTAGAGAGAGTCGTGGCCATTCGCAACAGACTAAGATGTACCATAACCAGTGCAAAATGCCTCCACGCTAGAGAGAGTCGTGGCCATTCACAACAGACTAAGATGTACCATAACCAGTGCAAAATGCCTCCACGCTAGAGAGAGTCGTGGTCATTCACAACAGACTAAGATGTACCATAACCAGTGCAAAATGCCTCCACGCTAGAGAGAGTCGTGGTCATTCACAACAGACTAAGATGTACCATAACCAGTGCAAAATGCCTCCACGCTAGAGAGAGTCATGGTCATTCACAACAGACTAAGATGTACCATAACCAGTGCAAAATGCCTCCACGCTAGAGAGAGTCGTGGTCATTCACAACAGACTAAGATGTACCATAACCCATTATGAGCCAGTGCAAAATGCCTCCACGCTAGAGAGAGTCACGGTCATTCACAACAGACTAAGATGTACCATAACCCATTATGAGCCAGTGCAAAATGCCTCCACGCTAGAGAGAGTCGTGGTCATTCACAACAGACTAAGATGTACCATAACCAGTGCAAAATGCCTCCACGCTAGAGAGAGTCATGGTCATTCACAACAGACTAAGATGTACCATAACCAGTGCAAAATGCCTCCACGCTAGAGAGAGTCGTGGTCATTCACAACAGACTAAGATGTACCATAACCCATTATGAGCCAGTGCAAAATGCCTCCACGCTAGAGAGAGTCGTGGTCATTCACAACAGACTAAGATGTACCATAACCAGTGCAAAATGCCTCCACGCTAGAGAGAGTCGTGGTCATTCACAACAGACTAAGATGTACCATAACCCATTATGAGCCAGTGCAAAATGCCTCCACGCTAGAGAGAGTCATGGTCATTCACAACAGACAAAGATGTACCATAACTTTCCATTTCTGTAGAAAACCATAATTATAACACGTCTCTTACATTACTTTCGCACTTAGCACACGTTAATCCCAGTGGCAAAGAAAAAGTTGTCATTTGGTCCAAATTTACCCCCCCCCCCCCCCCCCCCCCCCCCTTTTCCTTCAGTCACACACAAAAATCGCATGCCAAAATAATAAAATTGAGTGGCGCGCCTCTGGCTACGACGCGCTCTCCAGGTGGGAGCAACCCGAATTTCACAGAGACGCCTCTGCGACTATAAAGTACCTAATACTTAATACCTTACTGTTGGCCCTAGTTTCGGGCTGACAGATGTCAACCAATGCTAAAAAGCCATTTTAATAAAGATAATGATGAACAAAAGAATGATAGGATCACGATTGTTACTCGACGAATCCCGTGTCTGTTGATGTATTGACGGATATATTAATACTATTCTTCTTCTTCTTCTTCTTCTTCTGAGGTGGTGGCCAGCTTCTTTTTTATAGAAGTAAATGCACACACTGATCCATTGATTAGATTAATGTAAACACTGAAAATGTGATGTTGTGTGATATGTCGGCCGGATAAAATGTTGGTATGCTTTCAGCAGACAGAGATGCCCTTGTGTATTTGTGAAAAACTAATACAAGTATTTTGAATTCACTGTGGAATACATGTGTATATTTCACAAAATGACATTTCTAATCTTGTGGAATCTACGGCGTAGATGCTCTCTCTCTCTCTCTCTCTCTCTCTCTCTCTCTCTCTCTCTCTCTCTCTGTAC
>CM065690.1:37622816-37627816 GCA_017654935.2 Phymorhynchus buccinoides
ATTATTCAGTCTTTTGACTGTCCTCAGGCTAAAACTTATTGTTGAATGATACGCTACTTTACACTTCAAGGCCACCAACTTTAAGGTAGGTAGCCTAACTGAGTTGTTCGTGTTTCTTTTTTTGTGTGGATGTGTTATATAACAATTGTCGATGACCGTGTAATTGTGTGTGTGTGTGTGTGTGCGTGCGTGCGTGTGTTTTATGGCTCCCCCCCCCCCCCACCTGCGTGCGCATATCGACCCTTCCAACGGAAGTGTCGCCATCTTAGTCCTTATTTGTGTGTAAACAAAGTGAAAATGTTATCTAAATGTGTAAAGAAAACATCCAGATGTCATAAATACAGTTTAGATAAGTTTCGAATTGGAACAGCCAAATACGCAGCATCGATCTGGCATTTTTCAAACAAAGTTACTGACTAAGATGGCGGTCTCCCATAATATGGCGCTCCTTGTGGTCGGATATGACGACACGTGAAGTTGTCTAAACGTACGTGGCTTACTTGGCCCTGTACACCAAGCTTAATTTTATTTATTTTCATCATTATCTAATTCTTTTAACAAAATCAGTTTAGTTTGCTTCAGAACTTCTTTTATTCATACATTCATCTGCATAACATGGCCTGTTTGCAGCTCAGTCCTTTTAGTTCCCTCGGTCTGTCACAATTTAAATAGATGTAACCTCCGTTTCTTCTTCAATTTGTTTTTACATTGTGTATAAATATGAAAACAATACTTCCCGTTCCTAATTTTTTTATGAACGAACCATCTTTTATTAACGAGTACAGCAAAACTCGGTTATAAGAAAATCGAAGGGAGGTGATTTTTTTGCTTTCTTATATCCGAGTTTTCTTATGTCCGAAACTCAGATGTAAGAAAACATTTTGAAGGTTTTTTTCCTTATAACTGAGTTGAATGGGGGGAAAAGGGAAAAGAGAAAAAGAGGGGGGAAAACGCAAATAAGTTTCCTAAGTTGGTGCATGTTTTACATCATAAAATCAAAATACTAAGAATAAGCTTTAAAGGTGCCTACAACCACTCAACTAACAAGCTTTTTTTTCTTTTTACTGTTATCAAATGCATACCTCTTCACCTTTTCTTGTACTGAAGAAAAGACACTGCAATCTCAAATTACGTGTGTGGGGGGGGGGGTGGGGGGGGGGGGGAGAGAGAGAGAGAGAGAGAGAGAGAGAGAGAGAGAGAGAGAGAGAGAGAGAGAGAGAGAGAGAGAGAGAGAGAGAGAGAGAGAGAGAGAACACTGAACACTGACATATTTTAGTTGTACGTCGGCTATTAGCCGTAATACAATGAAATGGACTGATCGGCGGAGGTGAGAAATAATTCAAAGCATAAAACCTACAACAAAAAGATAATAAACTAGATTGATAAGTTATTGAATGTAGCATTCGAGAATCACCCACGGAGTTACGCAGCCACACCCCGACTTCGAAGGATGACTGTGATTATCTTGCTGCTGCTGCATACTGTCACTATCTTACTGTTTCTGCTGCTGACTGTCCCTATGTTGCTGAGTAGATTTCCCATAAAAGTATCCGAGAATCACCCGCGTTGCTAGTTTTCAAGGTCACACGTCAAGGTCATGACCTTGACCTTGACCCCCAAAGGCACATTTACAATACCCAGCCAACATTCCCACCTGATTTCATCTTGGGAACTCCGTTTTTTAGACCCCCCGATTTTCAGGGTCCAGCGATCTCCTTGACCTTGACCTTGATGGGTCAACAATATTCGGAAGGAGCATAAGCCAAACCACCTTCATACCAAGTTTCAACATCCTATGTCGAGTAGTGCCCGAGATATGGCTAAAAATAGATTTTTCGTTTTCAAAGTCATACGTCAAGGTCATGACCTTGACCTTGACACCAAAAGGCACATCTACAGTACCTAGCCTACATGCACATCAAGTTTCATCTTCCTATCCTTATTTCTTCATGGTGATATGCTGTTATCTTGGGAACTCCATTTGTCCGCCCCCCCAATTTTCAGGGTCCAGCGATCTCCTTGACCTTGACGTTGACCTTGATTGGTCAACAATATTCGGAAGGAGCATAAGCCAAACCACCTTCATGCCAAGTTTCAAAATCCTATGTGGACTGGTGCCCGAGATATGGCTAAAGTAGATTTTCGTTTTCAAGGTCATACGTCAAGATCATGACCTTGACCTTGACCCCAAAAGGCACATCTACAGCACCTAGCCTACATGCACATCAAGTTTCACCTTCCTCTTTATTCCTTCATGGTGATATGCTGTCACGGTTTACCTGCAGTTTTATGCAAGGTAATCCGGAATACAGGGATGGGTACAGTGCAGGTAGTCAGAGTAGAGATGCAAACGCCAACACACCCACACACATACCAGAAAAGCACAAATGAAGAGATTTTCCCAAAAGGGATGTTTCACTATTTGACAAAGAAGTAAAACAAAACAATATAATATAACAATATATATATAAACACTTATTGAAAACGAAAACGGTCTAGGTCCTGACCTACTATGAGGCACGTGTTCTTTTCCCTGCCAGTTCAGGGTTCTCCTTGACCGAAAGGCCAAAGAATCAAATACAATCGGCCAGGGAAAAGTCCTCAGGCCAAAAGAGCTTGCTAAACAAGACAGAGGAGACTCTGTGTAAACCAAACAAAACTAAGTCTTCCCCCTTCACAATTGTTCAATTAAAGCAAACTAAAATACAACGCATGTGATAGAACAGCCATCGCTTTTCTTCTGAAACGCCTTCAAATTAATGACAACAAAGGAAAACCCACATACAAAGAACAAAACGAACCCTTCAAAACACTACTTTAACCCCTCTCCCTTTTCCCTTCTTTCCTTGACGATGAGCTAAAAGATTAATGCTCAACTTTAGAGTTCACCGGATCTGTCGACGTTGCGGAGTTCCTCTCCTTGCGACCCGACTCCGATTTGGTCACCCGAGTTGGCGACGTTGCGGAGTTCCTCCCCTTGTGGTACGACTCCACCCTCCACAGCGTGAAAGACAGCAGGAAGTCACGTCTGCCGACTTCAGCTCCAACATCCGCGAGTCTCCACTGCTGGACTCCTGCAGGTCATCAGACCTGTGCTCAAAAGCACGGAAAATGCAGGCCAACACGCCCCGTGACACGTAGAATCATATACAGGAAGAAAAACCAGCGAAGCCTCTCGTCCCCAGGACCTAACCCCAGAACCTCCGAAGGACCATACAGCATAGGCACCTCCAGCCAAGGATCCGTACCCGTCGAGCGAACGACGATTCTTGAAAAGGACGACAACTAGGGAGTTGTCCAGGAGCGATCCTGAATACTGTAGAGATGCGATCCCTACAGGAGCCGATACCGAACTGAAGACAAGAAACTAAAACTCCGAACTCTGCAACTGTTGAAATAAACTCAACAGACAAACAGAATCTTTCTACCACGGAGAAATCGAAGAAAGAAGAAAAACTGTGATGCACGTGCTACAAAAAGAAAACGTAATAGAAAAGAGAAGAAAAAGAAAAAGGAAAAAACGCTCACTCACAGCCACACGTATACACAAACTTACCATAACTAAGCGCCCCTCACATGCACACGCATTGCGCGCGCACAGGCCTACTGCTCTCTCTAAGACGCACGCGCACACGCATTCTGAATTAACTCGTACACACGCATACATACAAACTGTCTCCCTCTTCTTCCTTCGTGTGCTCACTTCGATTTTCGGGTGATGTTTGAGTAGTGGGCGACTCGTAATAGGAAATCCGTAACACACCCTCCCCTCAAAGCGCAGCAGCACCTGAAGCGCTGCGCACGAGGCGTACACACCTACTCAAACATGCGGCTGAGGTAGTCAGCTTCCACATTCTGGCTCCCCGGAATATGGCGAAAGGTGAAAGGCG
Source organism: Phymorhynchus buccinoides (assembly GCA_017654935.2). NCBI lineage: Eukaryota > Metazoa > Mollusca > Gastropoda > Neogastropoda > Raphitomidae > Phymorhynchus > Phymorhynchus buccinoides. The sequence continues at coordinate 37,626,707 of CM065690.1, forward strand.
TGGACTGTAGTTCAATCGCCCATCCCATTAGGCGACAACTTACGGGCCAAATCCGGTGCAAGTACTGCAAGGGATGATGGTCGGATTCCAGCACCAACTCCTGGCCATACAAGTAGGGGTAGAAGCGTCGCATGGACCACACAACCGCCAAACACTCCTGCTCGATGGTGTGATACTTTCGTTCAGCATCGGACAACTTCTTGCTGGCGAACATCACCGGTCGCAACCCCTCTCCCTGGTCCTGCATCAGGGCAGCCCCTATGTCGGTGCCAGATGCGTCGTTTCGGAGGACATAGGGCAAATCCCGTCGGGGCAACAACAACACTGGCCCCTCCACGAGCTCTTTCTTCAAGACCTCAAAGGAACGCAAACTGGCTGCATCCCATCGGACTTTCTCGGGCTGCTTGGCCTTCGTCTTCTCAGTGAGGGGCAACGCCTTCTCCGCAAAGTGGTCCCCCCCCCCCCCCCCCCCCCCCCCCCACACACACACACAGCCACTTACACAACAAAAACAATATCACCTTCGCTCCGTAAACTCCGCGGGTGATAATAAACCATGTGACCATCAAGCATAAGAGATCAACTAATTATCAAATATGAAAGCAATCAACGACTTTAGATTACAACAAGAATAACAATACTAACTTTATATCTAATAGTCCCCGAGAAGTCACGTTTCAGGTTATCACATACAATGATAAAGAACAATATCCAGTGTATGTATCTAAAAAAATTCCCCTTTGCCTTCTATGTATAGCATGAAACACATATCTGGAGACTTTGATATCTGTGAGAATCATTACCTGCTTTCAAAAGAACTTGAATAGGCAAATGGTTAACATCTTTAAGAAACTTATTAGAGAGAGATCGGGATTCGGATGGTTTAATGCACCAGGCCACGATGCCCGTGTCATGGGGATGGGGTTACAAAGGGGACTAATATAAACAAGCACAAGAGCACAACAAAAACTTAGGCAAATAAGCAAACACAAAGAAACATAGTCATTAAATCGAATGATCAATACCTCAAACAACGAATACACCATTCATGAAACAAAGCCTAATTATTTAAGAAGCAATCAGTCAATAGGCAAATAAGTAAATAAATAG
>CM065690.1:37632816-37637816 GCA_017654935.2 Phymorhynchus buccinoides
AGACAGGCATGAGGCACTTTATCTATGCCCGTACTCTCCTTAAAATAAGTGTTACTAAGCCTGTTCATAACTCTGACCAGTTCTGACAAGAAATAAAGAAACAGGAAACCAACTAGAGCGTGAAAATGCTAGATCACAAGCCGCGCGGCAGCTAATATTTTCGGCTCCACTGACCTTTACATTTGACTAGTGACCTTCGTTTTCGACCTCGGCCTAGATATTCTAACTACCGATCCGCATACACAATTCCAGGGTCCTGGGTCACTCCGTTCGAACGCTATCGTGGTAACGTGGAAACATACATACATACATACATACATACATACATACATGCATGCACATACATACATACATACATACATACATACATACATACATACATACATACATACATACATACATACATACATACATACATACATACATACATACATACATACATGCATGCATACATACATACATACATGCATACATACATACATACATACATACATACATACATACATACATACATACATACATACATACATACATACATACATACATACATACATACATACATACATACATACATACATACATACATACATACAGACATACATACATACATACATACATACATACATACATGTATATTCACATACATACATGAATACATACAAACATACATACATACATACATACATACATACATGCATACATACATACATACATACATACATACATACATACATACATACATACATACATACATACATACATACATACATACATACATACATACATACATACATACATACATACACACATACATACATACATACATACATACACACATACATACATACATACATACATACATACATACATACATACATACATACATACATACATACATACATACATACATACATACATAGATGCAGCTACTTGCTTGGGAAAATTCGGAATCTTCCCGGGAAGATTCGAAATCTTCCCAGCCTAAGCAAAATTCGGAATTTTCCCGGGGAAAATCGGAATTCTGATTTTTCCCGTGAAGATTCTGAATTTTTCCGGATTCCAAATTTTCCCGTGACACATGCATACATACATACATACATACATACATACATACATACATACATACATACATGCATGCATGCATGCATGCATGCATGCATGCATGCATGCATGCATGCATGCATGCATGCATGCATGCATGCATACATGCATACATACATACATACATACATACATGCATGCATGAATACATACATACATACATACATACATACATACATACATACATACATACATACATACATACATACATACATACATACATACATAGTCAGACAGCAAGCCAGGAAGAAATAGACAAACTCCACTGAAAAAATTAAGCAGATTTCGCTATACGGCTGGTTAATAAACCAACTCCGCCAAAACCGTATTTCTTTGTTGGTTTGTACGGCCATCACCTGATGGCTGTTAACGTAAATGGCCTTCCGCATTACAAGCCAAGCCTACTTCTCTCCCTCCCCCCCCCCCCCCCCCCCCCCCCCCTCTCTCTCTCTCTCTCTCGATGATAATGATGATGATTATGAAAATATCAACAGTTTTATGTGTGTGCTACGTGCTAGGATGATTGATTGTCAGTGGCAGGAATGGTCTAGCCGAATTGATAATAGTAATAGATTTGACTTGATTAGGCAAATTATGAATCCTTGTGTTCCGACTTACTTATCTATGAATATTGACAAACATTTAAAATGTATTATGACTAGATTCAGATTTGGAGTTTCTGACCTACTGATACATTACTACCGTTATAGACTTTAAGGTATAATATCAGTTATTGGGATTTGCGAGTGTGATATTGTTTTTATCCTATCTCAAGTGGTTTGCTGTTTATCACACGAGGTCGGAGACCGAGTGAGATAAACAGCAAGCCACGAGAGATAGGATAAAAGCAATATCACACTCGCAAATCCTAATAACGGATATATACCGATATTTTACCTCTTTCAGATGATAATCAAACACCCAACTAAGAAGTGAGACGGCCATGCATGCAGATCTAAAATAATACTAACCACTTCACCGTAACAAGAAAATCCCACTCATCCACAAATAATATAGTTCTCCAAGTTAGAAAGTCGTGAGCTATTTTGATCTTGCACATTGATACATTATGAAAGGAAACTGATTATTAATCGAAACATGAACCTACTGGAATTTGCTGTATAAAAAAATAGCCGTTACAATGACATATTCGTTTTACACTGCAATCACAGGCCATAGTTATTGTCATTTCGCCAATGACGAAATTTCAATGATGACGTAATTTCAGTGATTGCGTAAGTTCACTAAAATGACGTGTTTTGGTGTCCTGCTCAGAAGGCGCTATTTGCAGTGACACTAACTTGAATATGTGGTTGTCAGCCGCTAATTTTATCATTTGCAATTTCACTAAAACTTACTCTTCACAATATTTTTTTCAATGTAAAATGTTCATCATAAACAGCCTTTTGCATTTATCGGGTTAAGGCATAGGGTTAGGAGTATGTTTGGGCTTTTTGTTTTACTAATCATCACTTGATGCAAATAAAGAAAATATGGTTTGAGTACTGCAGATAGTCGCATGCAAGTGTACAAGCCACGAGATATATAACTGTGACGTCAAGTTTCTAATAGCAACGGTGTATTCTTACACCTTTTCTCACGTGCGTTTACACTGAGCCTATGGGTTAATATATGCAAATGATATCTCTGGATATTGTTTTATATCTCACGGCTGGCAGGCCTCTTTGCACTACTTGTACATCGGTATATTGTTTTTTTTATAGTTGAGAGAGACCTTATTTGTCCATTATGTAAATGTGCCTCAGAAAATGAAATTCATTTTGTTTTTTCTTGTCCTGTGTTGAGTGATCTCAGGTTTCAGTTAATACCTCAGAAGTATTACAGCCAACCGTCTTTGTTTAGATTAGGAATGTTAATGTCGTCAACCAATGAACAAGTCGTTAAAATGTTAGCAGTATATTTGTATAAAGCCTTTAAAATTAGGTCTACCTTATGCGGTTAGAGGTTGATGATTCCCACATGTTATGCTTATGTTTTGCTTTGTGTGTACTTATTATTTATTATGTCTGATTATGCCTGACTATGTTCTATTGTATCACCCCCTCATGAGGGGCTATGGCCTTTATTGATTAAATATCCGTAGCCGTCTCTCTCTCTCTCTCTCTCTCTCTCTCTCTCTCTCTCTCTCTCTCTCTCTCTCTCTCTCTCTCTCTCTCTCTCTCTCTCTCTCTCTCTCTCTCTCTCTCTCCTCTCTCTCTCTCTCTCTCGCGCGTGCGTGCGTGTGTGCGTGCGTGCTTCTAATGGGTAACTTTAATTTCAATGTGTTTGATGTTTTTTTCATGGTTATTTGATAAGTATGAATTTTGTATGTGCATGCTTTTTCACTTTCATTCTTTTTTTAAATGTTACATTTATTGTTAATGGTGGTTATTGTTTTTTCTTCTCCTTTTTCATTTTTTTATGAGGTCTGGATGTAAACAAGCCTGTATAGTGCTTAGTCTTTTCCATCAATAAAAAAGGTTCGTTCGTTCGTTCGTTCTCTTTCTCTCTCTCTCTCTCTCTCTCTCTCTCTCTCTCTCTCTCTCTCTCTCTCTCTCTCTCTCTCTCTCTCTCTCTCTCTCTCTCTCTCTCTCTCTCTCTCTCTCTCTCTCTCTCTCTCTCTCTCTCTCTCTCACTCTATCGCTCTCTCTCTGGGATGGGAAACAGCGTTTTCTCCTTTTTAATGTCAATCTTTTTCGCATAGTAGCCTTTGTTTTGTCTTCCTTAAACATAATTTTCACACTTTTTTGTAGCCACGGTTTTGCGATGATCAAATTTGGGGGTGGTATTGTTCGTTGAGCTATTGTATCGACACTAATCGCACGAATGCAATAAAACTTAATATTTTGGGTTTACAAATAATTGAATTTAACATCTGCAAAATATGAAAATATTTAAATGAGCCGTTCTTTTTATACGCATATAAAATGCACGTGTGTAGTTTCTTTTGCCGGTCAGTACAGTCTAACTTTAGATCACGTTTTGTCTTCAACCCAACTACGGTATGTAAGCTTCACTTTTATTGTAACCCATGTGCTGCAGAAGAAGGGATTGGTTAGCCTTTGTGGACTTTCCCCAACGCCAGTTGGTTTTCAAATCGTTTTGGTCAGCATTGAAAATGTATCATCGGCTTGAGATTTTCACTATGAACGAATTTTAGGACAGCCATTATACGTTTTGCTCCTTCTGATATTTGGTAGCGATTGTCGAAAATGAGAGACTGGCATACTTCCTTAATTCATGATGCCTTGTTCGTCGCATACTAGCTCGATGGGTTTGCCTATAAATACAGTGCTAAAACAATGTAGGGGGTGTTGGGTTTTGTGGGGTCACCATGGGTTCAATGACGAATTTATAAGGCTTATTCCTCTTGAAAACAAAAGTAGTCTATGCTCTTCCTTGAATCGAATACTAAAATCAATTTTAGAACGTCACGTGACTGTCAGAGAAGACGGACATCAATAACGGATGCAACGTCCTCTAATCTGCCACTCTCTTTGACTCTACCTTTTCCTTTTGCTTTCTATCATCTACTATATTTCTGACTTATTGGCCCATTCTCCTGGCTTTATTCAAAAAATCTTTCAAAGAATTTTCTCCTTTCAGCTCCTCCGAAATCGGACGCTGTACGCAGCGGGTAGACCAGTGAAAACTGAAAACCCGGACATATACGTACCTTGCCCATAATGGCCATATGGCCTGGGAACGCAGAAGAAGAAGAAGAAGAAGAAGTTGGGCCACGGTTTTGTGCAAGGTATTGCAAGGCATTCGATTGAAAATGGTCAGGTCATGGGAGGGTCTGAGTTCCATGGAAGTGAAAGTGATCTTGTACAATCTCAACGTGAGCCCGATGGCGACGCAAATTGTCATATTGGATGTTAAAAGCTGTTCAACAGACG
>CM065690.1:37642816-37682816 GCA_017654935.2 Phymorhynchus buccinoides
AGAGATCAAAGAAGGCATTTCCGGTGAAGAAATATATCAACTCTTTTCCACTCCGGAAGGCCTTTTGGGAGCTTCGTCAGAGGACATTGTGAAAAAGGAAGACGAACAGGAACAGGAGAACAGGAGAACAGGAAGCAAAGAACGTGAAAGAGGGAATGATGTTCCTAACGCTTCATTAAACAACGAAGAACATCAATGCAACCATGCTACACCGCAGGAGAAAAAATTAAGTGACGCAAAATTATTTTCAAAAACCCTTAGCAGTCATCAGACAGGAAAAACACAGGACAATCTAAATGTTCCTGTTTTTTCAGCTGGCTCCAGTGGATGCGAGGATAGGCCCTCCATAGTCAGTAAGACAAGGGGGGAAAAGGAACGGAGTTCTCCGGGCTCTCTTTTGGATCACAGTGGCATTGGGCAGAGTGTAGAGTTACTGGTAGCCTCTGCGCATTTGCTTCCTTGTGTTCCAAAGTCAACTGTCACCACGAGACACCCTGAGAAGCCTCCCCACCTGGACTTGCTTTTCCGTGTTGCAAAGGATAAAACAGGTTCAGGCAACAATGGTAAAACTGTAGATTCTTTCAAGAACAATGACAGTAATCAACCAAAACACGGTGTCTCTGATGGTGAACAGGATTCCATCAAGAGCGATGACAGTAATCAACCAAAAACTGCTGCCAGCGGTCAACAGTGTTCTGTCAAGGACGATGACACTGATCAGCCAGAAACAGCTGCCAGTGGTGGACAAAAGGATTCTTTCAAGGATGATGACAACAATCAACCAGAAACAGCTGCCAGCGGTAAACAACGTGAATCTTTGAAAAACAACGACACCGATCAGGCAAAAACAGCTGTCAGTGGTGAACAGCAGGATACTTTCAAGAACAACGCTAACGATAAAAATGAAACAGCTGTCAGTGGTGAACAACTGAATGATGTCAAGAATGATGACACTAATCCACCAGAAAGATCTGCCAGTGGTGAACAACTGAATGCTGTCAAGAATGATGACACTAGTAATCCACCAGAAAGAGCTGCCAGTGGCGAACAACTGAATGCTGTCAAGAATGATGACACTAATCCACCAGAAAGAGCTGCCAGTGGCGAACAACTGAATGCTGTCAAGAATGATGACACTAATCCACCAGAAAGAGCTGCCAGTGATGAACAACTGAATGCTGTCAAGAATGATGACACTAATCCACCAGAAAGAGCTGCCAGTGATGAACAACTGAATGCTGTCAAGAATGATGACACTAATCCACCAGAAAGAGCTGCCAGTGGTGAACAACTGAATGCTGTCAAGAATGATGACACTAATCCACCAGAAAGATCTGCCAGTGGTGAACAACTGAATGCTGTCAAGAATGATGACACTAATCCACCAGAAAGAGCTGCCAGTGGTGAACAACTGAATGCTGTCAAGAATGATGACACTAATCCACCAGAAAGATCTGCCAGTGGTGAACAACTGAATGCTGTCAAGAATGATGACACTAATCCACCAGAAAGATCTGCCAGTGGTGAACAACTGAATGCTGTCAAGAATGATGACACTAATCCACCAGAAAGATCTGCCAGTGGTGAACAACTGAATGCTGTCAAGAATGATGACACTAATCCACCAGAAAGAGCTGCCAGTGGCGAACAACTGAATGATGTCAAGAATGATGACACTAATCCACCAGAAAGAGCTGCCAGTGGTGAACAACTGAATGCTGTCAAGAATGATGACACTAATCCACCAGAAAGATCTGCCAGTGGCGAACAACAGGATCCTTTTGATAGCAGTGACAATGGTCACCCCGAAACAGCTTTCAGGGATGAACAACGGAATTATGTCATGAACAATGTGCCAGAGCCTGGTGCTCGGCCATATGTAGAACAGAATATCCCGCCAAACGTGCCTGGTTCAACTATGCAGCCAACTGTTCCTAGTCCAAGGTTTTCATGTCCAGGCCTGGATGGAGGGACTCGGGTACGATTTCAGGCAGATGGAAACGATGGGGAGTCTGACCAGAGAGCAGTGGATGTGGACATGGGGAACGGAGTTGTTGAGAACCAACACCAGCAGACAGGTTTGTCTAAAGCATGTACTCTTGTGAAACACCTTACTGTTTAGCTACTTTTTTAACTGCAGTTTTTGGTTGATCTACAGTGCAATCTTATAAAAACAAGGTTGTATTGTACTGCACTGTATTATGTTGTATTGTATTGTACTTGACTCTATAGTATTGTACTGTACTGCATTCTACACTATTCAAGGTTATTAATGCCATTGTTACAATACATCGCTACAAATGAAATTCAGCTGACCTTACCAGGAAATCTTGCAGTAGCTTGTTCACCATCATCCATGTTTGTCCATCTTTTCTTTCTATTTCCCTTTTTGTGCATCTGTATATATGTATGATTGTACCTGGCAAATGAAAGAGATATTTTAACCCCTTTAATGCCATTGAGTCTTTAATTCCTGTGAAAGCGTTCTGGCTAAGAGACCTCGATATTATTTCTTTATCTTCTTTGAAAGACTTTGGGCAAGTATGGAACCAGTTCAGTGGAGGAAGGGCAAGTGAAACAATCTGCTGTGTTCCAAAGCCATTGCAATAATATGATCGAAAGCCTCATTCTATATAATATATCATCATAACCAAAAAGAGCATGCTTCATTCTTCTAGTTTTGTATCAAAACAATTTGTAACAAATTTATTTCATCACCTTCTCTAGCTCCCCACAAAAAAACCCCATAGGTAATATTGAATTTATTGTTTGTTGTTTCTACCCCCAAAAAGCTTGTATTCCACTTTTATCCAAAGATATTATATCCAAGTTTAATGTTACGAGTAAGATGGGCTTTTTCTGTTCTTGGTAGTTCTCATGTGATTCATGCCATTAGTCAAGTTTAACTGAACAACTTTCGTCTCTTACAATTACAAACGCTTGAAGGATTTTTAACTTGAGAGTTGTTGTTGTTCATATAGCAATGCTACAGGTATTGTTGTGTTTGCGTCATATTCATGGAACAGGTTTAGGACAAGCCATGGGACCCCACCTATTGCTGCGGTCCCGAGTGAGGATCTTCGACATAGGTGCCTTTGTACCTGTCGTGGACCCGACAAGAGAGTGGAATCCTGGTGAGTTTGTTATCTGTTGAAGATATCAGGCCATGTAGTTATACTCCCTAAAAATCTGTTTTTGTCTTAGATCATAATTATCTTTACCCTTTTCTCATCCTTTCTTTTTTTTATTCTGTCCTAAATATTTTAGTTATCTCTGTTCATATTGTTTATAGTCCCAATGGCTGCTAAATACGTTTGGATAGCTCTGCATCTGCCTTACGTATAACACTGATCTTTGATGGTGGTTTTAAGGACAAGCAGCATACAGTTGCTCTGATGCTGTAAGCAGATATGAAGAGCCATATAAAAACGTTTTTGTATAAAGCTCTCTAAAAGTGGTTTGTATCAAAGGTTGATCCAATGACGGACAAACAGGAAGGAAAACGAGTCCAAAATAATTGTTCATATTGCTGGAAAAGGACACTGAAATATCACTAATTGGAGTGTCCTTTTTGTGGTCGTCATAAAGGCCATTGTCAGGGCTTTGCTACTTGAAGTCTAGGTGCAGACGATCTTGTTATCTGATGGTTGTGCCACAACGACTGAACCGATCATGGTGGAGATTGGCAGAATGGTCCCTTGATGATGGGATCCGTTAGCTCAGTTAATCCAAGGTTAATAACATAAACAATGGTCGCATTCACTGCATGGCTGTCTTTATTCTTACAAAAGAATCAGCTCTTTTCAAGACGATGCCTGTTGCTGCAGCTGTACACAGCTTCTGCTTCCTATCTTGTTTTTGTAATACAATGGGTATCTAATGGTCAGAGTAGGTCATGTAGTTCAGTGTTGTCATAGCAGAAGGGCTGCATGCACTCATACAGCTCCTGTAAATGCTTTTTTCCTTCCCTCCACCACTCCTGCCCCCCCCCTCCTTTCTCCCATCCTCACTCTGTGGGAGAGTGTGTGATCGTGTACATTTGAGTCTTTAACTGTGTCGTATATATTTGTTTTAACTGTATCATAGATAGTTTGGCCTTGCGTTGGTGTGCTTGCCATGTGCATGTCAGTGATCTGTGTTTGTCAAAGTGTGCATGTCTGAGGGCTGCTGTTTCTCCATGTGTCCGCGCGTTTGTCAGTCTGTTCATCTGACTGTACATTTTAATAAATTTACGGTGCTAGTGCGCCTGTCTATGCACCAATGAGTTTGTGAGTGTGTCAGCATTCTCTACTACTCCTAGTGTGCTTGTGAACGTCCCAAAGCATTAAAGCTCTGTTGACAAAATTTGTGACTGATGCCTGACAGCCTGTCAGCTAAACATCATGCTTGTATCTGTGTCTCTGTCGCTTTCTCTACCGACCTGGAATTAGTGAATATAATACTAGTATATGCTCATTTACACACAACAATATGAGGGGGGGGGGGGGTGCTATGGTAGGGATGGGATGACGAAAGTCAAATAGGCAGTCATCGTGTCTTTCCAGCGTCGCCATTTCTTCTGACGTTGCCACGCAATGAAGTCGTGTAGGGGACTGGTGCATCAGTGAAAGTAAAAAAAATCCTCCAATTCCTGAAATGACACGTTTCAATGATCTGTGAATATTTCTATTCCTGAGCCAACAAATCTCTATTCCTGAAGTGATGGCCACACATTTCCAACGTGTTTTGTGTATATGTAGGAAGGGTTAATATTGCATGTCTATTGCCATATTTTATTAGTCTGTCTGCCATGGATGCCAGCAGACCGCACGTTTGATTTTGTAAGAACGTAGTTCCGCATGACAAGATGACCATTCCTGAAGACTTTCTACCCACGTTTTCATTCTTGATTTCAGGAGGGTTCTTTAACTTTATATTTCCACCCATGCTGGTGTGAAAATGCGAGTGTCTGTGACAGTAATGGTTGACTGTAGTCTTGTAAGTACTACTAGTACTATCAGGAAATGTATCCCACTACAGTTCATAGTGATCCGTTAAGATTAAGATTAAGATTAAAATTATAGCCCCGTCAACAGCTAAGGCCACAGTGATCAGTTCAGTACTTACAACTGTGGACAGTGGGATACAGACAAGAAAGAAAAAATTGATAAGAAGTCATCAAGGAGATCAGCAACAATACAGTGGTCAGTATTGTTGTTTTGTTTTTAGAGCCAGTCATGTTCCTATCTTCAGTGAATCTGTTTATGCTTTTTTCTGTCTGTCTACATGTTAAACTGTCTCTGAATTGTGTTCTCTCTTCTCTCTAACTTACTACATGTACCATCTGTTTGGATATATGTTTAACTGTCTCTGAATTGTGTTCTGTCTTCTCTCTAACTTACTACATGTACCATCTGTTTGGATAGATGTTTTGGCTGATGGTCTGTGTCTCCTTCTTTCCCAAATGCTCATTATATCTGTCTCAGTACCTGTCTGTGTGTGTTTGTGCTTGTCAGACTGGCCAACTGTCTGGTTTTGTTTTTATTTTATTTTGCTTTGATATAGAAGGGGAAAGGTCGTTTGTTTCCTTGTTAATTTTTAAACTTAGTTTTCAATTGATTCTGTGGCAAGTTGCTTTGATATTGTGAGTATGTTTTTAATCTGACGTAGTGTAAGTACTGACCCCCCCCCCCCCCCCCCCCACCACACACACACACACACTTTCTTTTCCTTTTCCATCATTTTGTTTATATATCTCATTAAAAACACCATCATTATGTCCATCCGTTTCCCAACCCAACACGTGTCTTGCTGTCCATTGTTTGTCTTAGATCATATCTTTACCCTTTTCTCATCCGTTCCTTTTTATGCTGTCCTAAATTTTCACTCTTAAGACTTTTGCCTGCTACTCTTATGCATACACACATGCCTCCACACACACACACGCGTGCGTGCGCAAGCACATATAATCAGGTTAGTCGTTAAAGAAAATAATTCACGAAGAAAACCTATTTCAATAGACATTATGATTCCATCAACTCACACTGGAAGATTTATTTTTTCAGTGTGCCAAAATGTTCTACTCTCACCCATGCCTCCTTGATTTCACGTTTTACCCCCCCCCCCCCTCCCCCTCCTCTCTTTCTCCAGTTGCCCTCTATAATCCCCAAACAGCACTTGATACCAATGCTTCATGACTTGGATTTTGAAAAAACAAATTACGAACTAAGGGCCTTGTCCGACGATGCTTCCTCTCGCATGCACCTGGTAGCTCTGTCACGTTGTGAGAATGGGTGAACACTCCTGCTAAAGAGCGAGTGATTGCATCGTCGGACAAGGCCTTAAAGACCCACCAGATCACGTGTCAATATCACGGGTTTCACGTGTTTTTCCTCTTATAACTGGAAATAAATCTTGTTTTGACCAAGTCTGACTCCCATAATTATAAATGCACCCAAATTCAAACCGAAACATCATTTTAATGAGCAGCCTCAATTTGAAGTTGGGGACATTTGAATGTGGGTCACATTTGAATGTGGGTCACAGCTACCTAGAAAAAAACAAGGGTTAATCGTGGTGCGTCAGCGTGTTTTTAAGAACAATAAAAAAAATCTGCCCCCTCCCCCCGTATTATATCAAATGATTGTCCCAGAAGTAGATCATTCTGTCTCTGCGTTCATGATGCAGGTCGGACACAGGTCGGGGTGGAACCTCAGTTTATGCGGAGGTTCCGAGCAGTGACAGTTACCAGCGATGAACCAGTGGTGGATCTGAGGATCGGGAATGTGGACTTGACCGATCTCACAGATCTGCCATGGAATCATGGTGAGTTTGTCCACGGCTTCGGTTTGATCGACTTCTTGGCAAGCCATCAAAATGCGCTCACAATGAGCCTGGTATATCCGTTAACTCTTGCTGTGTATAGCCCTGTTAGCAGCAAAAACCAGACAGTACACCCCGCTTATAGTAAAGTCCAGGGGAGCAAGGATTTTCCTTTACTATAACAGGTTTTTCTTATAAACGATGTTCGGATATATAAAGTTTTGATATTTTTTATCTTATCTGAGGACGTTTTTCAAAGTCAAAGCTAATGTAAAATACTGAATATAAACCCATCCCACCCCTTCCTCGTATGGTTTGAGGTCCGAAAAGGTGATTGGGTTTATACATAGTATATTTCTCTGTGCACAAAACAAAAATAGCTGTAAAAGCATATAGTGTACAACCTCTAACTTCGAACGGCCTTTGAATCTATTCATGCATGCAACCGCACGTGCGTGTGCGCACACACCCACACCCACACACCATGACCGGACAGTTTGCCTGCGGACATTTCGCCTACGGACACTTCACCTACGGACATTATGCCTATAGTCACCATGCTCACCAGACATTTTGCCTACTGGACATTATGCCTACAGACATGCCTAATAATAGATTATCATGCCTGCAATAAATTATCGCATTTTCATGATGCTACAGCCGAACCCACTTATAAGAAACTCGCTCATAAGAAAACCCGCTTATAAACAAGCAATTTATTTTCCCCGGACGAACTCCTTTCTTATGTATTATCAAAACTCGGATATAAGAAAACCGCTTATAAGAAAACTCAGTTATAATCAAGCAAATTCGTTCTCCCATCCGCGATGTAAACTTGGATATAAGAAAATGATTTCATACAAGGGAGTTTGGTTTGCAGTTCATTTTCTTATAAGCAAGTTTGATTTTCTTATAAGCGATTTTTTTTATAATTAGGGCATGAACTGAAAGGATGTTCAAAAAAAAGAAGGAAAAAAAGAGGAAAATTTACATCAGAGCAGCTAACCTCTAACCTTAACATAGAAAGATACAGCCGAATCCGCTTATAAGAAACTTGCTTATAATCTTTTCTTATAATACTGTAATATTGTTTCAAATTTTGTGGTTTTGAACAGGGCTTTGTTTAAATAATATTATTTTATGCATATTTGATTTGATTGTAGTGAGTCTTATGTGTATAATGACTTATTTGTGTTTTATTGTCTATGTAAAGCACTTTGAGCTCCCTGCAATGAGAGTAAAGCGCTATATAAATGCTCAGTATTATTATTATTATTATTATTATTATAAGAAAACTTGCTTATAATGAAGCAAAAACATTTCCCCGGACGAACTCCTTTCTTATCTATGATCAAAACTCGGATATAAGAAACTTGCTTATAAGAAAACTCGGTTAAAAGCAAGCAAATTCCTTCTCCCATCCGTAATGGAAACTTGGACATAAGAAAAGTATGCCATACAAGAGAGTTGGTTTGCAGTTCATTTTTTTTATAAGCGAGCTCTATTTTCTTATAAGTGAATTACCATTGACAACATTTTCTTAAAGACCCACCAGATCATGTGTCAAAATCACGGGTTCCACATGTTTTCCCTCTTATAGCCGGTACGAAATCTTGTTTTGACCAGGTTTGACTCCCATACAAATGCCCCCAAATTGAAAACGAAACATTTTAAAGAGCAGCCTCAATTTGAGGGGGGGATTTGTATGTGGGTCACAGCTACCCAGAAGAAACAAGGGACTTAATCGTGTTGGGTCAGTGTGTCTTTAAAAGTGAGTTGGACCTGAACTGAAAGGATGTTCCGAGAAAATTGAAGTCGTTCCAAAAAGGGAAAATTTACCTCATACCAGTTGCATCACAGACAGTCAAAACAGTACAGGCACTTGATTCGAAGACTAATTGAGTTGTTTTTGTTCCTTTATTCCATACTTTCCTTCAGTATTCTGTGCAAAATAAATGTTGAGCAGAAGAAAAAAAATATGAATGCCTGTACTTTTGTGTTGGTGGTAGAGAGACTGTCCATCCTTTTATTTTCAGCAGCAATGGCAGAGAGGAAAAGGCAATCCATTTCTTTAAGAAGATAAATACAAATAACTGAATATGTGGACGAAAATCCACATAAACAAAAGCAAACGATTGATGAAAAGCTGCATGGGTGGACAGTAAATGGTAATAGTTCAGTACAAGAAAGGTGAAGGGGTACGTATTTGATAACAGTAAAAAGAATAAAAAGCTTGTTGGTTTGAGTGGTTGTAGACACCTTTAAATCTTCTTCTTACTAGACGATTTTGATTTTATGATGTAAGAAATGCATCAAATTAGGAAAAAGGATTTTCTCTTTGTTTTGTTGTTTTGTTTGTCTTTCTTTTCTTTTCTTTTCAGTTCTCTTTTTCTTTTCTTTTTTCCCTTTTTTCCCATTCAACTCGGTTATAAGAAAACAAATTTCAAAATGTTTTCTTATATCCGAGTTTCCCAAGTTCTTAAGTACCAGGAGGTAATAAGCTCAAAACTTGAGAAATTTGGAAAGTGAAAACTTGAATTTTGAAACTTTTAAAATTGAAATAGCTGACCCTTTTACAATGTAAAATTTGGAATAAAAGGTGATTAAAACTTCTTGATAAATTTATAAGACCTGGAAAACAAGGTAAACAAAACAACATAATTCTTGTAATTTTGGAATTCAAAATGGTAGCTATCCATAATAGCTTTCAGTCTGTCCAGCAGTTGGACAATCCTGCCAACATTTTCGAAGGTATCCCGTTCCTAACTTTCACCCCTGTTTCCCAGGACTTTATTAAATGACATACTACGGACCACGCCCAAAACCTGTGACTTAGACCCTATTCCCACCAAGTTTCTGTATCAACACATCGATCTTGTTCTGCCAACTATAACCAATATAATGAACGAGTCACTCACTTCCAGTATCTTTCCCTCGGAATTCAAGACTGCTTATCGTAAAACCTCTGCTAAAAAAAACCCAACCTTGACCCCAACGAACTGAAAAACTATCGACCCATCTCAAATCTCCCTTATCTTTCTAAACTTCTTGAAAGGCTTGTGCTTCATCACCTTTTCTCCCATCTGACCACCCACAATCTTCTCAGTCCCCATCAGTCAGCCTATAGGCCAGGGCACAGCACAGAGAGTCCTGTTTGCGAATTCTGAACGATTTACTTCTTCAGGGGATTTACTTCTTTCTCTAGACGAAGACAAAGTTTCGGTTCTCCTACTCCTTGATCTTTCGGCTGCCTTCGATACAATCGATCATGACATGCTTATTTCTCGTCTCGAACAACATTTTGGAATAACTGAAAATGCCCTCAAATGGTTTCGTTCCTATCTGCATGAAAGAAAACAAATAGTTGTAGTAAACGAAAACAAATCTTCTGAGTCAGTTCTTGATTTTGGCGTCCCACAAGGCTCCGTGTTAGGACCAATTTTGTTCATTCTTTATACCACCCCATTGACCCCTCTCATAGCGAAACACTCTGTCCGAAGGCTTATATGACAAAAGACTGACAGGGCAGCCTAACTCAGAGTCGCCTCTGAAAATACGAGAGAGATGCGATCAGTCTCGGAGTCGTAACAGAACTGACTCTATTCCTCCAAAATCCAACCGGGCTGCGAATAAACAGCTCACACAATTCACAAGAAAAAGACATCGAATGATATTCACGGTTATACGTACACAGAAACATACCACAACAGCCACCCTCCTTTTACTCTCACTTACGTACGCACACACACGCACGCACACACGGAAACTTCTTCAACAAAACTCGGGATTCTCGCGCTCCGCACACATAAAGATGAAATTGAGCGCGCAACCTTCCACACTCGCACACATGCGCACACGGACACAAGCATACACTAAACAAATACGAGTTGAAAGGGTAGAACCAAAGATAGTCTAATACAGTCTTTGGTAGAACCCAGCTTGGACCCAGAAACAAGTTGATGGTTTCCTAGGTCGTGGCGCTAGGCACGAACAGTGGCAAGCGCCTACTCGTGACAAATTTATTTAATTAATGTTTTTAATCAAGTCCATTGAGCCAGAATTCTGTCTTGTATGCTTATGTCTTATTTCTGCAATTTTAAATAAAACCCAATAAGGTATCTTGAATGTCAAGCTCCGAATTGCTATAAACTCAAAACAAGCCAAGATATTCTGTTTTCTGTGCTTTGAGTAGAAATCTTGCAATAACAAAATGTCAGTTTATACTAAAATCCCATTAGGTCTGTTTTTCTATTAGCATATAGCAACAACAACAACAACAACAACAACAACAACAACAACAACAACAAAGCAAAGTTTCATCATCTGCATGGGAGTAGGTTCTGCTTTGTTGCTGTGATGTGCTTGTCACAGGTTTGGGGCAGGACCTGGGGCCCCATTTTACGCCTCGCTTCCGAATGGTAGTCGTTGACCCTGCTCACTATGGCCATCCTCAACACCGAAATCAGTCTGTGGTGGACATGAGAACGAGGATTGCCGACTGGACTGACCATAGCGATGGGCCACAGGCACTGGATGGTGAGTTTGTTAACAGCTTCATTTTGAATAGGCCTACACATAAAAAGACACGTTTGTTTTCCAGTTCTTAGTATTTTTCACTTGATGACAGAATATCAAGCAGCTGGTGTTAAAATAAAACGTTTTACGCTCCATTCCAGTTTGTTGCTATAGCTTTCATGTATTTATGTTTTAAAATGTTATTTATTTATTTGTTTGCCTGTTTATTTGTTTGTTTATCTATTTATTTATTTCGTTTGTTTTATTTATCTTCAGATGCAGAGGCACCTCTGCAGATCAATGCTGCTGATGAACTGATAATCTTTGATGATGCTGGAGATCTGGGGGTAAGCTCTCCCTGTCTTTATCTGGCTGTCTGTCCATTTATATGTCTGTCTGGCTGTCTCTTTCTCTCTTTGTCTCTCAGTCTTTCTTTCTTTCTCTCTTTGTCACTCAGTCTGTCTCTGCCCCTCTCTTGTCTGTTCATACACACACACATACACACACAAACAACCACACTACCGATTTCTTGTTTAAAAAAAAGAAGAAGTTAATGTTATATTTCAATTTATGGATATGAATACGTTTTTTCTTCTCTTTCTAAACAGAGCAAGAATTTAATTTTTTTTTAAATTTAAGAATTGTGTATTTACATGCGTACACTTCTTTGCCCCTTTTTCATCCCTGCACTTCTGAATGTTATATTTAAGGAACAGAAATCAAATATTATAAGAATACATAAATGTAATTTACATCGTACTTAGTGCGCTATTACCTTTTGAAAAACACACCTCACTGTTGTTTTGGTAATTGCATCAGTACTTAGACTTAGCATTTGGTGTGTAGATGGCTTTTGGTTTCAAGGTGTCGAGAGAAGAAGGGAGGGTGGGGGTCTTATTTTTCTGCACTTCCCATTTCTGTTTTCTGGTTTGGCATTTTGTAACATTTGTTTCCTAATTTTCAAAGGTGATCAGAAGCTCATTCTTTAACATTTTGAAGCATATTCTTTAACTTTCTAAGCTTATGTTTTAACAGTTTGACCCTTGTCCTTTAACATTTAGAATAGAATCCCCTTAAACCTTTAACATTTAGAAGGTTTAATCCTTTGACATTTAGAATAGAAGTCCCTTAATCCTTTAACACTTAGAAGCTTTAATCCTTTGACATTTAGAATAGAAGACCCTTAATCCTTTAACATTTAGAATAGAAGACCCTTAATCCTTTAACAATTAGAAGCTTTAATCCTTTAACATTTAGAAGGTTTAATCCTTTAACATTTAGAAGGCTTAATCCTTTGACATTTAGAATAGAAGTCCCTTAATCCTTTAACACTTAGAAGCTTTAATCCTTTGACATTTAGAATAGAAGTCCCTTAATCCTTTAACACTTAGAAGCTTTAATCCTTTAACATTTAGAAGGTTTAATCCTTTAACATTTAGAAGGTTTAATCCTTTGACATATAGAATAGAAGACCCTTAATCCTTTAACACTTAGAAGCTTTAATCCTTTGACATTTAGAATAGAAGACCCTTAATCCTTTAACACTTAGAAGCTTTAATCCTTTGACATTTAGAATAGAAGACCCTTAATCCTTTAACATTTAGAATAGAAGACCCTTAATCCTTTGACATTTAGAATAGAAGTCCCTTAATCCTTTAACACTTAGAAGCTTTAATCCTTTGACATTTAGAATAGAATACCCTTAATCCTTTAACATTTAGAAGGTTTAATCCTTTAACATTTAGAAGGTTTAATCCTTTGACATTTAGAATAGAAGTCCTTTAATCCTTTAACACTTAGAAGCTTTAATCCTGTGACATTTAGAATAGAAGACCCTTAATCCTTTGACATTTAGAATAGAAGTCCCTTAATCCTTTAACACTTAGAAGTCCTTTAATCCTTTGACATTTAGAATAGAAGACCCTTAATCCTTTGACATTTAGAATAGAAGACCCTTAATCCTTTGACATTTAGAATAGAAGACCCTTAATCCTTTGACATTTAGAATAGAAGACCCTTAATCCTTTGACATTTAGAATAGAAGACCCTTAATCCTTTGACATTTAGAATAGAAGACCCTTAATCCTTTACATTTAGAATAGAAGACCCTTAATCCTTTGACATTTAGAATAGAAGACCCTTAATCCTTTGACATTTAGAATAGAAGTCCCTTAATCCTTTAACACTTAGAAGGTTTAATCCTTTAACATTTAGAAGCTTTAATCCTTTGACATTTTGAAGCTTATTCTTTATCGTTTAGTCATAAAGAGAAGTAACCTGAGTTTCCTTTGCTCCTCCTCAATGAAGGACCCGGCACAAAGTGGGAGAGTGGTCGTCAGGGATGTAGACCAGAGCAACGACAACGTGCCAGCACCTGGTGCAGAGAATGGACGGGTGGATGGTGCAGACGTCATGAGACGCATTGTGCGGGAACTGGACAGGAACCCACCGAGATCAGGTAAAGTTCCACTTAATTTTATTCTTCTTCTTCTCTCTTTGGTCGGTTCTCTGTCTGTCTGTCTGTATGTGTATCGTTCTCTCTGTCTAACTTTATCTGTCTCTGTAGTATATGGTACTTTGTTTTTACTATCATCACCCACTCATGCTTTGTGTTGAAAATTTTGTTTGCTAACTTTATCGTTTTCAATGTATTGGAAACAAAAGTAGATAAAAACATCTTTCTTAGAAACACTTCCTTTGTTTTAATGAGCTGTGGTTGGTATGCAGGCATGGATGCAACCTTGCCTCGGATACAAGGCGGCGCCTGTTTTTCAAAATTTTTACTCCAAAAATTTGATTCAATGTTCAAGGGGGCAAAAATTATCACTTTACAAGCCTGGAATAAGCTTCAAATTGAGTATGATTTTGCTTTGCTTCAGGGGGCCAAACAGGGGCTGCCTTGCCTGTTTGGGGATTTTTTCCAGTTGCATCCATGTGCATGTCATGTCAAGTCAAGTCAAGTCAAAATCATCTTTTTGGAGGGTTAAAGAATAAGCTAACAAAGCTTTTTTTCATCGTGCCCTGTGTGTGTGTGCGTGTGTGTGTGTGTGTGTGTGTGGGGGGGGGGGTTATAGAGATTGCTAGGAGTGGTTCCATCTCCGGCACTATATATGTTCAAGATGAAGTACATAAGTCATAACTCCCTAAACTCTCTCTCTCTCTCTCTCTCTCTCTCTCTCTCTCTCTCTCTCTCTCTCTCTCTCTCTCTCTCTCTCTCTCTCTCTCTCTCTCACACACACACACACACACACACACACACACACACACACACACACACACACACACACAGACCTCCATGTTCTCTTTGTCTCTCTTTCATCTCAGTCCTTCTATTCTAATAGGACAGTTCACTTTCGCTTTGTCGATTTTTTGTTTAATTGCATATCTATTTTAAGAACACATTATAAAGGATAAGCTAATGTTCTGAAACAGAATCCCCATTTGTAAGTGCTTTTGTGTAAACACTTTGGCAGACTTTGAGATTGTTTTCAAACTCAATGGGTCATATTATACACTCTCTGTTTATGAGGGGTCTATTTCCAAAATTAGGGGCCAGTAATGTGGGTCAAAGATTTAGATAGTTCAGAGACTCTATGGGCCGTATGACTTCTGACTTCGCAAAATGATGGGTCAATTAGGTTCATTGGTCCGGGCCCTCTGACAATCTGAAGGTCTGTATGTGATTGAGTCAGTTCCCTCTTAGCTCCCAATGTTGTACTAAAAGGGTAGCGAAACTTATAAAATCATATAAATGTCTGTGCATAATCTTGTGGGTTACATTACATGCCTGTGTGTGTGTTCGTTCGTTCTTTAATTTAACGTCTATCCACCTTACAGCGATCTTAGACCCAAAAAAAGAAAAAGAAAGAAGAAAAGTGTGTCTGTTTATGTGTAAGTGTATGTGATGTTTTGAATGCACGTCTGGGGAAGGGATGGGTACGATGCGTGTGTGTGTGTGTGTGGGGGGGGGGGTGCTTTGCATGGTGCTTGCCTGTGTGTGTGTGTGTGTGTGTGTGCGTGTGCGTGCGTGTGTGTGTGTGGTGTCTGGATGTACAATATATGTGTGTGTGTCTTTTCTTTGTTTATCTAGGACGCGAATGCCTTCGAAGGATACTGGCCCTTCTCCATTTAGTACTACCGCACCCCAACTGCAGAGGGCCATCTTCTTCTACTCCCTCTACTTCTTCTTCTGCTCACACTTCTGCTTCTGCTCCCTCTCCGTCATCATCTTCTATGTCTGCATCGACGATCCAAGAAGAAGTCTGTGATGTGTCGACGTGCCAGCACGCGTTCCAGGTTCTTTTGTTCAACTGTCTTCACGGGGTGTGCAACCATCACTTCCGCGGCAGCTACCCTGACTGTGCGGTGTGCCAGGACAGAGTGGGGTTCTTCTATCGCCTGCCGGACCACGAGAGAGAGGGGTTTCATTGCGGAGAGGGAGACCGGGATAAATAGGTGTCATGAAGTGTGTGTGTGTGTGTGTATGGCTGTCTGTCTGTCTGTCTGTGTGTGTTTCATTTAATATCTATCGACTACATATGATATTGTACATCATTTTTTTTAAATGTGTGTTTTTGTGTAGGATCGATCGGAGGGGGCAAAGAAGATGAAGCAATAAATTTAAATTTTTATTAAAAAAACTTCCTACAAATACACACTGTGACAGAAGGAGAATGGGATTTGTTCTTCTAATAATTGCATTCTTGTCAACAAATGCCTTGCTTTAATAATTGCAAGGTTGTCAATATTTTTGGTCTCTGATCTCTGAAAATTACAGGTTTGTCAGCATGTGACTTGCACACATCTGTAATAAATTGCAAGTTTGTTAACATGTGCCTTGTATACATCTGCAATGAATTGCAAGTTTGTCAACATGTGACTTGCACACATCTGTAATAAATTGCAAATTTGTCAACATGTGCCGTACATACATTTGTGCCATCGGAAGTCTCTTATGACATCGGTTTATCAGAAGAAAAGAAAGGATGGGTCTAACTTCTGTACGTCTTCCTGTTTTATATATTTTTTGTAATGCTCCCATAATTGGGGAAACTGAAGTTTGGCTGGTTTCCATACCACACCTTTCACCAAAATAATCTGCTTGCTTTTTTGTGTTGAAAATGTTTTTTTGATAATTGTATCCTTGTTGCCTTCCCATCATTGTTATATTCTTCCATTGTGTCGACATCCTTGTTGCCTTCCCATCATTGTTATATTCTTCCATTGTGTCGACATCCTTGTTGCCTTCCCATCATTGTTATATTCTTCCATTGTGTCGACATCCTTGTTGCCTTCCCATCATTGTTATATTCTTCCATTGTGTCGACATCCTTGTTGCCTTCCCATCATTGTTATATTCTTCCATTGTGTCGACATCCTTGTTGCCTTCCCATCATTGTTATATTCTTCCATTGTGTCGACATCCTTGTTGCCTTCCCATCATTGTTATATTCTTCCATTGTGTCGACATCCTTTTTGCCTTCCTTGCATTGATCTGTGCTATCCTTGTATTCGTTTCGTTCGAATTTTCGTTACAAGGACAGCAGTGAAAGAAGTGTTCATGTGTATGGGACAAGCTGGGATGAGGAAGGAAAAATATTTTTTTTATCAAATATTTATTATGTGTTGCAACACAGATGTTATTTTACTGGGGAGTTTTGTGTTTTTTGTTTGTAAGGATTTCATCACTTTTTTGTGCTGTCCTTTGATTTTCTTCACAGTTTTAATCACAATTGTTCAGATGTGCTGCACACCAAAACGGAATGCTGATGCTCTCCGCCAGTTGTTACTATTGTTGATTGCAAGGATTTAGCAACCTGTGTTCCTATGCAAGGCTGTATTCCATTGATTTATTCACTGTCTGTGAGAAGGGATGTTAGCCTACAATGGACTGGGTAGGAATGAATTCTGAAGATGATTCCTTGTAAGAGATTGTGATTAACTATTAATAATTGTGATTTTAAAAAATAATTGTGATCCAGCACCATGAAAGGGACATTAAGTCGCTGGGCTAGTTTCTCACAACAGGCTTGGAAAGTCAAAAATCTCATTTTTTGTCAATTTTGAGTTATGGGTATTTTCGTGTTCTCTAACATCTTATGTTTCATATGTATAAAGGACAATCTTCAATATGGTCTCTAAATGGTCTTATAAGTGCTTTAAAACGAGTAGGTCAATGCATTTTCTGCAGCTAAGCTAGACTTTAGACTGTTTTCTCAAAATGGCCGACGCTCACCCTACTAACTTGAAATGCTCATATAACTCTGGAACGAAACAAGTTACAAGAATTGTTCTTGTATCATTAGATATCTCTTTCGTGGTGCTGGGTCACAATATGATGCCTCTGCTTTGAGGTGCTTGTCTTTCGTGCTGATTTGCATTAGTATGACTGAGTGTGAGCATGTGTGGCAATGATACTGTAGTCTAATTGAAGATGTTTGGTGTGGGGCAGGAGAAACATCCCCAATTGGAGCCAAAACAAGAGTGGAATGTAATCATTTGAACATGTAATCCACAGAAAAAATATTTAGTGTAAAATTTGAATGATGTCTGTGTTAGCAAAAAAAAGGGATTAAGTGGGAGAGAACAAAAGATTCAACGGGTGATGTTTGAACAGTGTACTTCTTTTTGTTGTTGCTGCTGAAATTTTGATTTCATATTTGTGAGCATTATGCAGGAAGAATGTATGTATTCTGTATTGATAATGCTTTTTGACACCTTTTGTATCATGAAATAAGTATTTCATTGTTGAAGAATAGTCCTTATAGCTACACTGTAAATCTCTGTTTAGCTTAGTTGTGTGATATTTGTTTCTACGCTTTGATCCTGTAGATAGTTAATAAGAGATTATTTAACACTAACCTGGGTGGGTGGGAGGAAGAAGGATCCTAGGAGGTAAATTGCTGGGTAACAAGTTTCGAGCATAGCTCTTCGTCAGACTGAATTTGCAGTGGTGTGTTGGCAGTCTGTTCTATGCTCGAAACTTGTTACCCAGCAATTTACCTCCTAGGATCCTTCTTCCTCCCACCAGCCCAGGTTAGTGTTTACCAATAGGATCTAGCAGGCACCACCTTGTTTCTTGATTATTTAACAAATTGAAGCCTGTGTTTACTGGAAAATGTTCACTATATATTTTGAATAATACATGTGTGTTTGAATTGAATACGGTGTGTTTGGATTGAATACCATTCCTAAAGTAAGCATAGTTGAAATGCACCTTGTGTTTGGATTGAATACCATTCCTAAAGGAAGCATAGTTGAAATGCACCTTGTGTTTGGGTTGAATACGAATACCATTGCTAAAGGAAGCATAGTTGAAATGCACCTTGTGCTTGGATTGAATACCATTGCTAAAGGAAGCATAGTCCAAATGCACCTAAGTGGCCAACAAGTGTCTATATAATTATATTGAGGTTGTTTGACCCATGGCTGCTGATGTAAATGTCATGACTTTCTCATGTCTCACGTTTGATCATGTATACAATTTTCTTTTTTGTATGTACATAAATTGATTGCACTAGTGGTGCGTGATCGTGCAAACCAAGCCGTTGAAAAACCACTTGGTGGATACGTATTATATTATATATTATATGGCACAGTTAAGCTAGAAAAACGTTCTATCGAATGGCTGTAATTATGCTTTCATTACTTAGGGTCTTTTCACATTGACGAAAACTTCCATTCGGAAACCCATGCGCAATCCACAACTAAAGTTAAGGAAAGTAAGAACTCAGCGGATGGGATTTACGGATGGGTGTCCCTATATTTTTTTCATATTTCTTGGGGCAGCTTGTGGATGCCTCGTGCCTCCATACGGGGAGCCAGACGACCCCGCTCCCTCCACGAGTCTCTCCCCGTAAGGATACCGGGGGGTCTTTCGTAAAAATAGTTCCTCCACCTTCTTGAAGTTCTGTGCTTGTAACTGCCTCTAATCTGCCACTCTCTTTGACTCTGTCTTTTCCCTTTGCTTTCTATCATCTATCTTTCTGACTTATTGGCCCATTCTCCTGCCTTTTTTGAGAAAATCTTCTCCTTTGAGATCCTCCGAAATCGGAATGTGTCGGCTGTGCGCAGCGGGGAGACCACCGGACACATACGTACCTTACCCATTATGGTCATATGGCCTGGGAACGCAGAAGAAGAAGAAGAAGAAGAAGACGTTTATATTTCTTACTTCAATAGGTTTTTGTTTACGGGTTGTGGATGGGTTTCTGTACGGAGGTTTTCGTAAATAATGTGCACACAGCCAAAGGGCTCATACTTATACTCCACGTTTGTTTAGACTCATTTTGCTAGCAATAGCAACGGAAAAGAATGGTTGCATTTTGTTCTGCTTTTATGCCATATTTTTCTTTTTGCACTGTAGACCTATTGCTTTGATTGTTCAATCATGTAGAAGTAATGGCTGTGTCATTCGCTGCTTTATGTTGTATGTATCGTTCGCTTGATTTTGTCATGTCAAACGGTGATTAAATCATGTTTTGTTTTTTTCTCTGTGAGATCCAATATGTAATCTTCTAGGTTTTTTTTTATGGCTTCAATTTGTACATTTTTACTTAATTTTGTTGGTCAATTGCAATCATCTCGTTTTTATCTTTGTGGAGTATAATCTCTTTTTAAGCATCTTCCCTGCGTTATGCTTGATTTTGCTTGATACTTTTTTGTGCTTCTTCCTCATTGGCGCATCATTGTATAGATTGATCTGGAGAAAAATATAATATTCATAATAGTCTATAATTATTTTCAATAGGCTTACATTTACATATTATTACGATATTTCTTTTGTTGATCGATTATAATTTTATAATATTTTCATCTATGTGAAGTACAATATCTTTTTATGCATCTTCCCTGTTAGCTTGTACTTACATTTTTTGCTTCATTTTGTCGAACAACGTTCTTTTTTGCTTCTTCATCTGGGTATTGTTGAAACGCAACTGCATAGTCGTATCTAGGGAGAATGGAATTATGATGTCCCTAAGTCATCTGGACCACCTCACTCACTTGAAAATTAACTGCGCAAAATGACTTACAAAAAGAGGCAGCTTTGCAGGATTTGCAATGCCCCACATGCGCCCGTACCATTCCTTCCCTGTGACCACTTGGCAGAGCATTCAGTACTTAGCCTCCTCTAGGTAACTGCCCTATTATTAGCTCTGAACCCTTTCCTCAACTGAGAAAACATGCTTAAATAAACAAAAATGCAGAGGTATTTCCTCGTATGTTTGACATTATAATGAGGCCCTTAAAAAATGTAATTACCATCATTGCCACCCATGGCACCAATTCGCCTAGCTCAGCACAGGAAAAAGGCACAGAGGAGCAAACCTAGAAACTTCCTATATAAAAAAGGTTTGTTTTTTGTTTTTTAAAAGGGGGGGGGGGTTGCGGACAAAATTATACACATAATTGTAATGTTTTTCTCCTTTTTGTTTCTTTTTTTTAAAAATTTGTGCCATTTGGTTTGTGTCAACATCCACATTCCACAAGCAACAATCAATGTCAGGATACGCAACCTACAAGAGAGGATACTGTATTGCTGCCGGGTCACTGCAATATAGCTAAGTGGAGCCTGATCTTGTCTAACATAATAAATATAAGATACCACCTAGTAATCTTGCTTATGATGACAGTAAGCTGGTTAGTTATTGCATAGAAAGATCTAGAGAGGAATGGAGGGGAAATGATTAAAAGTGTACTAGGAGTGATAGTAGTAGCAAAGGATAGGGACATGGAGTAAGAAATACCAACAGTTAAATGAAGAATAACGGTGAAGAGTGTCACCTTTCAGATTTATTTGCATTTGTAAATGTATGTTTGACATTATAATGAGGCTAATGCCGCTATGTAGGAGAGTGTTGCTTTCATCAAATGCACAGCTAAAGGTCTGTGTACACGTTAACACTATTCACAAGATATTTCTATTTTCCCATGGCAACACAGTGAGTAAGTCATTTTAAGAGTGGGCTATCACTGTGTTGCCATGGGGAAATAGAAATATCTTGTGAATAATGTTAACGTGTACACAGACCTTTAAGAGTGGGCTATCACTGTGTTGCCATGGGGAAATATAAATATCTCGTGAATAATGTTAACGTGTACACAGACCTTAAGGTTTCATTAAAGGGGCATCATTTTGTATCAATAGCATGACTGATTTTAGGTTTACGTTTACATGCGCTAAGTCATTCCGTATTTTACATTATCCCCCCATAAGAAAAAAATAGTTCAATGATAGAGAAAATGGAGCGAGATCTTTCTTCCTGTGGTTATCTTTTTTTTTCGGGGGAAAATGTGGATGTACCCTATATATTAGTTTCAACATGCCTCTAATTATGCGTTTAATTAAACAATATTTCTGAAGTGAAGTTTAACACTGCATTTTTTAAAAACTTACAACATGAGTGTATATGTTTTATTGTTTAGGGATATACTAACGAGATAGAGAACCACAATGGAAAGAAGATAATTTTAAATGGTATGTATTTTAACAATTTTCTTAGTTTAAAAATATAGTCAATGATATTGAATTTTAACTTGCATGCAATATGTTTTATAGCAAGTCAATTGTCTCTTTTTACCAAAGTCAAAGCATTTTTTCTGGCATTTCTTCATATGAAACACACCTTTTATCTTTTCATTATATAACGAGTCAATTGTCTCTTTTACCAGTCAAAGCACTTTTTGTTCTGGTATTTCCTCGTATGAAACACACCTTTTATCTTTTCATTAAACTTGTCAGTTTCTGTTTTATTATCTGGTCAATACAACAATAAATATTAAAAATGTGTGCAATGTTTGTGCAATGTGTTTTAAATATTCTCTCTGTTTTAAAGGCTTTGATTTTTTATTGTTAGACAATAAGTGAGGAGAGAGGGTCATTGGCTTTTGGTTACTGTAGTTGTGTCCTTTTTAAATAAACAAGGAACTACAGTAAGATCATGAGTTCATTGATGATTAATTGTATATATAGGCACTAGTCTTCTATTTGTGTGTTCATTTATTTGCTTTCTTTATCAGTTTTTTCTTATTCATTTACCTGTTAAATCATTTATCTACACTATATTTATTACTTTTGTTTATTTGTAGAATAGCTTTGTTAATTCGATTGTTTTAATTTCTTAGTAATCTATTTAGGATTGTAGCGATCACAAAGTGAAAAAAAGTAATCTATAACATTTATTTTTGAACCTATGTACATAATTAAGCTGATGTTTTCCCTTTTGTATTTTTTGTGTCACATGTATTAACATGATTAAATATATAAGCAGGAATTAGACAGGGATGCCCCTTTTCTCCATTAGTATTTGTATTGGCTATAGAACTGTTGGCAATTAGGATTAGAAACTGTAGAAACATTAGCGGAATTGATCTAGGGGGGTCAAGAGACATACAGGCTAATTTAATTTTAAAAATCGCTCTTTATGCAGACGATATTACCTTATTTCTGACAGATCAGCATGATATGAAGCAAGCATTGGATATACTTAAAGACTTTGCTTTGTTCTCAGGACTGATTTTAAATAAAAAGTAAGTCAAGTGGCTATGTGGCTAGGTAAAAAAAGAACAGTGAAGAGAGCTTTTATGGTTTCACATGGAAGAAAAGAGTAAAGATTTTAGGCATTTACTTTATGAATGATAGACCTGCATCTTAACCGTATGCTTTTCAGATTTCTCTGGCGTAAAAGAAATTGTAATCGTAAAGCATTTGAAAAAGTAAAAGGAGTGTAATGTGTAGTGAATTCGAAAAAGGAGGATTAAAAATGATTGATCTCAGACAGATGCAAGCAGCTTTTCTCCTTCAATGGGCTGTAAAACTTTGTGAGTCCATGAACAATGAAAATTTGACTTTAATCCCTGGAAAGATTTTTCAGTCATTTGGTGATAATGTCATTTGTTTTTATTCAAATACTGGGAGCGCACTTTTCAAAGGTTTAGATAATATACATTCACATTTTTGGAAAAGCACCTTGAAAACATGGCTAGATCTTAATAAATGTGCAGATGTAGCACCCCTCTTTATTATGGAATAACCAGCATGTAATATATCGTGGAAATGTACTTTTCTTCCCAGATTGGATACGGGGCAAAATATTAAATATCAGAGACATGTATGGTCCAAATGGAATGCTTTCATATGTGGAAGTGGTCAACAAGATAGGAGCCACCCCTGGAAGGATCTTAGAGTACAACATAGTGTCAATGGCCACACGCAATTTTGTTACTAGGGTCAGTGAACAAGATAGATTTGACATTGATTTTGCAGAACCTCCTCTTTTCTGTAACAAAAAGTATACAACTTGTAAAGATTTCCGTGCAGCATTATGCTCCCTTAGTTACACAGAACCATGTGCAATTCGATTTTGGTCTAATAAATATGGACTCGAGATTAATAAGAATGTATGGAAGATTCCTCGTTTGTGCACCAAAGAAACCAGATTGAGAGTTTTACAATGGACAATTCTACAAAATATCTACTCCACTAATATAGCTATGCAAAATGAAAATAAGGGATAATCGCAACTGTTCATATTGCAGTGATGAAATTGATTACATTGAACATTTATTTTTTCAATGTCCTAGGGTTAAATCTTTTTGGAAAAAATGTTAGTCAATATATTATATTAACAGCATACAACAACAAAATTGAAGTTTCTGAACAAAATATGCTGTTTGGAATTCTTAAACAAGACAATATTGACAGACACACACTATTGAAACTAAACCATATTATGATAATTGCCAAGATGTGTATAAGCATATACCAAAAAAAAAGGAATCTAAATTGCCAATATCAACTATAAATAATTATTTGAAAAACAGTTGCAACTAAGAAAAGTATAAAAGGCATACGTGCACACACAGAAACACATAAACCTGCGCACACACATTCACACGTATACACTCACGGAGCACATACACACAAAAGACAGCCTTAGTATAAACCTTTCTTTCATCAAGAAAGGGGCTCGCTCCATTTCCTCCGTACCCTCTTGCACCCTTTCGATTTCGCTCGAAAGAGTATGAAGAGGATTAGGTCTAGGTCTATCAACTTTTCCCTCGCTTTTGTTCTATTTCTATTCCTTTCTTTTTTAAGCAGATGTGTACACACGCACATACTTTTCTAATGCCAACTTGTATGACGCTTTACTGGACAAAGTGTGCTAAGTAATTGATTAATGTTCTTTTTGATGATAACAACGATGATGGTAGTAATGATAGAGTTGATAGTGTGTTAATTAATAATCAATGGTTGATAATTGTTTTATGTTGCATATACACACACACACACGTGCGCGCGCGCACACACACACATATACACACACGCACGCACGCACACACACACGCATGCACACACACACACACACAACAACAACAACAACAACAACAACAACAACAACAACAACAACATACAGTATTTATACGGCGCTGAATCTTGATAGAAATCAAATCAAAGCGCACACACACGTTAGCATTCAAAGCGCATTCAAACACAAACGCAATACAAAGCGAACACACACAGATAACATAAATGGAATATAGCAGAAACAGACCTAATGGCAAGAGAGAGAAGATAAAGAGAGAGGAGCTTTAATGACGGGGGAACAGGTGGGTTTTGAGGTTAGCTTTGAAGGCAGAGAGAGTCGGTCGCTGACGGAGGGAGAGCGGAAGTTTGTTCCAGGAGGTCGGTCCTGAGACAGCAAAAGAACGCTGACCACACACACACACACACACACACACACACACACACAGTATGAATGGTCAGTACACCAAACTCTAAGTCATACAGAAACCCAGACACTTGTGTATTAGACTCAGTAAAACACTAATCTTTACCGAAGAAAAATGTCCATCTTAGATCATCACACAGACAAATGTATGAGAGAAGTGAGGGGGAAAAGAGAAAGAAGGGGGAACAAATGTGCCGCCTCGCAAAAAAAAATTGAAAGAAAAAAAATAGAAAATAAAATGAAAAGAAAGGCGGGGACAGTGGAGGGTCAAAAAACAAACAAAACAATGAGTGAATGAATGAAAAATTGTGTTTTACGTCCTCTCGGTCATAGACACATTATGGGACATTTGTAAATACAAAGATGGTGGGAACAATACTGGCTGCAATGCCCGGAGGCAGTGCAACACCAGTAAAGTCCCGAGTTTTTAGCAATATAGATATGTGCAGCGGTAACCACGCCTCGGATAAACCTCATCGGCAAACAAAACAACGAACGAACGAAATTTAGGTTTTAACGTCCTCTCGACCTGGGGAGGCACATATGGGACATTTGTATTAGTTTTGTATGGGGAACAGGACAAGACATAGAAGACAATACAGGGACGTGGACATTACATGAAAAATACTGGGGGGACTCTAAAAAGCGCAAGTCTATAATTATTATGACAAGGTATTATAGGGACTTCCCTATCTTCCCACCCCCCACCCCCGGGATTAAAATTCAAAGGCTACAAATGTTAAAAAGAAGTTCAAACTCCTATTTTATTCATAAAAAAACAAAATTGGCCCTTATTTGAGTTTTAAAAGAGTATATGTACAAATATTTATTGAGTATCTACAGACTATTGGAATTTATAAATATATTACCAAAAAAATATGGCAAAGTATACATTTAATGTCCTACCGGGGGAAGATACTTCTGCCCCCGGGACTTCCCTATAAAATAGGGGGGAAATTTACATCACGGACCTAAGGGTTTATAATGTCCTACCAGGGGAAGGTACTTCTGCCCCCGGGACTTCCTATACAGGGGAAAATTTACATCACGCACTTTATTTTAAAAGCTGCAAACTATATATTTTACTTCTTTTTTTTTTTAAAGGTTTACTTAAAATCTAAAAGGTCCTATTTGGTCAATATTGGTTGAAAAAAAATATATCTTTTATGTGTATGTACACAAGGTTAAAACATAGGGCACCATGCTGAGTTCGTATGGTAGTAATTTTAATTGAAACTTGATTATCAGGGAGGTGTCAGCTGAGGCCCCCTCCCCCCCGAGAGGGGAGACAACCGCAAAACAAAAACGATTAATAGATTTATGTTCTCAAAACCTTATGAACAAAACAGAAAAAAAATGCATCACCATGTTTGAAACAAGCCAGTATAAATTGAAAAGTACCCTCATTCTTGCTCTGATAAAAGAAATATTTTCGTTTATCTTTTTCACTCTTTTTCTTTCATTTCACAAATCCACATTCACAGATAAGAAACAAAATTGTGTGTTTTGTTAATTAATAAACAATGCAACTCTTACTTGTATGAATTAGCTCCCTTCTAGTAGCCTAGACCAGCCAGAAGTTTGCTCTGTCAGTGGCTTCTAAATAGTAATTGAGTATGTTTTTCTTCACAATGCTTTCACTTCAGAGAAAAGGGATGGATTTGGAAAGAGGGACGCTCGATTATCTCTAACCAAGCTATTGAAATAAGCCTACATGGGGAATGAATCAAATTAAAGTATTTTTACAGCATAAAGCTTATCATTATTATACTGATGCTTAGTGATGTTCTTTCTTAAGAATAGACATGAAAGGAATAGATTGTATTATCTGATTTTATTGTTTTGTTTTGAGAAATGGACCTTCTGTACTTGAGAAGAAATCCATTGATAAAAATTAATGTTGTGTGCTTATTTGTATCCTTTCTCTATTGTGTCGATCATTATCTTTAACAAATTCTTGTAAATATAAGAATGTGTAAGTACAATTGTGTTATTCATTCCGCTTGTTTTTATTTATGCCTAAAACTGAAAATGAAAATTAAAAACACATAATACAAGAAATCAACCCCAGAAATTATTAAAAAATACTACTTGATGTTCTAAAAGAATAAAGGCTTTATCCTAGCAAACATTATGATTAAAACGTTTGTACTTATATATTTTGATTGTGAGAGACATTCCAATGTATTCGTCGGAGGTCCACTATGGTTGGGTTATTTGCTGCATGATGATTTAATTATAGCAAAACGCTGAACAATGGGTATAGTTATGCTTAGATTAGATCATGTATTCATTGTTTAAGTTCGGGCTTCTATGTATACTCATTTTCAAAAATTATCTGCCCAAGGAATGTCCTTATTGATGATGGACATGACATTTTTACATTAAACAAAAGCACCATTTTTCAATATTGATTGATCAAAAACTGTTCAAATGATAGTTTAAGCTTTGAAAACTGTGTCTGAAATTTTGCGTTTCTTTTAGAAGTCAGTATTATTTTAGTTTTGAAATAAGTCATGAATGATTTTGTCATAGTGGCATATTTTGTTTCTTAAATAAAAGAAAAAGAAGATTAGGTACATGTACGTATCAAGCAATTTGGGGGGTCGTTTTATTGTGAAAGGAAAACAACTTGAAGCATGTGTAGATGTTGGGCTATGTATGCAGGTCTGCTGTAAACTTGAAAGAAGAAGGTTTTAATAAAAAAAAAGTTTTTGAAATCTGTGAAGACCTGAGAGAAAATGTGGTTTGACCTCTCTCTCTCTCTCTCTCTCTCTCTCTCTCTCTCTCTCTCTCTCTCTCTCTCTCTCTCTCTCTCTCTCTCTCTCTCTCTCTTCTCTCTCTCTCTCTCTCTCTCTCTCTCTCTCTCTCTCTCTCTCTCTCACACACACACACACACACACACACACACACACACACACACACACACACCAGCTGGCGATCGAATATGAATGGACAACATTAATAATGACTGCGTGAAATATGCACACGTGTCTCAGTTTCTAATCTCCATGTTGAAATCAGAGTTCATTAGCCCATCTTTCATCAATTCACAGAATACAACCATGCATGACACTCACCACAAAACAGGTTATATAGCCCGTCGTTTTGGTACAACGTTTATTCTGAATCAGAATTGCAAACTTAGAAACATAACTCAGGCTAAACTGAAAGTAGCACGGGGGAAAATATTCAAAACAATGTTTTCGCAGTTAATAAAACCAGCAAATGAAACTTTTAGCATTTTATTGATTTGGATCGAAGACCAATAATACCTTGTACACGAGAAAGATATTAGTATAATGGATGACAAATTATATTATAATAAAGCTAATTTGAAAAATGAAAACAAGAAACAAACAAAAAATTGCAACAAATTTATAACTTGTAAGTTTCTTGATTCAGTTTCACTTTATACTTTTTGTTTCGTAAATATTTTGCGGGTTTTCACTATTTAATTGTTTTTCAGTTAAATTCTGCACTTTGTTTGACAGTTGTCTGAAACTTTGAGTGGATGTCAGTATAAAATATAATAATAAAAGTGACGGGGAAAATTTCAAATAATCTGGAAGAAAAATGTATGCTCAGCATTGGAAATGTATTAGTTTTTAACCAATTGCTTCTGATACCTTTCACAGTGAAAATTCGTTTGAGAAATATCAGACTACACACTGGATAAAATATCATAATAAATAACGAAAATAGAATGAGAAAGAATGATACTGGGGGTTTAAGTCATAGCATTTTACTACAATGCTTGTTTCTGACTTATGCCATGCATTTCACTACGGAGAGAGATATGAGCGTATTCAATGTTGGCATTAGCCACTGGCAGTATTTAGGTATTAGGTACTTTATAGTCACAGAGGCGTCTCTGTGAAATTCGGGTTGCTCCCACCTGGTGAGCGCGTCGCAGCCAGAGGCGCGCCACCCAATTTCTGTTTTATGCATGCATTTTGTGTGACTGATGAGGAAGGAAAAGGGGGGGGGGGGGGGAGTAAATTTTGACCAAATGACAACTTTTTTGTTGCCACTGGGTTTAACGTGTGGCGGCATTCAGCAGCGTCTTGTTCCATGTCTCACTCTTCAGGGGGGCATCCTCTACGGTAGTGTAGAACGTCTACAGCAGGACGGGTTCCAGTCTGTAACAGAACAGCGATACTGTGATTTCTGTTCGTGCCTCTGAAACCATTTCGGGCAGGATGCAAAAACACAACTTACGGCGATCACATATTTTAACTAACCCTCCCCCTACTACCCTGTAACCTGCTGCAGACAGACATGCGTTACGCCCAATCCGTGAAATTGCCTATTTCATGTAATGAGCGAAAACGGTTTGCACAATGTACATTAATATTTTCAATTCCCAACCATGCAGGTATTGATTAAAGTTGACACAACAGTAGCACATTCATAAAAGCCAAGTGTCCGTGTGTGTGTGTGTGTGTGTGTCTGTCTGTCTGAAACACAAAAGGGGCCTTATAACTCCGCCGTTTTTTAACCGAATCGCTTCAAATTTGCTGTGAGCCCTGACGGGGCGATGGCAACGGCAACCGAGGCAGCCGTGTCATTTGCGCGGTTTGGCAAATGTGCGAGACGCGTATCTGCCGGACTCTCGGCGCCCGTATCTCCAGCATTTCTGGACCGATTGCCTTCAAATGTAGCAGGTAGATGACCGGGGACGGTGACTATTGGTGTACGAAACCGGAAGCGAATCGGTTCAGAAACGCGCGCGCTATACGCCGCTTCACCTTTTCACAAATAACTCTGCCGTTTCTTAACCGCATCGCTTCAAATTTGCTGTACTCAGTAAGGTGTGGGGGGGGTAGTAGAACGGGATGAGTGAAGAAGATGGAAGGAGGGAGAGAGACAAAAGTAATAATAATATTTTGCGGACCCGGCGAAACCAGTACTCAGCGTTACCAGTACGTGGCGTTACCAGTACGGTGCATTGCCAGTACTAGGCGTTGCACTAGTATTTCTAATTATACATTCGCGCTCATTATACCCCACAACCTTACGGAATAGTACACTGGGAGTGTGAGGCATGCCTGTGCTACATGTTTTACTAAAAGTTTTTTTATATTATTATTATTAAACTAAGTCGGAATACAAGAATGTTAGACTCGTATACCGGTGCGATTTATTATTTGTTTGAAGCACGTCAAGATACCTGCGTATCTCTGTACTGAAACTATTTTTAATTCACAGTAGTGGGTTGTTGTTTTTCAAATGGCAAGTTTTATATCGACTATTCCATGGGTTGGGCAATTGTCCATTTTTATAAAATAGGCAATTTCCCGGATTGGGTGTAACACATACACACAAACAGATGGTGAATGATGTTATTCACACAATTAGTCTACCGCTTCCCCCCTCGCTCAGCACTGCCACCACCATCAGGCCTACCATTTCTCTTTCTCTCCGCATCAATTTGAAACCATCAGGGCCAGATTACAGATAAGTGGAGAAACTTAATCTCTTGGGCAAAATTAGTCATGGTTTATCATTTCTCTTGTATCACATTAGATATTACTAGCAATCGCCCCATGGGAGTTAACCCCTGTGGCAGTTTTAACCCCATGGCAGTTTTAACCCCGTGGCAGCTATCTCCTCCCTACACCTACCCCCTCCCCACATTTACTTGCTCGGGGACTTATCTGCCACTCGGAGACACACTTGTTTGTTATTGTGTTCGCGACGACAGGTAAACAGTCGCGCTTCGCGCTTCGACTCCACCCCCTTTCACGCAATCGCCCCGTGGGAGTTAACCCCCATGGCAGTTTTAACCCCATGACAGTTTTAACCCTGTGGCAGCTATCTCCTCCCTACACCTACCCCCTCCCCACATTTACTTGCTCAGGGACTTATCTGCCACTCGGGGACACACTTGTTTGTTATTGTGTAATGTAACACTTCGCCTAAAATTTCCAACAAGGTCTTAGCGCTTTATAAAAATCGATGAAAGTATAAAAATGTCAGCATCATATCATAAAAAGCCAACTGTGTGTGTGTGTGTGTGTGTGTGTGGAACACAGAACGGGCCTTATAACTCCGCCGTTTTTCCACCTAATCGCTTCAAATTTGCTATGAGCCCTAATGGGGCAATGGCAACGGCAACTGAGGGGGCCGTGTCATTTGCGCGGTTTGGCAAATGCGCGAAACGCGTATCCACCGGCCTCTCGGCGCCCGTATCTCCAGTATTTCTGGATGGATTGCCTTCAACTTCGGAAGGTATATGACTGGGGACAGTGACTATCCGCGTGCCAAACTGGAAGTGAATCAATTAATAAACGCGCGCGACATACGCCGCTTAACCTTTTCACAAACCGCGGCGTAACCAGACCCGACATTGAATCGAAATTTGGAATGAGCATGACCAGGGACAGTGACTATCGTATCTGGGTGCAAAAATTAATGTCAACGGGATCCCTTCATAAACGCGCGCGCAAGGACCCTATTTACATTTGCGTGGACCCAAACACACGCTAATTTCAACATTATGCACACAAGAAACTGCCCGCCAGCAAGAAAACGGTTGCACAGCGGACATTACTTCAGCGAGGATTTACTGTAGCGAAACAAACTATCGCGCTCGCGCAGGCCAGCAGGTTAGCAGGTTAGACAATGTGAAGTTAGACCAGCGACATACATACTGGACCCGGCACAGTCATGACAGTTGGCGTTTCATGATTGCACACTTTCAATCATGCTCCCCCATCTCTCTCTCTCTCTCTCTCTCTCTCTCTCTCTCTCTGTCTTTGTCTGTATGTCTCTCTGTCTCTGTCTTTTTCTGTCTCTCTCTCTCTCTCTGTGTATGTTTTTGTCTGTCTGTGTGTGTCTCTCTCTCTTTCAGTCTCTGCCCCCCCACCCTCTCTCTCTCTCTGTCTTTGTCTGTAGGGCCTATGTCTCTCTGTCTGTCTATCTGTCTCTCTCTCTCTCTCTCTCTGTCTGTCTTTCTCTGTCTTTGTCTATCTGTCTCTCTCTCTCTGTCTCCTGTCTCTGTATGTCTATGTGTCTCTCTGTCTGTCTGTCTGCCTGTCTCTCTCTCTCTCTCTCTCTCTCTCTCTCTCTCTCTCTCTCTCTCTCTCTCTCTCTCTCTCTCTCTCCCTCTCTCTCTGTCTGTCTGTCTCTCTCTGTGCCTGCTCCTGTGCGGAGGACGTTAAACAAATTTCCATTCATCCAACCAGAACAGCAGTTGTCCTCTTGGCTCTCTGTTTATGTCTCTCTGTCTCTCTCTCTCTCTGTCTTCTGTCTGTCTGTCTGTCTGTCTGTCTGTCTATCTGTCTCTCTCTCTCTCTCTCTCTCTCTGTCTCTCTCTCCCTGTCTCTGTCTCTTGTAGGGCTATGAGATGTACTGATTATGTAGGCTACATGTTCAATGCATAATGTCTTTACTTGGTTACTCGACTTTTAGCAATCTGTTAGGTGTGTAACATGGGATCTTTAGTCATCATATAATAAAAAGGCAACTGTGTGTCTGTGTGTGTGTGT
Source organism: Phymorhynchus buccinoides (assembly GCA_017654935.2). Lineage (NCBI taxonomy): Eukaryota > Metazoa > Mollusca > Gastropoda > Neogastropoda > Raphitomidae > Phymorhynchus > Phymorhynchus buccinoides. Next base: position 37,675,356 of record CM065690.1, read on the forward strand.
GTGTCTGTCTGTCTGAAACACAAAACAGGCCTTATAACTCCGCCGTTTTTCGACCGAATCGCTTCAAATTTGCTGTCAAGGTTGCTGTGGCCGGTGCAAAGCCCGGCAGCAAATTTAAAGAGAATCGCGAGAGCGCGTCACTCTCAGAGCAGCGCCAGCAGGAAACGGGGCCTTATAACTCCGCCATTTCTTAATGGAATCGCTTCAAATTTGCTGTACTGAGCATTACCAGTACTTGGCATTACCGTTACTAGGCGTTACCGTTACTAAGGAGAGTGCATCACTCTCAGAGCAGTGCCAACGGGAAACGGGGCCTTATAACTCCGCCTTTTCTTAACCGAATCGCTTCAAATTTGCTGTACTCACCGTTACCAGTACTTGGCGTTACCGTTGCAAGGCATTACCGTTACTAGGGAGAGCGCGTCACTCTCAGAGCAGCGCCAACAGGAAACGGGGCCTTATAATTCCGCCGTTTCTTAACCGAATTGCTTCAAATTTGCTGTACTCAGCGTTACCAGTATTTGGCGTTACCGTTACTAGGCGTTACCGGTACTCAGAGTTGCGCTAGTATTGATAAAAACAAAAATCAATTGCAGACGGACAGACGAGAGAGAGAGAGAGAGAGAGAGAGAGAGAGAGAGAGAGAGAGAGAGAGAGAGAGAGAGAGAGAGAGAGAGAGAGAGAGAGAGAGAGAGAGAGAGAGAGAGGCTTGAAAACTTGAAAACTTGAACTTTATTTTTCAAGGATAAAGATTTTAGGCAATGCCTAGTCTTCCAATCAAGACAGAGAGAGAGAGACAGAAACACAGAGAGAGACAGAGACAGAGACACAGAGAGAGAGACAGAGAAAGAGAGACAGATACACAGAGAGAGACAGAGAGACACAGAGAGAGAGAGAGAGAGAGACAGAAGACAGAGAGACAGAGAGAGAGAGAGACAGAGAGGAGAGAGAGAGAGAGAGAGAGAGAGAGAGAGAGAGAGAGAGAGAGAGAGAGAGAGAGAGAGAGAGAGAGAGAGAGAGACATTTCGACTTCTGTTTGCTGTTTCACGACCTATTATGGCTTAATAGGCGAGTTGTGCTAATCATTTTTAGGCGGAATGTTACGCCTGGTTTTTTGGCGACATCCAGATGGTTTTATCATTGATTAGCATTAGCATATAGAAAGGGCTAATAATAAAGTGAGAGCTGTGCAATAAATGATTTTCTACAGTAATGGGCGTATGGCCCATGCATGGACGCACATGTTCCCTTTTCACACGCCTATAGCAGACCAAGACCAAGACCTGAAAAATTGGGGAAATCCGAATGATTAGGCCTAGAATATCAGAAAACAAATGGCAGCTCTGGATGTTGTGGTTGATGTGCATTAGACTTGCCATTTCCCGACTACTTATCAGGTTGTTGTGCTTTATTGATTACACCGAGAGCTTTGTGTCGTGCCACAAATGAATGGCAGATAAACTGACAGACAAAATGGTGTGGTGATTGATCCAGATCGACAAAGGATTCACTGTGTTGATGAGGGCGGCAAGCGACCTCGGATGAGACCTGGGCCTTGGATGACACCAAGAGCAGCGCTCAGGTAGCCTAGGTGTTGTGGTTGTGTATTGTTACGATTGCTTTTAGCTGTTATGTACATGTAAAAGCGTCCAAAGTATATTCAAGAATTATTGTTTCAACAGGTAGGCCTAGAGTTGAGGAAAAAACACCCACAAAAACATGGCGATGTAATAAGATAGTACATCCTCGTGCAGGCTATGACGCCTAACCGCCACAGTATTTATTTAAACCAAATACTGTATATGAGTAGTGAGGACAGAAACACTGTATAATTGTCGTGTGGGGGTGTTGGGCCTGACTAGCTCACAATGAACACAAGAGACAGGTTGGATCAGATGCACGTATTTATTCTTGACTAGACATTGCCGGAAGACCGGTTCCACATTCGTGTTGCGCATGCGCTCCTAAAGGTTATCAAGAGTAGCGGCCCTTTTGTGTCGTCTGCTAAACTACTAATCCGATTATACCACATCTCCCCTCCAAGTTATTTTCACTTAAATCTAACCAATAAACATTTTAAAATAATTACTTGGCCGACCTGTACGTTTCACTTTTTTTTTCTTTCGTTAATATTCTTTTAATAAAATGAAATTACAGTCTTTCTTCTTCTCTCAAATAAAATTACATTCTTTCTGTCTTTCTTTTCCTGTCAAATGTCCATGGTTCAAGTTGAGGTTCTCTTCCAGTTTTTTCCAGCTTATTTGTTCAGCCTACTAAACCGTTCATTAATGTTCATTACCACTCTGGAAACACAAATGATGACTGAACATAATTTATATAATGACAACATTGGCATGCATATGTGATTGTGACCAAAACGTAAAGCACACATATTAATTGCAATACACTAATAATAAGCACTGTTATAATGAAGGTGATGTGCTATCACTGTTGAAAGAAAAAAAATCAGCACTTCCTATCACTGCTCTCCCTGGTGGGTGAGCCATAATGGCCTTTCTCAGACCCACAGGGTGCACTTCACACACTTCCTAATTCCTTTTTCCAAGTGGGTGAGCCCTAATGGCCTTTCTCAGACCCACATGGGTGAATATCGCGGAAGTTCTCACAGGTTCAGCTTTGCTGGTTTTATTACCGGCCTGCCAGATCGTGTGCACTGTGGTTTGACCGCGCCAGTAGCTGCTGGTTCAGGATCTGCTTCAGAAGAGGTGGAAATAGGTGCCTTCTGTTGTTGGGTTGTCTGCTGTTTGGAAGGGGTCCCAATCGCAGGAGGGGTCCCCATCACTGGAGTGGAGACGATGGCTGCTCGATTGCGACGAACAGCGCCTTTTGGAGTCTTGATGATGTAGGAGCGTGGGCTGTTGGACGTGGAGATGACCTCGCCGGGTCTTCTCATGTCCCTGATCCAGACAGGGTCTCCTGGCTGGAGTGGAGGAAGTTCCCGTGCTGCATGGCGTTGGTTGAAGCTCAGCCGCTGCTTTTCTTTGTTGGCTGCCTCTTTTGCTTTGACAGCTTCGTGGTCATGGGCTTTGGGCTTAAGGGAGCTGGGGAGCACTGGGACCTGGGTTTTTAGCTTCCTCCCCATGAGGAGTTCACTTGGGGAGAGGCCATTCTGGAGGGGTGTTGCCCTGTACATGAGGAGGGCAAGGTAAGGGTCCTTGTTTTTCTTGAGCAGCAGCTTGATAGTTTGGACTGCTCCTTCTGCTTCTCCGTTGGCTTGGGGGTGTTTGGGGGAACTCGTCACGTGTGTGAAACCGTAATCCTTGGCAAAGTTAGCAAAGTCCTGGCTGCTGAAATGTGTGCCGTTGTCTGACACCATCACGTCTGGAATTCTGTGAACTGCAAACACGCTCTTTAACTGGTTGATTGTTTCTGCACTGGTCAGCTTGGTGAGGAGTTTGGTTTCCACCCATCTTGAGTAGTAGTCCACTATGGCCAGATAGGTGGACCCGTACAGTTCTAGCAGGTCCATCCCGACGCGTGCCCACGGACGGTCTGGGAATGATGATGGGAGGAGGGGCTCCTTCATCTCGGGGCGATGGATGGCACAGGTGGAGCATTTGTTGACCATTTCCTCTACTTCGGAGGAGATGTAGGGCCACCAAACTGAAGATCTGGCCATGGCTCGGCATTTGGTGATGCCAAGCTGGCCTTGATGGATGCGGTTGAGAACATCCAGTCGAAGACTTCTGGGTATAACTAGGCGGTCGTCGAAGAGAAGGAGGTCATCCACGATGGTTAGGTGCTCTCTGTTCTGCCAGTATTGCTTGAGGATGCTGTTTTCAGGCATGCAGACAGGCCAGCCCTGGGTGCAGTATTGCCTGACCTGGTGGGTGACGTCGTCGTCTTTTTGGGCTTCTCGTATCTCCTGCAGCTTGTGATTTGTGGCTGGCAGGATGTTGATGGTCTGCTTGGCGAAGGCAGAGATGTCGTCAAGCAAGTTGATATCAGCGTCTTCGGGATCGCCCACTGCTGCTCTGGAGAGTGCGTCAGCAGTGATCTGGTTCTTTCCGGACACGTGGGTGACCTTCGGGTTGAATCTCATGAGACGGAGTCTGAAGCGCTGGATGCGAAGCATCATTTTGTGGAGCTCCTTCGTGCTGAGGAGGGACACCAGTGGCTTGTGGTCCGTCTCCACGGTGAAGTCGGGGCCCAGTCCGTACTCATTGAGTCGTTCACAGGCCCATGTTGCCGCTAATGCTTCTTTCTCGATGTAGCAGATTGGTCGTCGCGATCCATCGTCCTGCACCTGTAGTAGCACTGCCCCGATGCCTGAGTTGGAGGCATCAGCAGCAATGATGGTCGCCTTCTGCGGATGGTAGTGGGCCAGCACGGGGGTGAGGTCAGCAGTTCCTTGATTTCTTCAAAGGCCGCCTGCTGGGGCTGATCCCACACCCAGGCTGTGTCCTTGCGTAGCAGTTGACGCAGAGCTGCACTTTTTCCCGCGAGGCTCGGCAGGAATTTCGCCATCTGACTTACCATGCCCAAGAAGCGCTGAAGTTCAGTGACGTTAGTGGGAGCTGAGACTTTCTTGATGGCTTCCACTTTCCCGGGGTCAGCGTGGACACCTTTTGCGTCGATGATGTGGCACAAGAACTTGATGGAGGTTTGCGAGAACTCACATTTTTCGTTGAGTGTCACCCCCGACTGCTCCAGCCGTTGAAGGACTGCCCGCACGCGTTGGTCGTGGGTGGCCTGGTCTGGTGCATGGATGAGAATGTCGTCCATGTGGCAGATGACGCCGTCGATGACAGCCAGGATCTGTGACATTGTCCTTTGAAATATTTCACTGGCAGAGCTGATGCCGAAGGGCAGCCGGTTGAAGCAGAACCGCCCAAATGGCATGATGAAGGTGGTGAGGAGCCGGGAGTCTTGAGAGAGCGGGATCTGCCAGAATCCACTTTTGGCGTCCAGCTTGGTGAAAACCTTGCTTTGTCCCAGCTTTGCAAGGCTCTCGTCGACGGATGCCATGGGGTGCACCTCCCTCTGGACTGCCTTGTTGAGCTGGGTGAGGTCAACGCAGATGCGGACTACTCCGCTCGGTTTAGGCACCACCACAATGCCTGAGCACCAGCTGGTCGGTTCGGTTACTGGAGAGATGACCCCTTCTTTCTGCATATTGGCGAGTTCGGCTTTGACCTTCGGGACAAGAGGGTGCGCCACTTTCCTTGGTGTGTACAGGCACACGGGACGGGCATCTGTTTTCATGGCGATTTTGTAGGTCGTGTTGATCTTCCCCAGTCCTGAGGCGTGGGTTCGAATCCCACCGCTGCCACCATGTATAATTGTCGTGTGGGGTGTTGGGCCTGACTAGCTCACAATGAACACAAGAGACAGGTTGGATCAGATGCACGTATTTATTCTTGACTAGACATTGCCGGAAGCTCGGTTCCACATTCGTTTTGCGCATGCGCTCCTAAAGGTTATCAAGAGTAGCGGCCCTTTTGTGTCGTCTGCTAAACTGCTAATCCGATTATGCCACACACTGGTTATGTCCCTTTTAAACAGGACACCTTTTACACGTCGATAGGCCAGTTGAATTCTCCGTTGAAGTTCCCGTCTGAGTTTTTGGATAGCCTCCACTGTGAATGGTGTACTGTCGCCACTAACGATAACTCTATCAGCCCGGTTAAGTAGTCCATCTTACCCTTTTAGAATATCTTTGTTTAAACTGGACAGTGATTGGACGATTTTAATAGCGGGAGTGGGGGTGGGGGGAAGGGACCGCAGTCTTGACTGTTGAGACACTAAAAAAAAGAGCAATCATAAACATTCTTTCAGCGCGTCGAAACTATCAAGTCAACACAAGAATTGTATTTTAAGGTTTGTAGAAGTTTGTTTGTCTTATCTTATTTCCTCTGCGTGTGTGTGTGTGTGTGTGTGTGTGTGAAGACTTAGGCCTGTGAACTAGGTGTCCAGACTACCTGCTCTTTAATATAAAGTGTTTTTGCTCTCTTTTTTATCCTTATTAAAGTTCATTTTCAAGAGGTGGAATTATTTTGATCCGCAGGCAGCCTATTCTTATATTCGTCTGTGTAACCTATAGAGCCTAATGCCATTTCTGCCTTTTTTAGAATTTAGTGAGACTTCAATGAGACTTCCGCCTTACTTCTGATCTAAGATTAGTAACATCAGAGAGCTTATTTTCCGCCATGGCACGTCTACAATGGTCAGACAACTCTTTCAGCCCTTCCTCGTCCGTCCTAATCAATCAATCAATCAAATCATTTATTGTCCTTCTAAAACAGTGCATAAAAGGAAATAACACATCAATAACAAAATCAAACCTAATACTATTGACTATACTCATTATTAACATTCAAAAACTAGGAAGTAAGCGCATACACAAAGGAAAATAAAACCCAATCCTACTTTTCACACTAATCTTTAACCCTTTCACCGCCAGCCATATTTCATCCCAAAATGTCCATTAAATTTACCTTGGTAGAGAACAAAATCCATCTGCAGTATTGGGGATTCTTCTGTGACATATAAAATAAGGTCTATCCTTACTTCCCCAAACTAATACAATAGGGTCTTTGGATAATAGATCCCAATTTGATGCCTTTTAGTGACATAGGTATTAAATCACTGTGGTGCTAAAATGCGACTTTGGCGGTGAAAGGGTTAACATTCACAAATTGAGAAGTGCACAGACACATGACAAAATCAACCCTAATCCTACTTTACATACTCATCATTAAAATACTTATTTGAAAGAAAACACATGCACGTAATAAAGTCAAACATAGTAGTACTTTACCTACTCGTCTTAGCATGCACAATTTAAAATGTAAATACATGTACCCATGGCAACATCAAACCTATTCCTACATTACATTATTCATCTTTAGCATGCACAAATTAAGAGGTAAACGCACACACGTGACCAAAGCAGACCTAGTCATATTATTTTGCATGCGGATGCACATATTGAAAAGTAAATACATACACATGACGAAATAAGCCTAAACCTACTTTATATACTCATCTTTAACATGCACATAAGTAAAACTTAGCATATACTCGTCACAAAATCAAGACTAATCCTACTTTACATACTCGTCTTTAATATAAACAACTTGAATTTAAACTGATACACATAATAAAATCAAACCTAAGCCCACTTTACATACTAATCTTTAAACTGCATCAATCTCAAATGTAAGCACATACACATGACAAAATAACCAAAGATGAAAAGCCATTTGTTTAATAAAGATAATGATGAATAAAAGAATGATAGGATCACGATTGTTATTATGTTTGATTAAGTTGAAAGATATTGCATAACTCTTGGTAAAATGTAAATTAAAAAAACAGCTACTCTCTCTCTCTCTCTCTCTCTCTCTCTCTCTCTCTCTCTCTCTCTCTCTCTCTCTCTCTCTCTCTCTCTCTCTCTCTCTCTCTCTCTCTCTCTCTCTCTCTCTGTGTGTGTGTGTG
>CM065690.1:37687816-37715316 GCA_017654935.2 Phymorhynchus buccinoides
TATAACAGCAAAAAGTCCAGAACTGACGTCGGTGATGAAACAGTGGACTCTATCCAGACAGATGGGAACAACCAGTCCAGAACTGACGTCAATGATGAAACAGATGAATCTATCCAGGCACAGGATAGCAGTCAATCAGGAACTGACGTCAGTTACAAACCAGATGACTCTATCCAGAAAGATGACAACGACCAGTCCAGAACTGACGTCAGTTACAAACCAGAGGACTCTATCCAGACAGGTGGGAACAACCAGTCAATAACTGACGTCAGTTACAAACCAGAGGACTCTATCCAGACAGATGGGAGCAACCAGTCCAGAACTGACGTCAGTTACAAACCAGAGGACTCTATCCAGACAGGTGGGAACAACCAGTCAATAACTGACGTCAATTACAAACCAGAAGACTCTATCCAGACAGATGACAGCGACCAGTCCAGAACTGACGTAAATGATGAAACAGAGGAATCTATCCAGACAGATGGGAGCAACCAGTCCAGAACTGACGTAAATGATGAAACAGAGGACTCTATCCAGACAGATGACAGCGACCAGTCCAGAACTGACGTAAATGATGAAACAGAGGACTCTATCCAGACAGATGCTAGCGACCAGTCCAGAACTGACGTAAATGATGAAACAGAGGACTCTATCCAGACAGATGACAGCGACCAGTCCAGAACTGACGTAAATGATGAAACAGAGGAATCTATCCAGACAGATGACAGCGACCAGTCCAGAACTGACGTAAATGATGAAACAGAGGAATCTATCCAGACAGATGGGAGCAACCAGTCCAGAATTGACATCAGTTACAAACCAGAGGACTCTATCCAGACAGGTGGGAACAACCAGTCAATAACTGACGTCAGATACAAACCAGAAGACTCTATCCAGACAGATGACACCGACCAGTCCAGAACTGACGTAAATGAAGAAACAGAGGAATCTATCCAGACAGATGGGAGCAACCAGTCCAGAACTGACGTAAATGATGAAACAGAGGACTCTATGCAGACAGATGACAGCGACCAGTCCAGAACTGACGTAATTGATGAAACAGAGGACTCTATGCAGACAGATGACAGCGACCTGTCCAGAACTGACGTAAATGATGAAACAGAGAACTCTATCCAGACAGATGACAGCGACCAGTCCAGAACTGACGTAAATGATGAAACAGAGGAATCTATCCAGAGAGATGACTGCGACCAGTCCAGAACTGACGTAAATGATGAAACAGAGGACTCTATCCAGAGAGATGACAGCGACCAGTCCAGAACTGACGTAAATGATGAAACAGAGGACTCTATCCAGACAGATGGGAGCAACCAGTCCAGAACTGACGTAAATGATGAAACAGAGGACTCTATCCAGAGAGATGACAGCGACCAGTCCAGAACTGACGTAAATGATGAAACAGAGGACTCTATCCAGACAGATGCTAGCGACCAGTCCAGAACTGACGTAAATGATGAAACAGAGGACTCTATCCAGACAGATGACAGCGACCAGTCCAGAACTGACGTAAATGATGAAACAGAGGAATCTATCCAGACAGATGACAGCGACCAGTCCAGAACTGACGTAAATGATGAAACAGAGGAATCTATCCAGACAGATGGGAGCAACCAGTCCAGAATTGACATCAGTTACAAACCAGAGGACTCTATCCAGACAGGTGGGAACAACCAGTCAATAACTGACGTCAGATACAAACCAGAAGACTCTATCCAGACAGATGACAGCGACCAGTCCAGAACTGACGTAAATGAAGAAACAGAGGACTCTATCCAGACAGATGACAGCGACCAGTCCAGAACTGACGTAAATGATGAAACAGAGAACTCTATCCAGACAGATGACAGCGACCAGTCCAGAACTGACGTAAATGATGAAACAGAGGAATCTATCCAGAGAGATGACTGCGACCAGTCCAGAACTGACGTAAATGATGAAACAGAGGACTCTATCCAGAGAGATGACAGCGACCAGTCCAGAACTGACGTAAATGATGAAACAGAGGACTCTATCCAGACAGATGGGAGCAACCAGTCCAGAATTGACATCAGTTACAAACCAGAACACTCTATCCAGACAGATGACAGCGACCAGTCCAGAACTGACGTAAATGATGAAACAGAGGACTCTATCCAGAGAGATGACAGCGACCAGTCCAGATCTGACGTAAATGATGAAACAGAGGAATCTATCCAGACAGATGACAGCAACCAGTCCAGAACTGACGTAAATGATGAAACAGAGGAATCTATCCAGACAGCTGGGAGCAACCAGTCCAGAATTGACATCAGTTACAAACCAGAGGACTCTATCCAGACAGGTGGGAACAACCAGTCAATAACTGACGTCAGTTACAAACCAGAAGACTCTATCCAGACAGATGACAGCGACCAGTCCAGAACTGACGTAAATGATGAAACAGAGGAATCTCTCCAGACAGATGGGAGCAACCAGTCCAGAATTGACATCAGTTACAAACCAGAAGACTCTATCCAGACAGATGACAGCGACCAGTCCAGAACAGACGTAAATGATGAAACAGAGGACTCTATCCAGAGAGATGACTGCGACCAGTCCAGAACTGACGTAAATGATGAAACAGAGGACTCTATCCAGAGAGATGACAGCGACCAGTCCAGAACTGACGTAAATGATGAAACAGAGGAATCTCTCAAGACAGATGGGAGCAACCAGTCCAGAATTGACATCAGTTACAAACCAGAGGACTCTATTCAGACAGGTGGGAACAACCAGTCAATAACTGACGTCAGTTACAAACCAGAGGACTCTATCCAGACAGGTGGGAACAACCAGTCAATAACTGACGTCAGTTGCAAACCAGAGGACTCTATTCAGACAGATGACAGCGACCAGTCCAGAACTGACGTAAATGATGAAACAGAGGACTATATCCAGACAGATGCTAGCGACCAGTCCAGAACTGACGTAAATGATGAAACAGAGGACTCTATCCAGACAGATGACAGCGACCAGTCCAGAACTGACGTAAATGATGAAACAGAGGAATCTATCCAGACAGATGACAGCGACCAGTCCAGAACTGACGTAAATGATGAAACAATTGACTCTTTCACGAGATATGACAGTCATCAAGCCAGAACTAATGTCAGTCAACAACGAGATTGTATCAAGACAGGTAAAATGGTCAGTGATCAAGCTAGTAGAAATAACAACTGTGATGAAAGAGATGATAGTCTTTTGACAGATAATGATAATCTAGATGATATCAGGGATGGAGCAGATACTTTGCAATCTGAAAGTGGAGACAACAACACTGGCCTGTCCCCTAAGTTTGGAAATGGTGAAGACTATGAGAGGGGTCTACCAACTGAAGCAAGACACGATTTGTCAACAAATACGGTTGAACCTGATGTTCCAATAGCTGTTCCTATTCCAAGATGTCCAGGTCCAGGGCGGAGTGAGCGGTCTCTACTACGTTTTCAGACGAGTGAAATAAGGGACAATGAGGAGGCAGACCAACGACAAAGTGTGGTGGACATGGGAAATGGAGCTATTGAGAACCAAGTCCAGCAGACAGGTTAGTCTTTTAAAGCACATACTCTTGAAAGAGCTTCTAAATGAAACGTTTATCATAAGGCTAGCTTAACCTTCCCCGACGACTTAAAACTTCTCATATTATTTTGACTGTGGGTTGTACAGACACCCATGCTGTCCATATAGCATTCTTGTTACATATCCTCAATCACCAACTGTGGGTGGTTCAGACATTCATACATAGGTGCATTTATACTACAAAACCTCATTCAATGACTGGGGGTGGTTGGAACACTCATACTCTGTAGTCGCAATTTGGGTACAAAACCTTATCCTATAAGGGAATATTTGTTTCAGAACCTTATTTGGTGACTGTAGGTGGTTAAAACATATTATACTGTCGATCTTTGTAAATGAATTCATGCTAGAAACTTGATTCAATGACTTTGGGAGGATGAGACATCCACACAAGTCGACAGATAAGGATATGTTGGTTTAGTATTTTGTAAATGTATGGGTGTTCGAAACACCCACAGTCGACTAATAGAGGTTTTCCTTATGCAAAGTATGGTCAACAGATAAGGGTGATTCAACTTGATTGTTTATTTATTTGTTTACTTTATGTGCTTCTATTGCTGTGTTTGGTTCATATGTTGTATAACGAATTAATTGATAGGTACTGAAAATTATAGTTAAACATCTTCATTGGGTAATAATTATTGACAATTTAAGGGGCACTTGGGTGATTTTATCGTTTCTCACCCAGAGTCGTCGGGGAAGGTTAATCCATCTGTATTCTGTACTGTTTTTATTCGTATCGTGTTGTGTATTGTATTGTAGGCCTATTTTGCACAGCATCGCATTGTATTGTCTTTAATGTATTGTATTGTATTGTATTGTGTTTAATTACATTATTGCATTGCAATTTGTTGTATTGCGTTGTATAAGCTATGTCACATTAGATCGTTCAATGTGAAATGTGAACAGTCCTTACCGAGAGACCCTTAAATCATCACTTGTGTCAATATATCACTCATGTATTATTGTTTGCAAGCACCTGTGTATTTTTCAAAATGCTGTTTTAGCTACATTTGAATTAACCTTTTTCATTGATATACTGGTTATTCTTACCACATCCATCAGTAATCGTCAAGTCATAACAGAACAGCTTTCGTCTCTCTTTGTTATAAAATGTTCAAGGTTCTAAACTTGATTACACTTGTTTGACGTAATACATTTCTGCAAGAAATTCAGTTGTGTTTCTGCGGTGTTCATGGAACAGATTTGGGACATGATCCTGAACCCCAGCTATTGCCGGGGTTCCAAGCAGTGACGGTTGCCAGCGATGAACCAGTGGTGGATCTGAGGACCGGGGATGTGGACCTGACCGATCACACAGATCTGCCATGGAATCAGGGTGAGTTTGTCCACGGTTTCAGTTTGATCAACTTCTTGGCAAGCCATCAATATGCGCTCACAATGAACCTGGTATGTCCGTTAACTCTTGCTGTGTATAGCCCTGTTAGCAGCAAACAAACATATTAAAGATGTAATATAGGCTCATCTTTGAAGGCTGTATTATCTTCAATTGATGCACAAGAGTAAACGTTGACCATGCCTCTAAGCTTTTCTCCATATTAGTGATGTGTGAGGAAGGGATAGCAGACAGGCCTTCTAAGGAAAGCAATTTAAGTCACAGATCATTTACATGGCTTCATTTCCATGGATATACTGACCATCTGTATATTGCAATGTCAAACTAAAAGAAACAGAAGAAACGTTTTTTGGGCTGCTTTTAAATATATTTCTTAAAGATTGTGATCAGCGTCATTATTTGCTTCAAAATCTTTTAGAGAGTCAGATTTTGTCAATTTTGCATTTAACTACATCCGAGTGTTTCCAAAATAATCAAGAAAACAAAGTTAGCCGCTAAAGTTGATTGCGTTGTTGTTGTCGTCGTGCCCCGGCTAAAAGACTCCAGGGATCATCCTAGCCGCCAAAGCACTTGAACACTATGATACAAATGCATCAGCTAGGGATGCGAACATTACGGTGTGTGACCGTTTTTGATTCCCCCCCACGTGGGCAGCCACACTCCGACTTCGGGGAATGTTGGAGACTGATGATGTTATGCTAGGAGCTTGTCATGGCTAAAGACAATTCCCGCATAACTATGCATTGCATAGCAACATTTTGATGTAGCCTTGGTGTTCTAGCCTATGATGAGATTGTATTGTATTTTTTTAAATATTAAGCTGAAGTTATAGGCATATTAGGGGAGATTCTACATTTGTTTTGTTTAGAACGGAAGGGCTGGGGGGGCTGGGGAGGATGGAGGTTCGTCGGTTACCATGATGGACATGACATTGGTGTCTTTTCGGACCCCGTCCCCACCCAGCCTCTCATCCCCTCATCTTCCTTCATACTTCCCTTCCCACTCTCCTTGCCCCTTCTCGAGACAGTGTATTTGTGAGATCAAGTTGGCTTTTTTTCCCCTTCCCCCTCTCCCGACTCCCCACCCCTATTATTATCTCCAAGGATCTCCAAGCATCCCTTCATTATCTTCAAATATCACATTAAGCAAAATTAACTTATTAAGATGATCATTTAAAAACAAATGTGATAGTGCCAAAAACACATATTCTTCTTCTTCTCCTTCTCTTTCTCCTTCTTCTTCTTCTTCTTCTTCCTTCTTCTTCTTCTTCTTCATCTTCTGCGTTCCCAGGCCATATGTCCATAATCGGTAATGTACGTATGTGTCCGGTTTTCAGTTTTCACTGGTCTCCCCGCTGTGTACAGCCGACACATTCCGATTTCGGAGGAGCTCAAAGGAGAAAAGTTATTTGGAAGATTTTGTTTTAAAAAGGCAGGAGAATGGGCCAATAAGTCAGAAAGATAGCAGATGACAGAGAGCAAATGGAAAAGGCAGAGTCAAAGAGAGTGGCAGATTAGAGGAAGTTACAAACACAGAACTTCCAGAAGGTGGGGGAGCTATTTTTGCGAAAGACCCCTGGTATCCCCACGGGGAAAACAGATATAAGTCGCTCATAATGTTTTTGAGCAAGCATCAGAAGTACTCAAGAACCTCCCCAATTACCATTTGTCCGTTTAACGCATATATAAATCTATTGCGATGCATTCTACTAGTATCCACAACATCAAAAACAATTTTGAACAATTTCTTTAATTAATGTTTTTAATCAAGTCCATTGAGCCAGAATTCTGTCTTGCATGCTTATGTCCGATTTCTGCAATTAAAAAAACCACAATAATGTATCTTGAATGTCAAGCTCCGAATTGCTATAAAATCAAAACGAGCCAAGATATTCTGTTTTCTGTGCATTGAGTAGAAATCTTGCAATAACAAAATGTCAGTTTATACTAAAATCCCATTATGTCTGTTTTTCTATTAGCATATAGCAACAACAACAACAACAAAAAAGCAAAGTTTCATCATCTGTATGGGAGTAGGTTCTGCTTTGTTGCTGTGATGTGCTTGTCACAGGCTCGGGGCAGGACCTGGGGCCCAATTTTACGCCTCGCTTCCCAATGGAGGTCGTTGACCCTGCTCACTATGGACATCCTCAACAACGAAACGAGTCTGTGGTGGACATGAGAACGAGGAATGCGGACTGGACTGACCATAGCGATGGGCCACAGGCACTGGATGGTGAGTTTGTTCACAGCTTCATTTTGAATAGGCCTACACATAAAAAGACACGTTTGTTTTCCAGTTCTTAGTATTTTTAACTTGATGACAGAATATCAAGCAGCTGGTGTTAAAATAAAATGTTTTACGCTCCATTCCAGTTTGTTGCTATAGCTTTCATGTATTTATGTTTTAAAATGTGATTTATTTATTTGTTTGCCTGTTTATTTGTTTGTTTATCTATTTATTTATTTCGTTTGTTTTATTTATCTTCAGATGCAGAGGCACCTATGCAGATCAATGCTGCTGGTGAACTGATAATCTTTGATGATGCTGGAGATCTGGGGGTAAGCTCTCCCTGTCTTTATCTGGCTGTCTGTCCATTTATATGTCTGTCTGGCTGTCTCTTTCTCTCTTTGTCTCTCAGTCTTTCTTTCTTTCTCTCTTTGTCACTCAGTCTGTCTCTGTCCCTCTCTTGTCTGTTCATACACACACACATACACACACAAACAAACACTACCGATTTCTTGTTTTTTAAAAAGAAGAAGTTAATGTTATATTTCAATTTATGGATATGAATACGTTTTTTCTTCTCTTTCTAAACAGAGCAAGAATTTAATTTTTTTTTATATTTAAGAATTGTGTATTTACATGCGTACACTTCTTCGCCCCTTTTTCATCCCAATGTTATATTTAAGGAACAGAAATCCAATATTATAAGAGTACATAAATGTAATTTATCATCGTACTTAGTGCGCTATTACCTTTTGAAAAACACACCTCGCTGTTGTTTTGGTAATTGCATCAGTACTTAGACTTAGCACCTGTGTGTAGATGGCTTTTGCTTTCAAGTGGTGGAAGGTGTCGAGAGTAGAAGGGAGAGATGGGGGTCTTATTTTTCTGCAATTCCCTTTTCTGCTTTCTGGTATGGCATTTTGAAACATTTGTTTCCCAATTTTCAAAGGTGATCAGAAGCTCATTCTTTAACATTTTGAAGCATATCCTTTAACGTTTAAAGCTTATGTTTTAACAGTTTGACCCTTGTCCTTTAACATTTAGAATAGAAGTCCCTTAATCCTTTAACATTTAGAAGGTTTAATCCTTTAACATTTAGAAGGTTTAATCCTTTGACATTTAGAATAGAAGTCCCTTAATCCTTTAAGACTTAGAAGGTTTAATCCTTTGACATTTAGAATAGAAGTCCCTTAATCCTTTAACACTTAGAAGCTTTAATCCTTTGACATTTAGAATAGAAGTCCCTTAATCCTTTAACACTTAGAAGCTTTAATCCTTTGACATTTAGAATAGAAGACCCTTAATCCTTTGACATTTAGAATAGAAAACCCTTAATCCTTTGACATTTAGAATAGAAGTCCCTTAATCCTTTAACACTTAGAAGCTTTAATCCTTTGACATTTAGAATAGAAGACCCTTAATCCTTTGACATTTAGAATAGAAAACCCTTAATCCTTTGACATTTAGAATAGAAGTCCCTTAATCCTTTAACACTTAGAAGGTTTAATCCTTTAACATTTATAAGCTTTAATCCTTTAACATTTAGAAGGTTTAATCCTTTCACATTTTGAAGCTTATTCTTTATCGTTTAGTCATAAAGAGAAGTAACCTGAGTTTCCTTTGCTCCTCCTCAATGAAGGACCCGGCGCAAAGTGGGAGAGTGGTCGTCAGGGATGTAGACCAGAGCAACGACAACGTGCCAGCACCTGGTGCAGAGAATGGACGGGTGGATGGTGCAGACGTCATGAGAGGCATTGTGCGGGAACTGGACAGGATCCCTCTGAGATCAGGTAAAGTTCCACTTAATTTGATTGTTCTTCTTCTCTCTTTGGTCGGTTCTCTGTCTGTCTGTCTGTGTATCGTTCTCTCTGTCTAACTTTATCTGTCTCTGTAGTATATGGTACTTTTGTTTTACTTTCATCACCCACTCATGGGCCAATTTTGTTTGCTAACTTTATCGTTTTCAATGTATAGGAAACAAAAGTACATAGAAACATCTTTCTTAGAAACACTTCCAGAATGAGCTGTGGTTGGTATGCATGCATGGATGCAAGCTTGCCTCGGATACGAGGCGGCGCCTGTTTTTCAAAATTTTGACTCTTAAAAACAATTTGATTCAATGTTCAAGGGGGCAAAAATTATCACTTTACAAGCCTGGAATAAGCTTCAAATTGAGTATGATTTTGCTTTTTCTTCAGCTTCAGAGGGCCAAACAGGGGCTGCCTTGCTTGTTTGGGGATTTTCTCCAGTTGCATCCATGTGCATGTCAAGTCAAGTCAAGTCAAGTCAAGTCAAAATCATCTTTATTGAGGGTTAACGAATAAGCTAACAAAGCTTTTTTTCATCCTGCCCTGTGTGTGTGCGCGTGTGTGTGTGTGTGTGTGTGGGGGGGGGGGTGGTTATAGAGATTGCTAGGAGTGGTTCCATCTCCGGCACTATGTTCAAGATGAAGTACATAAGTCATAACTCCCTAAACTCTCTCTCTCTCTCTCTCTCTCTCTCTCTCTCTCTCTCTCTCTCTCTCTCTCTCTCTCTCTCTCTCTCTCTCTCTCTCTCTCTCTCTCTCATACTATTATCCCCCTCTTACACACACACAGACCTCCATGTTCTCTTTGTCTCTCTTTCATCTCAGTCTTTCTATTCTAATAGGAAAGTTCACTTTCGCTCTGTCTATTTTTTGTTTAATTGCATATCTATTTTAAGAACACATTATGAAGGATAAGCTAATGTTCTGAAACAGAATCCCCATTTGTAAGTGCTTTTGTGTAAACACTTTGGCAGACTTTGAGATTGTTTTCAAACTCAATGGGTCATATTATACACGCCCTGTTTATGAGGGATCAATTTCCCAAATTAGGGGCCAGTAATGTGGGTCAAAGATTTAGATAGTTCAGAGACTCTATGGGCCGTATGACTTCTGACTTCGCAAAATGATGGGTCAATTAGGTTCATTGGTCCGGGCCCTCTGACAATCTGAAGGTCTGTATGTGATTGAGTCAGTTCACTCTTAGCTCCCAATGTTGTACTAAAAGGGTAGCGAAACTTATCAAATCATATAAATGTCTGTGCATAATCTTGTGGGTTACATTACATGCCTGTGTGTGTGTTCGTTCGTTCTTTAATTTAACGTCTATCCACCTTACAGCGATCTTAGACCCAAAAAAAAGAAAAAGAAAGAAGAAAAGTGTGTCTTTGTTTATGTGTAAGTGTATGTGATGTTTTGAATGTACGTCTGGGGAAGGGATGGGTACGATGCGTGTGTGTGTGTGTGGGGGGGTGTGTGCTTTGCATGGTGCTTGCCCTGTGTGTGTGTGTGTGTGTGTGTGTGTGTGTGCGTGTGCGTGTGCGTGTGCGTGCATGTGTGTGCGTGGTGTCTGGATGTACAATATATGTGTGTGTGTCTTTTCTTTGTTTATCTAGGAGGCGAACGCCTTCGAAGGATACTGGCTCTTCTCCATTTAGTACCACCGAACCCCAACTGCAGAGGGCCATCTTCTTCTACTCCCTCTACTTCTTCTTCTGCTCACACTTCTGCTTCTGCTCCCTCTCCGTCATCATCTTCTATGTCTGCATCGACGATCCAAGAAGAAGTCTGTGATGTGTCGACGTGCCAGCACGCGTTCCAGGTTCTTTTGTTCAACTGTCTTCACGGGGTGTGCAACCATCACTTCCGCGGCAGCTACCCTGACTGTGCGGTGTGCCAGGACAGAGTGAGGTTCTTCTATCGCCTGCCGGACCACGAGAGAGAGGGGTCCCATTCCGGAGAGGGAGACCGGGATAAATAGGTGGCATGAAGTGTGTGTGTGTGTGTGTGTGTGTGTGTGTGTGTGTGTGTGTGTGTGTGTGTGTGTGTGTGTGTCTGTCTGTCTGTCTGTCTGTCTGTCTGTCTGTCTGTCTGTCTGACTGTCTGTCTGTGTGTGTTTCATTTAATGTCTATCGACTACATATGATATTGTACATCACTTTTTGTTAAATGTGTGTATTCGTGCAGGATCGATCGGAGGGGGCAAAGAAGATGAAGCAATAAATTTAATTTTTTACAAAAAGCTTCCTACAAATACACACTGTGACAGAAGGAGAATGGGATTTGTTTTTACAGTTTATCATTAGGCTAATAATTGCATTCTTGTCAACAAATACCTTGCATTGATCTTTAATAATTGCAAGGTTGTCAATATTTTTGGGCTCTGATCTCTGAAAATTACAGGTTTGTCAGCATGTGACTTGCACACATCTGTAATAAATTGCAAGTTTGTTAACATGTGCCTTGCATACATCTGCAATGAATTGCAAGTTTGTCAACATCTGACTTGCACACATCTGTAATAAATTGCAAGTTTGTCAACATGTGCCGTACATACATTTGTGCCATCGGAAGTCTCTTATGACATCGGTTTATCAGAAGAAAAGAAAGGATGGGTCTAACTTCTGTCCGTCTTCCTGTTTTATATATTTTGTGTAATGTTCCCATCATTGGGGAAACTGAAGTTTGGCTGGTTTCTATTCCACACCTTTCACCAACATAACCTGCTTGCTTTTTTGTGTTGAAAATGTTTTTTTGTAATGTATCCTTGTTGCCTTCCCATCATTGTTATATTCTTCCATTGTGTCGACATCCTTGTTGCCTTCCCATCATTGTTATATTCTTCCATTGTGTCGACATCCTTGTTGCCTTCCCATCATTGTTATATTCTTCCATTGTGTCGACATCCTTGTTGCCTTCCCATCATTGTTATATTCTTCCATTGTGTCGACATCCTTGTTGCCTTCCCATCATTGTTATATTCTTCCATTGTGTCGACATCCTTGTTGCCTTCCCATCATTGTTATATTCTTCCATTGTGTCGACATCCTTTTTGCCTTCCTTGCATTGATCTGTGCTATCCTTGTATTCGTTTCGTTCGAATTTTCGTTACAAGGACAGCAGTGAAAGAAGTGTTCATGTGTATGGGACAAGCTGCGATGAGAAAAGAATTATTTATTTTTTTTATCAGATAACACAGATGCAATTTTATTGGGGATTTTTGTGTTTTTTGTTTGTAAGGATTTCATCACTTTTTTGTGCTGTCCTTTGATTTTCTTCACAGTTTTAATCACAATCGTTCAGATGTGCTACACACCAAAACGGAATGCTGATGCTCTCAGCCAGTTGTTACTATTGTTGATTACAAGGATTTAGCAACCTGTGGTCCTATGCAAGGCTGTATTCCATTGATTTATTCACTGTCTGTGAGAAGGGATGTTAGCCTACAATGGACTGGGTAGGAATGAATTCTGAAGATGATTCCTTGTAAGAGATTGTGATTAACTATTAATAATTGTGATAACAAAATAATAATTGTGATCCAGCACCATGAAAGGGACATTAAGTCGCTGGGCTAGTTTCTCACAACAGGCTTGGAAAGTCAAAAATCTCATTTTTTGTCAATTTTGAGTTATGGGCAAGTTCGTGTTCTCTAACATCTTATCTTTAATATGTATAAAGGACAATCTTCAATATGGTCTCTAAATGGTCGTGCAAGTGCTTTAAAACGAGTAGGTCAATGCATTTTCTGCAGCTAAGCTAGACATTAGACTGTTTTCTCAAAATGGCCGACGCTCACCCTACTAACTTGAAATGCTCATATAACTCTGGAACGAAACAAGTTACAAGAATTGTTCTTGTATTATTAGATATCTCTTTCGTGGTGCTGGGTCACAATATGATGCCTCTGCTTTGAGGTGCTTGTCTTTCGTGCTGATTTGTATTAGTATGACTGAGTGTGAGCATGTGTGGCAATGATACTGTAGTCTAATTGAAGATGTTTGGTGTGGGGCAGGACAAACATCCCCAATTGGAGCCAAAACAAGAGTGGAATGTAATCATTTGAACATGTAATCCACAGAAAAAATATTTAGTGTAAAATTTGAATGATGTCTGTGTTAGCAAAAAAAGAGATTAAGTGGGAGAGAACAAAAGATTCAACAGGTGATGTTTGAACAGTGTACTGCAGTTTGTTGTTGTTGCTGCTGCAAATATTGATTTCATATTTGTGAGCATTATGCAGGAAGAATGTATGTATTCTGTATTGATAATGCTTTTTGATACCTTTTGTATCATGAAATAAGTATTTCATTGTTGAAGAATAGTCCTTACAGCTACACTGTAAATCTCTGTTTAGCCTAGTTGTGTTATATTTGTTTTTACGCTTTGATCCTGTAGATAGTTAATAAGAGATTATTAACACTATTATTTAACACTAACCTGGGTGGGTGGGAGGAAGAAGGATCCTAGGAGGTAAATTGCTGGGTAACAAGTTTCGAGCATAGCTCTTCGTCAGACTGAATTTGCAGTGGTGTGTTGGCAGTTTGTTCTATGCTCGAAACTTGTCACCCAGCAATTTACCTCCTAGGATCCTACGTTCCTCCCACCAGCCCAGGTTAGTGTTTACCAATAGGATCTAGCAGGCACCACCTTGTTTCTTGATTATTTAACAAATTGAAGCCTGTGTTTACTGGAAAATGTTCACTATATATTTTGAATAATACATGTGTGTTTGAATTGAATACGGTGTGTTTGGATTGAATACCATTCCTAAAGTAAGCATAGTTGAAATGCACCTTGTGTTTGGATTGAATACCATTGCTAAAGGAAGCATAGTCCAAATGCACCTAAGTGGCCAACAAGTGTCTATATAATTATATTGAGGTTGTTTGGCCCATGGCTGCTGATGTAAATGCATGACTTTCTCATGTCTCACGTTTGATCATGTATACAATTTTCTTTTTTGTATGTACATAAATTGATTGCACTAGTGGTGTGTGATCGTGCAAACCAAGCCGTTGAAAAACTACTTGGTGGATACGTATTATATTATATATTATATGGCACAGTTAAGCTAGAAAAACGTTCTATCGAAAGGCTGTAATTATGCTTTCATTAGGGTCTTTTCACATTGACGAAAACTTCCATTCGGAAACCCATGCGCAATCCACAACTAAAGTGAAAGAAAGTAAGAAATCAGCGGATGGGATTTACGGATGGGTGTCCTTATATATATTTTATATTTCTTGAGGCAGCTTGTGGATGCCTCGTGCCTCCATACGGGGAGCCAGACGACCCCGCTCCCTCCACGAGTCTCTCCCCGTAGGGATACCGGGGGGTCTTTCGTAAAAATAGTTCATCCACCTTCTTGAAGTGCTGTGCTTGTAACTGCATCTAATCTGCCACCCTCTTTGA
Source organism: Phymorhynchus buccinoides (assembly GCA_017654935.2). Classification (NCBI taxonomy): domain Eukaryota; kingdom Metazoa; phylum Mollusca; class Gastropoda; order Neogastropoda; family Raphitomidae; genus Phymorhynchus; species Phymorhynchus buccinoides. Next base: position 37,702,237 of record CM065690.1, read on the forward strand.
CTCTGTCTTTTCCCTTTGCTTTCGATCATCTATCTTTCTGACTTATTGGCCCATTCTCCTGCTTTTTTGAGAAAATCTTCTCCTTTGAGCACCTCCGAAATCGGAATGTGTCGGCTGTGCGCAGCGGGGAGACCAGTGAAAACTGACAACCGGACACATACGTACCTTACCCATTATGGTCATATAGCCTGGGAACGTAGAAGAAGAAGAAGAAGACGTTTATATTTCTTACTTCAATAGGTTTTTGTTTACGGGTTGTGGATGGGTTTCTGTACGGAGGTTTTCGTAAATAATGTGCACACAGCCAAAGGGCTCATACTTATACTCCACGTTTGTTTAGACTCATTTTGCTAGCAATAACAACGGAAAAGAATGGTTGCATTTTGTTCTGCTTTTATGCCATATTTTTCTTTTTGCACTGTAGACCTATTGCTTTGATTGTTCAATCATGTGGAAGTAATGGCTGTGTAATTTGCTGCTTTATGTTGTATGTATCGTTCGCTTGATTTTGTCATGTCAAACGGTGATTAAATCATGTTTTGTCTTTTTCTCTGTGAGGTCCAATATGTAATCTTCTAGGTTTTTTTTATATGGCTTCAATTTGTATTTTTACTTAATTTTGTTGGTCAATTGCAATCATCTCGTTTTTATCTTTGTGGAGTATAATCTCTTTTTAAGCATCTTCCCTGCGTTTTGCTTGATTTTGCTTGATACTTTTTTGTGCTTCTTCCTCATTGACGCATGTGTAGATCACAAACTATCTACTCTGTTTCAAGTCTCTTACTGATCCTTACTTTCCTGTCTATCTTTCTGATCTTCTGCACATCTACTCTCCTACCAGACAACTCCGTTCATCTTCAGACAACCGAACTTTCACTATACCACGGACCAAGCCAAAGACTTATGGCAACCGAACTTTCTCCTTCTTTGCACCTAAAACGTGGAACCAACTTCCATTCGTTTTGCTTTGTTCTCCGGACTGATTTTAAATAAAAGTCAGTCAGGTAGAAAAAAGAACAGTGAAGAGAGCTTTTATGGTTTTACATGGAAGAAAAGAGTAACGATTTTAGGCATTTACTTTATGAATGATAGATCTGCATCCTTAGTTGAGGATAACTGGTTGCAAAGAATAGAAATTATTCAAAGAATGATTCATGCATGGGAAAAAAGAGACCTTAGCGTAATTGGTAAAATACATATTATTAAAATATTTCTTATTTCACAAGTGGTCTGTTATGCAAGCATTTGTCATTCTAGACAAGATCTTACCATATGCTTTTTAGATTTCTTTGGCGTAAAAGAAATTGTAATCGTAAAGCATTTGAAAAAGTTAAAAGGAGCGTAATGTGTAATGAATTCGAAAAAGGAGGATTTTTTTTATATATCTCAGACAGATGCAAGCAGCTTTTCTCCTTCAATGGGCTGTAAAATTTGTGAGTCCATGAACAATGAAAATTTGACTTTAATCCCTGGAAAGATTTTTCAGTCATTTGGTGATAATGTCATTTGTTTTTATTCAAATACTGGGAGCGCACTTTTCAAAGGTTTAGATAATATACATTCACATTTTTGGAAAAGCACCTTGAAAACATGGCTAGATCTTAATAAATGTGCAGATGTATCACCATACCCCTCTTTATTGTGGAATAACCAGCATGTAAAATATCGTGGAAATGTACTTTTCTTCCCAGATTGGATACAGGGCAAAATATTAAATATCAGAGACATGTATGGTCCAAATGGAATGCTTTCATATGTGGAAGTGGTCAACAAGATAGGAGCCACCCCTGGAAGGATCTTAGAGTACAACATAGTGTCAATGGCCACACGCAATTTTGTTACTAGGGTCAGTGAACAAGATAGATTTGACATTGATTTTGCAGAACCTCCTCTTTTCTGTAACAAAAAGTATACAACTTGCAAAGGTTTTCGTGCAGCATTATGCTCCCTTAGTTACACAGAACCATGTGCAATTCGATTTTGGTCTAATAAATATGGACTCGAGATTAATAAGAATGTATGGAATATTCCTTGTTTGTGCACCAAAGAAACCAGATTGAGAGTTTTTGCAATGGAAAATTCTACAAAATATCTACTCCACTAATATAGCTATGCAAAATGAAAATAAGGGATAATCGCAACTGTTCATATTGCAGTGATGAAATTGATTACATTGAACATTTATTTTTTCAATGTCCTAGGGTTAAATCTTTTTGGGAAAATGTTAGTCAATATATTATATTAACAGCATACAACAACACAATTGAAGTTTCTGAACAAAATATGCTGTTTGGAATTCTTAAACAAGACAATATTGACAGACACACACTATTGAAACTAAACCATATTATGATAATTGCCAAGATGTGTATAAGCATATACCAAAAAAAAGGAATCTAAATGCCAATATCAACTATAAATAATTATTTGAAAAACAGTTGCAACTAAGAAAAGTATAAAAGGCATACGTGCACACACAGAAACACATAAACCTGCGCACACACATTCACACGTATACACTCACGGAGCACATACACACAAACGACAGCCTTAGTATAACCTTTCTTTCATCAAGAAAGAGGCTACAGGGGAAACATGCCTCTTCGCTCTCCATTTCCTCCGCACCCTCTTGCACCCTTTCGATTTCGCTCGTGCAAGAGTATGGTGCACCGGGGGAACATGGAAACTGAAGAGGATTAGGTCTATCAACTTTTCCCTCGCATTTGTTCTATTTCCATTCCTTTCTTTTTTAAGCAGATGTGTACACACGCACATACTTTTCTAATACCAACTTGTATGACGCTTTACTGGACAAAGTGTGCTAAGTAATTGATTAATGTTCTTTTTGATGATAACAACGATGATGGTAGTAATGATAGAGTTGATAGTGTGTTAATTAATAATCAATGGTTGATAATTGTTTTATGTTGCATATACACACACACACACACACACACACACGTGTGCGCGCGCACACACACATATATACACACACGCACGCACGCACGCACACGCACGCATGCACACGCACACACAAACACACACACACACACACACACACACACACACACACACACACACACACACACACACACACACACACACACACACACAGTATGAATGGTCAGTACACCAAACTCTAAGTCATACAGAAACCCAGACACTTGTGTATCAGACTCAGTAAAACACTAATCTATACCGAAGAAAAATGTCCATCTTAGATCATCACACAGACAAATGTATGAGAGAAGTGAGGGGGAAAAGAGAAAGAAGGGGAAAAAAATGTGCCGCCTCAAAACAAAAAATTGAAAGAAAAAAAATAGAAAAAAATGAAAAGAAAGGCGGGGACAGTGGAGGGTCAAAAAACAAACAAAACAATGAATGAATGAAAAATTGTGTTTTACGTCCTCTCGGTCATAGACACACATATGGGACATTTGTAAATACAAAGATGGTGGGAACAATACTGGCTGCAATGCCCGGAGGCAGTGCAACACCAGTAAAGTCCCGAGTTTTTAGCAATATAGATATGTGCAGCGGTAACCACGCCTCGGATAAACTTCATCGGCAAACAAAACAACGAACGAACGAAATTTAGGTTTTAACGTCCTCTCGACCTGGGGAGGCACATATGGGACATTTGTATTAGTTTTGTATGGGGAACAGGACAAGATATAGAAGACAATACAGGGACGTGGACATTACATGAAAAATACTGGGGAGACTCTAAAAAGCGCAAGTCTATAATTATTATGACAAGGTATTAGGATTTATAAAATTGTTGTTTGTGTCGACTGACACTTGTTAAAATTTAGCTAAGTTAAGTTAAAATTTTACTTTTTAAAATTCTTTTGATGTTTGGTCTTTGTTACCCAACCGAAACCACATCTCCCCCCGGGATTAAAATGCAAGGGCTACAAATGTTAAAAAGAAGTTCAAACTCCTATTTTATTCATAAAAAAACAAAATTGGTCCTTATTTTAGTTTTATAAGAATATATGTACAAATATTTATTGAGTATCTACAGACTATTGTGAATTTATAAATATATTACCAAAAAAATATGGCAAAGTATACATTTAATGTCCTACCGGGGGAAGATACTTCTGCCCCCGGGACTTCCCTATAAAATAGGGGGGAAATTTACATCACGGACCTAAGGGTTTATAATGTCCTACCAGGAGAAGGTACTTCTGCCCCGGGACTTCCTATACAGGGGAAAATTTACATCACGCACTTTATTTTAAAAGCTGCAAACTATGTATTTTACTTCTTTTTTTTTAAAGGTTTACTTAAAATCTAAAAGGTCCTATTTGGTAAATATTGGTTGAAAAAAAAAAATCTTTTATGTGTATGTACACAAGGTTAAAACATAGGGCACCATGCTGAGTTCGTATGGTAGTAATTTTAATTGAAACTTGATTATCAGGGAGGTATCAGCTGAGGCCCCTTCCCCCCCGAGAGGGGAGACAACCGCAAACAAAATAAAATGAATGAATGAAAAGTTGTGTTTTACGTCCTCTCGACCCGGGTATGCGCAAACAAAACAAAAACGATTAATAAATGTATGTTCTCAAAACCTTATGAACAAAACAGAAAAAAAATGCATCACCATGTTTGAAACAAGCCAGTATAAATTGAAAAGTACCCTCACTCTTGCTCTGATAAAAGAAATATTTTCGTTTATCTTTTTCACTCTTTTTCTTTCATTTCACAAATCCACATTCACAGATAAGAAACAAAATTGTGTGTTTTGTTAATTAATAAAGAATGAAACTCTTACTTGTATGAATTAGCTCCCTTCTAGTAGCCTAGACCAGCCAGAAGTTTGCTCTGTCAGTGGCTTCTAAATAGTAATTGAGTATGTTTTTCTTCACAATGCTTTCACTTCAGAGAAAATGGATGGATTTGGAAAGAGGGACGCTCGATTATCTCTAACCAAGCTATTGAAATAAGCCTACATGGGGAATGGATCAAATTAAAGTATTTTTACAGCATAAGGCTTATCATTATTATACTGATGCTTAGTGATGTTCTTTCTTAAGAATAGACATGAAAGGAATAGATTGTATTATCTGCTTTTATTATTTTGTTTTGAAAAATGGACCTTCTGTACTTGAGAAGAAATCCATTGATAAAAATTAATGTTGTGTGCTTATTTGTATCCTTTCTCTGTCGTGTCGATCATTATCTTTAACAAATTCTTGTAAATATAAGAATGTGTAAGTACAATTATGTTATTCATTCCGCTTGTTTTTATTTATGCCTAAAACTGAAAATGAAAATGAAAAAACGTAATGCAAGAAATCAACCCCAGAAATTATTAAAAAATACTACTTTTTGTTCTAAAAGAATAAAGGCTTTATCCTAGCAAACATTATGATTAAAGCGTTTGTACTTATATATTTTGATTGTGAGAGACATTCCAATGTATTCGTCGGAGGTCCACTATGGTTGGGTTATTTGCTGCATGATGATTTAATTATAGCAAAACGCTGAACAATGGGTATAGTTGTGCTTAGATTAGATCATGTATTCATTGTTTAAGTTCGGGCTTCTATGTATACTAATTTCCAAAAGACCGCTTTTCAAACATCTGTCCAAGAAATTTCCTCATTGATGATGAGCATGACATTTTTACATTAAACAAAAGCCCAATTTTTCAATATTGATTGATCAAAAACTGTTCAAATGATAGCTTAAGCTTTGAAAACTGTGTCTGAAATTTTGCGTTTCTTTTGGAAGTCAGTATTTGTTTTTTTAATTTTGAAATAAGTGATGAATGATTTTGTCATTGTCAAATATTTTGTTTCTTAAATAAAAGAAAAACAAGATTAGGTACATGTACATATGCAAATTGTTGGGTCGTTTTATTGTGAAAGGAAAACAATTTGAAACATTGAGATAGATGTTGGGCTATGTTTTTAGGCCTACTGTAAGCTTGAAAAAAGAAGGTTTTAATAAAAAGAGTTCATGAAATCTGTGAAAGCCTGAGAGAAAATGTGGTTTGACCTCTCTCTCTCTCTCTCTCTCTCTCTCTCTCTCTCTCTCACACCAGCTGGCGATCGAATATGAATGGACAACATTAATAACGACTGCGTGAAATATGCACACGTAGTGTCTGAGTTTCTAATCTCCATGTTGAAATCAGTGTTCATTAGCCCATCTTTCATCAATTCACAGAATACAACCATGCATGCCACTCACCACAATACAGGTTATATAGCCAGTCGTTTTGTTACAACGTTTATTCTGAATCAGAAATGCAAACTTAGAAACATAACTCAGGCTAAACTGAAAGTAGCACGGGGGAAAATATTCAAAACAATTTTTTCGCAGTTAATAAAACCAGCAAATGAAACTTTTAGCATTTTATTGATTTGGATCGAAGACCAATAATACCTTATACACAAGAAAGATATTAGTATAAAGGATGACAAATTATTGTTTGTGGCTCAAGCCACAAACCTATAACTCACTTTGTCGGTTGGTCGGTCTGTCTGTCTGTCTGTCTGTCTGTCGGTCGGTCCAAAATTGTCGCACATTTTGACAAAATTGTCGCACTTCAAATCGAGGCTACACTTCAAATTGAGGCCGCTCTTTAAAATGATGTATTTTAAAAGCGTACAAAATAACAAGCGCGAAATCGCAATAGTTTGTGGCACGCGGTCTATTTTTACCACTCCAATCATGAGTCACCTCCCCTGGCTTTTCAATAATTTTAATCTGTAAACCAGAATGTTATCTCTGAACCATTTCGTAACTTTTTATATCTTTTGGAAAACATTTAAAACTATGTATCCTACTTATACTCATCAAAAGAAGCACTGCATACTCGTCGTGTCTGTTGTAGTGTCTGTATTACGTATGTTTATTATTTTGTACGCTTTTAAAATACATCATTTTAAAGAGTGGCCTCAATTTGAAGTGTAGCCTCGATTTGAAGTGCGACAATTTAGACAGACAGACCGACAAAGTGAGTTATATGTTTGTGGCTGGCTTGAGCCACAAACAATAAACATACGTAATACAGACACTACAACAGACACGACGAGTATGCGGTGCTTCTTTTGATAAGTATAAGTAGGATACATAGTTTTAAATGTTTTCCAAAAGATATAAAAAGTTACGAAAGGGTGCAGAGATAACATTCTGGTTTACAGATTAAAATTATTGAAAAGCCAGGGGAGGTGACTCATGATTGGAGTGGTAAAAATAGACCGCGTGCCACAAACTATTGCGATTTCGCGCTTGTATTATAATAAAGCTAATTTGAAAAATGAAAACAACAAACAAACAAAAAATTGCAACAAATGTAACTTGTAAGTTTCTTGATTCAGTTTCACTTTATACTTTTTGTTTCGTAAATATTTTGCGGGTTTTCACTATTTAATTGTTTTTCAGTTAAATTCTGCACTTTGTTTGACAGTTGTCTGAAACTTGGAGTGGGATGTCAGTCTAAAATGACTTACTTGTGGCGGTGCCATAGCCGATGAGGTCAGTTTAACCGAGGCGTGGTCACCGCTACAGCTATTTGTATTAATTAAAAAAAATCGGGACTTTACTGGTTTCGTATTGCCTCCGAGCATTGCCTCCAGTATTGTTCCCACCATATTTGTATTTACAAATGTCCCATATGTGTCTGATTCAGACCAAGAGGACGTAAAACTCCATTTTTGTCGATGTCAGTCTAAAGGATAATAATAAAAGTGACGGGGAAAATTTTAAATAATCTGGAAGAAAAATGTATGCTCAGCATTGGAAATGTATTAGTTTCTAACCAATTGCTTCTGATGATCGTCTGCATCATACCTTTCACAGTCGAAATTCGTTTGAGAAATATCAGACTACAGACTGGATAAAATATCATAATAAATAGCAGAAAATAGAATGAGAAAGAATGATACTGGGGTTTTAAGTCATAGCATGTTACTACAATGCTTGTTTCTGACTTATGCCATACATTTCACTACGGAGAGAGATATGAGCGTATTCAATGTTGGCATTAGCCACTGACAGTATTTATGTATTAGGTACTTTATAGTCACAGAGGCGTCTCTGTGAAATTCGGGTTGCTCCCACCTGGAGAGCGCGTCGCAGCCAGAGGCGCACCATCCAATTTTTTTTATGCATGCAATTTTTGTGACTGATGAGGAAGGAAGGGGGGGCTGAGGGAGTAAATTTTGGCCAAATGACAACTTTTTCGTTGCCACTGGGTTTAACGTGTGGCGGCATTCAGCACTGAGTGTCTTGTTCCATGTCTCACTCTTCAGGGGGGCAGCCCTCTACGGTCGCGTAGAACGTCTGCATCATTTCCAATCTGAAACAGAACAGCGATACTGTGATTTCTGTTCGTACCGCAAAATCAGAACAATTTCAATCTTCATTAACTCAAAAACGGCAGAACAGATTTCGTTCATATTTTCAGACTTTGCTCTAAAGTAGATTTGCAACATTTACGGTAGATTATTGAACCGAAATGTCGTGCAGGATGCAAAAAACACAGCTTATAGCCATTATGTTTTTTAAAAAAACCTGTAAATTGTCACAAGGGTTTATGCGAGTTCCCTTTACACACATGTTGCATACATTGTCCTGAGCAAGGACAGCGTGGGAAACACCATCTACACGATGGAGGGTAGATGCAGTGGTCATTTAAAGTCCGGCAGATTTCAGATCTCATTACTTTTGACGCTTTTATGCTTTCCTACCGTAGCTGCTTCACTCCTCCCCTGCGACGTCATTGCACGCGCATAATTTATAATGACGCACAAGTACTGCATTTTGTGCCTTATAAAAAAAAGTGTATGGTTGCTGGCTTATGTCAAAACTGTAGGTGTCTGAATTTCTTTTGTTACAAAGTTTACTGAATGTGTACAGTTTTCTTCAGTTTTATTAGGATTCTACCCTTTAGGTAGAACACTATTGCATTTGTAAGAGGGTTTTTTTCCTTCTTTTTCTGCCCCTTTTTCGTCCGATTTGGCTGATATTTTCAGGAAAGTTGCGGGGCATTAAGTGATTGCCAAATTAGTAATATTAATTTATTTTACCAAAACTTCGGCGAAATATGGCCGAAAAACCGCAAAATCGGCACAATTTCAATCTTCATTAACTCAAAAACGGCTGAACAGATTTCGTTCATATTTTCAGACTTTGCTCTAAGTAGATTTGCAACATTTACGGTAGATTATTGAACCGAAAGTATGAACCGGAAGTGCCCCAGATATGGTCAGACAGCTTTTATTTGGTTCACAGAATATCCAAAACCAGAAGTGACGTCACAAAACTAACTATTGGATTTTGTAGCCCTTATTCTGGCCCAGGTGTGAAAGGAGTTTGTTGATGATAATTTTATGCTAAATAGTTTGGAAGTTTTCAAATTTATGTAAATTGGGTTGCGTCATTTTAACTTATTTCCATTTATGATTTATTTTTTTATTTTTCATCGAATCTCGCTGAAATTTGCAGGAATCTTGAAGGATGCTATACTTATGCTAAATTGTCAATATAAACCCAATTGGGCAAAATGTGGCCGAAAAATGCAAAATTTGGCAAATTTTTCATCTCGAATATCTCGGAAACAGCTGCACAAAATACAATCATATTTTCAATATTTACTCAGGAGTTACGGTGCAACGCTTCCATGTCAAACCCAAAATCGGAAGTGGGTTGGAAATGGCCAATTTTGGGTAAATTTTAATCTTAAATAACTCGAAAACGGCTGCACGAAATGCATTCCTATTTTGTGTGATTATTAAAGATTAATGATGCAACACTTCCGGTATCAATCAGAGCCAGAAGTGGGGAGGGAAAGGCTGGTGGAGGGGAGAATCCTGTCATGTTTGTTCTCAAAGGCAAACATAAGCCCTCTAGTTAAACATTATGACTGATTTTTCAGCCAGGTTAAGTCAAGCAATCTCATCTGAAGGGATTAAATAATTTCTCTTTGCACACATGTCGTTTACATGTATTGAGTGGAAAATGCGTGGGAAACACACTACAAGCTACATGGAAGATACAGAGATACAGTGGCCATTTAAAGTCCAGATTGACAAATGTACTACTGTTCAGTTTTCATTTCTCATGTAGTACAAGTAACCAGAAAGTCTTTTCTCTTTGACGACATCCTTAGTCATAACCGGTGCATTGTTCTTCATCACAAGAAAACAGAACATGTCTGCTGACCACTGTCTCTTTTCTTACTTCCACACCCACCACTTTTTTTTTTATTCAAGTAATCTCTAAATGCCTACATAAGAGAACTAGCCTACATGCTTGGTTCATTTAGTTTTAATCTCTGAATTCTTAGTAACTTGCTGAAAGGAAATATACATCTTATTCTCAAAATCGCATATTAGTTTATAGATTAGCCTAATTATTTCTCGGGACCCTTGGCTTAAGGACACAGACTGAACATTATGAGTATGAGTAGCAACCATGTGCAGCATTGCATTCATAATCCATGTTATAGTGGGGGGAAATGTAGTATTAGGAAGTTATCATAATTTCTTAAAATCATAGATCATATTATGCTTGGATATATAACTTGTTTAATAAATTGTTTGACATACCCAAGACATTTGTCAGATGCTTTTTACAATCTTCAAACAATCAAACTATGATATTTCTAGTACTTGGGGTTTTTAACCCTTTCCCCGCCAGCCATATCAGCCAAAACATTAAATTTACCTTAGAGAAAAAAAATCCATCTGCAGTATTGGGGATTCTTTGTGACATAAGGTCTATCCTTACTTTTGTCTTTGAATAATAGATGCTTTGATGCAATTTTCAACATAATGTTCAAACTATGATATTTCTAGTACTTGATGAAATTTTTAAGATTCAAAGTGTCTGCTTTAATTTACAATTACGTCTGTGGCACACTATGCCTAGAAATATATTTTGAGCTGCATTTCAAGCTTTGTTAACAAACAGGTTTGAAGAAGAATGGATGGGCGTGTCTATATTACACTGGCATGAATGGATACAATAACACAAACTATCCTTATTGCAAAAGGCCCTATCTTAAAGCAATTCACAGTTGAACTTGTGGTGATGCCTGCAAGGAAGACGTCTTGATATGCTTAACCTGATGTAGTATGAAGAATAAATTGGAATTACTGGCATGCCTGGCATCAATTGTTTATATTCATAACATGGTGCCTATTCCATGACACTCCCTTTCAAACTACATAAGGAAGAGCCTCCCTAACAGAATCACTCACCAAGTAAATATTTTCTCTCGCCTACATTATCCTGCCCTTTGTTTCCTTCTGGAATACATATTCGCTACAGTCGTGCATCCAGCCTCAGTAAGATTAGATTGAATGGTGTTTGACTGTGTGAAACGGAAGGAGATGGGTATAATGCTACTTGTTTGCCATTAGTTATGCATGTAAAGCGAAACTTAAGCAGATCGAATGAAACAGGTTCATACAACGTGTATGTTTGAAAGACAGTCTCTGGTCCTTCACTATCTGCCCCCAACTCCAACCCCTCTCACTGCATGTCCATTAGCCTATTAAACAGGTTTGGCAATAATGGTGGGACGATATTGGTGGATTTTTGTTCTTTACATTAGACTATTGGTTCTCTGTAATTCTCTGTCTCTCACCATCTGTGTCTGTCTCTGTCTCTCACTCTCTCACACAGATTGTAAAAATAGGCTTCACCTAATCTTCACCCTTGAAAATAGTTTCGTGTTCAGTGTTCAGTGTGTCTCTCTCTCTCTCTCTCTCTCTCTCTCTCTCTCTCTCTCTCTCTCTCTCTCTCTCTCTCTCTCTCTCTCTCTCTCTCTCTCTCTCTCTCTCTCTCTCTCTCTCTCTCTCTCTCTCTCTCTCTCTCTCTCTCTCTCTCTCTCTCTCTCTCTCTCTCTCTCTCTCTCTCTCTCTCTCTCTCTCTCTCTCTCTCTCTCTCTCTCTCTCTCTCTCTCTCTCTCTCTGTCTCTCTCTCTCTCTCTCTCTCTCTCTCTCGCTCTCTCTCTCTCTCTCTCTCTCTCTCTCTCTCTCTCTCTCTCTCTCTCTCTCTCTCTCTCTCTCTCTCTCTCTCTCTCTCTCTCTCTCTCTCTCTCTCTCTCTCTCTCTCTCTCTCTCTCTCTCTCTCTCTCTCTCTCTCTCTCCTGTTTGCTTGTGTACAAGTGTAGATTTATAATTGCACATTGTTACTTTGGTAGATAAAAGGTTTGGGAATTGGTAAAGTTTGCATGAAAAATATGCTGGAAATCACTCAAACGTTCTCCCTGACGGTAAACGAGTTTTAAAGGAAACACAGATGACTGAACTGCATCAAGCTGACTGCATGTTGAGTCAACGTTGCATCAATATTCAAATTTCATTTGGACCTTTCTAAAGTCGAATTGTCTTTCTTCTTTCTTTCCTTCTTTTTTTTTAACATTACAAATAACAAGACTGCATAAGTATAAGTAAAAGAAGTGAAAAACACAAAATGCTGGCTTATTGGGCATTGAATATGCACCTATTAATCAAAATAAAGAGCATTATAAAAGAACTTAAGAAACAGAACAAGAACAAGATATGCTAGTTGTCATGTCGATCAGTTGACAATTGAGGCTATGGCGGTTGTAACACAATTTTATTCATTCAAGATGCACAGACAAATGTGCAGGCCCTCATTGCCATTTTAAAGCACGCTACTGCATGTAGAATTAGAGCACAAACTATTATTTTTTTCTGTCACATATCAATGCAATGTAGTCCATAAGATGCTTAGGATTTACTGTGCTGGAAAAAAATATTTTCACCCTTGCTGGCAACGGTGATTTTGGCTCTACATGAGCAGACTAGCCCATTGTGTGACTCGTGATTGTAATGAGCTTAGAGCTTGGTCTGGTTTTTATGACAGGCACATAAAATTGCATGTAGCAAGACATAATTGTACATTAGATAACCAATAAAAGCTAATGTAGTTGGATTCGCAAGTGGTAATAGCGTATTAGGGGCCTGTTTCTCACAGAAACCACCAGCTGCGAAGGTGTTTCCCATCATTTTATGTTAGGGGAGGGTCTAAGGTACATGTGTGCCAAAGGACATGGCTTAAACCTAATTTGCAATTTGCCATTCA
>CM065690.1:37717816-37752816 GCA_017654935.2 Phymorhynchus buccinoides
ATTGTGTTATTGTGAGTAAAGGTAAATGTGGAGATCGTTATTATTGTAGTATTGTGTTATTGTGAGTAAAGGTGAATGTGGAGATCGTTATTATTGTAGTATTGTGTTATTGTGAGTAAAGGTGAATGTGGAGATCGTTATTATTGTAGTATTGTGTTATTTTGAGTAAAGGTGAATGTGGAGATCGTTATTATTGTAGTATTGTGTTATTGTGAGTAAAGGTGAATGTGGAGATCGTTATTATTGTAGTATTGTGTTATTTTGAGTAAAGGTAAATGTGGAGATCGTTATTATTGTAGTATTGTGTTATTTTGAGTAAAGGTGAATGTGGAGATCGTTATTATTGTAGTATTGTGTTATTTTGAGTAAAGGTGAATGTGGAGATCGTTAAAGAAAAAAAGCAGCTTATCTTCTTCTTCCCGTTAGACAGCCAACTTCAGCACGCTCTCCCAGGAAAAGCATTGCATCTTTTGCATTCACAGATTAATTATTGTCAGCTTCTAATCTGGGATCAGATTATTGTCAGCTTCTGGGATGGGAAGCCCCATCCCCCCCCCCCCCCCCCCCAGGCCCCTGAGTATTTGCACACACACCCTCCCTCCAAGACTAATTCAACTAAGGCACACACGCAAATTATGTCTATTTGGGGTTTCATCAGTTTGAAATATAGGGTAGGTAAGTACTAGGCTTTTTTTTTACTGGCTTTTTTTTTTAAATCTTGTGTTCGGTCCATGTGGGTAAATATATTTATATATTCTTTTTTTTTTTAAACAGTAACTTTTGCACTTATAATGTTTTATGTTTCTGTTTGCTCGCTTACTTTCGTTTTCTTTTTCTTTTTTTCCCATTCATCAAAAAAAAGTTTAGGGTCGGCAGCCAAAAACTAGGGTAGGTAGGGAAACGGGAAGCCAACATATTTTTTGTGTGGCCTAATCCGCCCCTGAGAGAGAGACAGGGAGAGATAGTGATTACTTTGGTGTCAGATCTCAAGGATTTTCATAAATCTTTTTTAATTATAAGGTATGTGATTGTTTATGCCATGACGTAATTGTTCATCTAAGTAAGAGATAACGAACATCAACATGACGTCAATAAGTTTAATGTATTTGGTAAGGTAATTTCTGGAAATGAACTGTTGATTACACTGCACATGGCAATCATCAATGACTGGAGTTAGAGGGTAATTTTTTCAGCATGAGCGGAAAACAATGAGTGTCTATGTGCATATTTTATTTGTCCCCTATCCTCAAATGTCATTATTTGATATCTTTCTTGGCAGGCCAAAGATGAGCGAATTGCTTCTTTGGAAACAGAGAATGCCATGCTGTACCTAAAACTGGCTCAACTAAGGGGACAACTTCAGTCAATACGAACTGACGCCAACGCTGCAGAAGATGCCAGCGACAGGCACCAAATGTTCCGCACCCATATGATGACACGGGCCGGGGAGCTACGCAGACAAGTTCAGGTACATTAGACCTTTCAGGTGTAGAGTGGCACAGAAGTATCGCATTCGCCTCGTGTCAAGTAAACCCGAGTTCGAACCTGGGTACAGGGGATTTTTCCTCTCACTCTGCACTAGGCCTTGTGGTCTGAACGTGAAGTCTTTCGGATGAGATGATAAACCAAGGTCCTGTGTGCCCATGCACTTAGCACATGTTAAACCCAGTGGCAACGAAAAAGTTGTCAGTTTGTCAAAATTTATCCCCCCCTTCCTTCTTCATCAGCCACACAAAGATCGCAAGCAAAACAACAAAAAAGTGGGTAGCGCGCCTCTGGCTGCGACACACTCTCCAGGTGGGAGCAACCCAAATTTCACAGACACATCTTTGTGACTATAAAGTACCTAAAACCTAATACCTAAATAATTTGGTTTGTCAGGCCAAGACAATGCATTCTGGCAGTTTAATGAAACAAACGTTAAACATCCATGGAGAAAAAGTGATGATGAAAGAGATTGATTTGAGATCTGACAAAGAATGGTTATTACATTTTCATAAACAAAAACATATTTTTTGTTTCAGGACATTGCATGAAATGTACTGTGTAGCTTTGTCAATCAGTTTGTTTTTTATTTATTGTTTCACCAAAGGTTTGTAAAGCACTAAGAGCTTGCCTTTAGCATGATTATATTGTGCTATATAAGTAAAATTATTATTATTATTAGGATTCCCACTTTTAGGGAGAATACTATTGTTATTGTAAGAATTCCTCTTCTTCTTCCTTTTCTTTTGCTCCCTCGCACAATAGGGGGAAAAGAGGGGAAAACTCGCTTTTGTGACCTGCAGTGGTTCAAGTGCTGAGCGCGGCTCATGCCACTGTCCTTTTATACTCCTGTCGCGGCTTTAAGAGTAACATTGCAAATCTTTGGGTATAAATTTGAACCAGAAGTGGGGACGAGAATGGCGAAATTTGACCAAATTTTAATTTTGAATAACTTTGCTTTGGCTTTTGCAAGTGCTTTGGCTGTTGGGATGATCCCTGGAGTCTTTTAGCCAGGGTAAGCCAACAAACAAACAAACAACATGTACAGTGGAACCTCCCTTATAAGACCTTCACAAATCATCCAAAATGAGGTCTGATAAGGGAGGGGTCTTATAAGGGAGGTAATATTAATACTTACAAAGAAGGGCAATGTCTCAGAGAAGTAGGTCTTATGTGGGAGGGAGTCTTATAATAGGAGGTCTTATAATAAAGGAGGTTCCACTGTATTAGCACCTTTCACTAAACTATAAAATACACTTTTGCTTCAGAGTATGGTTTGTACTTTTTTGTGCATTTTTTTCTTTTTTAAACTCTGCCAACTCGCTGATGTTGCTGTGTTTATCATGGTTTTGTGATGCTTGCAGATGCTGAAGAGCGAGCTTGTCAGCGTGCGTGGGCTGGCCCTAGAGATGCCGCGGCAGATGACGCGCACCATGCAGCGGGCCAACACCGTGCTGCAGCACCACGACTCCATGATGCAGAGCCACTCCTCCAACATCAACGGTAAGGAGAGCGTCGTACTTTAGTTACTTCTTCTGCTTCTGCTTCTTCTTCTTCTGCTTCTGCTTCTTCTTCTTCTTCTGCATTCCCAGGCCATATGTTACACAGCACCACGACTCCATGATGCAGAGCCACTCCTCCAACATCAACGGTAAGGAGAGCATCATACTTTAGTCACTTCTTCTTCTGCTTCTTCTTCTTCTTCTTCTTCTTCTTCTGCTTCTTCTTCTTCTTTTTCTTCTTCTGCTTCTTCTTCTGCTTCTTCTTCTTCTTCTGCTTCTTCTTCTTCTTCTTCTGCTTCTTCTTCTTCTTCTTCTGCGTTCCCAGGCCATATGTTGCCCAGCACCACAACTCCATGATGCAGAGCCACTCCTCCAACATCAACGGTAAGGAGAGCGTCATACTTTAGTCACGTCTTCTTCTTCTTCTTCTTCTTCTTCTTCTTCTGCTTCTTCTTCTTCTTCTTCTTCTTCTTTCTTCTTCTTCTTCTTCTTGTGCTTCTTCTTCTTCTGCGTTCCCAGGCCATATGTTACCCAGCACCACGACTCAGATGCAGAGCCACTCCTCCAACATCGACGGTAAGGAGAGCATCATACTTTAGTCACTTCTTCTTCTGCTTCTTCTTCTTCTTCTTCTTCTTCTTCTTCTTCTTCTTCTTCTTCTTCTTCTTCTTCTTCTTCTTCTGCGTTCCCAGGCCATATATGACCCAGCACCACAATGCCATGTGCATAGCCACTCCTCCAACATCAACGGTAAGGAGAGCGTCATCCTTTAGTCACTTCTTCTTCTGCTTTTTCTTCTTCTTCTGCTTCTTCTTCTTTTTCTTCTTCTGCATTCCCAGGCCATATGTTACTCAGCACCACGACTCAGATGCAGAGCCACTCCTCCAACATCAACGGTAAGGAGAGTGTCATACTTTAGTCACTTCTTCTTCTGCTTCTTCTTCTGCTTCTTCTTCTTCTTCTTCTTCTTCTGCTTCTTCTTCATCTTCTTCTTCTTCTTCTGCGTTCCCAGGCTATATGTGACCTACGTCTCCATGATAGAGCCACTCCTCCAACATCAACGGTACAGAGAGCGTCATACTTTAGTCACTTCTTCTTCTTCTGCGTTCCCAGGCCATATGTGACCCAGCACCACGGCTCCATGATGCAGAGCCATTCCTCCAACATCAACAGTACAGAGAGCATCATACTTTAGTCACTTCTTCTTCTGCTTCTTCTTCTTCTTCTGCTTCTTCTTCTTCTTTTGCGTTCCCAGGCCATATGTGACCTAGCACCACGAAAGGGACATTAAGTGTCAAAATTACCATTCTGAGACAATGGCCCAGTTAAAAACTTCAGACAATCTCCGTTCTGCATGACATTGTCTTTGAGATACATTTTCTTTGTTGTCCCCAGTGCTGGCAGACCAGGTGGGGCAGTTGCAGGGGGCTCTGTCAGAGATGACTGACCGACACACCAAGGAAAAGAAGAGACGGCAGGAGCTGCACAATCTGCTGATGGTAAAGACATACATAATATGCTGCATGCCTTCATTCTAAACCCTTTTACCTTGTGCCTCTCATAGTCTACTTTTGAACTTGTAGCTAGGGAGTTTTACAATTCAGTCCGTGGTTGGGTGTATGAGATAAAGAATGAATAACATTCTAAATATTTACGGTTTCAAAGCGGGCGTTCGGGTGTTTACCTTGTGTGAGTCTACTTTTTGCTCCCCACCTCCAGCTTTACCCCCTTACAAAGTTTTCATTCCTTCTGTTGTTCTAGCACAGCATCTGTGAGCGTGAGCACTAACCACAAATATCAGGAAACCTGGTACTTTCATATAGCAGACTACAATCTTCTGCTCTAAAGTGTTGCTTACTGTTTATTTAACCCTTTCACCGCCACCAGTCATCTTTGAGCCAAACATTTCCATTAAGCTTACTTGGCTGCAGAAAAGATTTCATCTGCAATATTGTGGAATTTCTCTGTGACACATTTAGAATAGGGTCAATCCTTACTGCTCAAATTTAGGAACACAATATAATTGAATAACAGACCCTGATTTCAAGGGTTTTAATGACATCGGTGTTAAATCATTGTGGTGCAAAAATGCGACATTGGCGGTGAAAGGGTTAAACAAAGTTTATTAACAAAAACGCATTGCAGTATGCACCATTTCGAGGGGTAATTGCCTAAGCGTGTCATCACCCTTCTTTATTCCTCTTGTGATAACACGTTTAGGCAATGAGCGACTTAGCTGGCTTTTTTTACCACCAGGGGGCATAACGCTCGAGTGGGGCTAATCCTCTCTATATTCTTAGTTGGGAATAAAGAAAGAGAGGGAGGAGTCCCACCCTCTCTCTCTCTCTCACTACGCCCAACTAAGAAAATCGCGTGATAAGCCCCTAGTGGATTGACTGCCCCCTGGCGTTCAAATAATCGCCATAAGTCGACCATTAGCCCTTGGATTTTGTTACCATGAGTACAACAAGCTACAAAGTTTACTTACTGTTGTCCAGTTTCTTCTTTGACTTTTAGTCATGGTCTGGAATGTTGCGCTATGTTTGAACAGGAACTGCGAGGAAACATCCGCGTCCATTGTCGAGTCAGACCGTTAATGGAGTTTGACAGCGGAAGTGAAGACCCGTCAACCCTTGGGAGGTAAGGGTATGTCCCAGTTATGGTTGCTCTTTACAGTCGCAGTCATTTACTGGTGCCTCAGTGACCTTACACTTTGTTGTAAGATTTATGACAATGATTTTTTTTGGTATTTAGTATTTGGTATATTCTAGTCACAGAGACTTATTGCTGTGAAATTTGGGCTGCTCTCCCCCGGAGAGAGCGTCACCGCTAGTGCAGCGCCTACCCTTTTCTTTTAGGGGGGGGGGGGGGGGGCACAGGGTGAGGGCACAATTAGAAAACCTAGCTATCAATTTAGCCATGCCAGGCAGCAGGATTTCTCCCTGATCTTACCGACTTTAAACTGCTGTGGGATTTTTACGTGCGTAAAGCGCACGGGTCAGACTAGCTTTAAGTCCCCATCCAAAGGACTGGACGTTCAGTTCAATTTTCCTGTCAAACTAGTAAGAAAGGGCGAGGCCTGGATTCGAACCCGGGTCACTCACGCTGCAGTCACGCATTACATTTGGCAGGCGAACGTCTTAACCACTCTGCCACCTTTCTCCCTAGGTGAGGATGAGGGTGTACTTTAAATCTGCCTCAAACTTGTGAGAGGTGCAAGTTACAGTAGTAAAACTGTAGAAGTTGTATTTGGTGTTTGATATATTCTAGTCACAGAGACTTGTCTCTGAGAAATGTGGGCATCTCCCTCCTGGAGAACTCGTCGCTGCAAGTGCAGCACCAACGTTGTTTTTGTTTGTTTGTATTTATTTGGTTTGTTTGTTTGGGTGTTTGTTTTAGAGAATGAGGAGGGGTGGGGTCTGAATTGGGAAATCTAGCTATCAATTTGGTCATACCAGGCAGTGGGATTTCTCCCTGTTCTTACCGACTTTTTAACTGCCGTGGGATTTTATATGTGCATAAAGCGCACAGGTCAGACTAGCTTTAAGTCCCTATCTGAAGGACTTGGCATTCAGTTTGATTTTTCCCGTCTAACTACTCTGCCATCTTCCTTCCTTGTACTTGCATTTGTTGAAACGTGCACTGTTCATTCTTATTAAACGCTCGGGCTCATTCGCGTGCATGTACGTAAATCTGCTTATGAGTTGTTCTAAACTGATTCTGTGTGTGCTCATTCTTTACTAGCCCTTAGCTTATTCTTCAGCTCTCACAACAGATGATGCTAGTTCTTCTTCTTCTTCTTCTTCTTCGTTCCCAGGCCATATGGCCATAATAGGTAAGGTACATATGTGTCCGGTTTTCAGTTTTCACTTGTCTCCCCGCTGCGTACAGCCGACACATTCCGATTTCGGAGGAGCTCAAGAGAAAAATTATTTGGAAGATTTTTTTTTTTAAAGGCAGGAGAATGGGCCAATAAGTCAGAAAGATAGAAGATGACAGAAAGCAAAGGAAAAAGGCAGAGTCAAAGAGAGTGGCAGATTAGGGGAAGTTACAAGCACAGAACTTCCAGAAGGTGGGGGAACTACTTTTTTTTATAAAGAAGAACCCCCGGTATCATTGACGGGGACATGATGCTAGTTCGACTGGACTTTTCTTTTATAAAGAAGGAGTAAAGAAAAACGTCCATGGTTCATTGTTACTCACCAGTTGACCTGTTTTGTTTGGCAGGCAGGGGTCCAAGTCTGAAGTGGTGGTGCACCCGGTGGATGATGTGAGCATATTTGTTTTCTCTCCAAAACTGTCATTCATTGCTCCTTTCGTAGATATTATAAAAGGGTAAGATGGACTACTTAAGAGTTACGGCGAACCGGGCTGATAGAGTTATCAATAGAATATAAAAACTTGGAATTTTGTTTCTACTGTACTTTATAAACCCCTTCAAGACTATAGCGTGCTTTTCGTTTCGTGTTGTTCCTTACTCCTTCAAGACTATAAGTGCGTTGGAAAACCCTATTTGTTTTTTGATTCAGAATTTTTAACGTTCTTTGTGAAGCGCTTATAAGCCCCGTAAGGAGAATAAGCGCTTAAAATAAAAATAAGTGTAAAAAATTATTATTATTATTAAGACTTCATTGCCTTAGACAAACATCATGACTGGCCTGGGGTTGCCTAGAAAAAAAATTATAACAATTAAGAAGCGCAACAAAACTCAACACTGTCAATGATTCAGTTTTGACAACATTACTGGTTGATCCAAGTTTATCTTTCGCTTCAAAATTGTGGCATTACTTGCATTATAATCAGAATCATTCGTCTCCTTATTATTATCACTGTTAATGAAAACATATTGGAGTATTTTCTGATGCTCGTGTAGGGCCGATTGTATAAACTGTCTCTATTATGTTACAAGTCGCTGAATGGTTTGGCCCCATCATATCTCTCTGATCTTCTATCGATTTATACTCCCACTAGACTGCTTCGCTCCTCCTCTGACACTCACGTTCTGCAGATCCCTCGTTTCCGTGCCAGAACTCTTGGCGAACGTTCTTTTTCTTTCCAAGCTCCCTCCTCCTGGAACGGCCTCCCTTCTGCACTCCGAACCTCAAACAGCCTCTCTTCTTTCAAGTCCTCCCTCAAAACAACTCAGGTGCACCTCTATATTGGTCTAATTGACAACTCTCTTCAAATTGAGTCATCATAATCTCTTCCCCCTTTTGTTTTCCTCCTCCTCCTGCAAATGTGTTTTCCTATTTTGTTCACTTTGTTTGTTAATTTGTGAATAATGTTTCTAAATATTGAAATAATATTTTCTAATTGGTGAGAACACACCTTCCGTCATTTGAATTATATGTAATGTATTGTGTACGGGTACATTATAAGCTATATGCTTGTTGTTGTGTTACCTCGTTATTGTTTATAATTTGACATAGTTGTAAAAAAACGTTTAAACCAAAACAACTCTCTTCAAAACATAATCTTTCTCCTCCTCCTCCTCCTGCAAAGGTTATCCATTGAGTCATGTGTGTGCGCGCGCGCGCGCGCGTGTGTGTGTGTGTGTGTGTTGGTGTGTGTGTGTGTGTGTGTGTGTGTGTGTGTGTATGTGTGTGTTTGACCTCAAGTTCGTGTGAGTGTTTTGTGTGTTGTCTAGCTTTTCATTTTGTTAATATTGTTTTTATCATGATTGTAAGCGCTTAGGGCTTTTGTTAAGATTAAGCGCCCTAAATATTCATTATTATTATTATTATTATTTTACATTTTCAACATTAACATTTTAAACGGAAGTGCCAAACATAAGTGAAGCGAAAGTTGGAAGAGTGATGAAGAGAAGTGACTCGAAAAATGTGGTTTGGATTTTTTTAAAATATGGATTTAGACACGTTTTAGACCCAGAAATCGCTGTTCTGAGAATACTCAGAATTAGGCCCTGACTGGTGTTCTCCTGTTCCGAGTATACTCAGAATTCGTCCGGAATGAGTTAAAGGTATTTTATGAAGAAAAACAAGATTTCATTACCCCCATAATGAATAAATCAGATAAGTTCGGAAGTAACTGGACACTTTTTATTATGTTAATGCAATGAGTTGTAAATATGTTATTTGTCTTTTGAATTTCCTTGAATTTTGTTTCTGTGAACAGGAAAATATCTGTGTGCGGACCCAAAAACAGAACAAGGTGTTTGAATACGAAAGGTGGGTTCTGGAATGTTTTCCATTATTACATTATAAGTTACCCAGTTTTGTAGTGATAGCATTATGAGCATGCTTTCTTTAAAAACCATGTTTGTCATTATTCAGACTGCTGTATATACTGCTGAGTGCATCTACCACAGTAGTACAGACAGACCTCTATTTTAAGACTTCCAAAATGTCCGAAAAAATCGGTCGTAAATTGGAGGGGTCGTATGACGGAGGTTTTCACTGGCAGCCGTAGAAAGAAAAAGTTCAGCACAGTTCATACTCTCTTCTTCATGCACACATACAATGACATATTAAAACTGGATTTGGGTCTTTCCAACTCCATAGGATTGTGCAATCGATGTATTACAGTTTCACTTCGCCGACTTCTGTTAATCACCTCAACTCTCGTCCAAAGTGAGTAGTTTTCTTTTTCAAAGTCAGTGTTTTTTGTGCTTTTCCTACGCTTTCCGCCATGTTTTCTACAACAAGGGAAGCGACTCCGCTTTCAGGCCCTTGACCGTGGTTGTTTCCCTTTGCTCGAAGTCTATGCAGACGACAGCAACGGTCGTAAAAACCAACAAATTGGCGGTCGTAAGTCGCGTTTTAGGGGAAGTCGTTTAAGAGAGGTCGTTTACATAGTAAAATGCATCCGTGCCAACAAATCCGGTCTCAAATGAGAGGTGGTCGCTTAACAGAGGGTCGTAAAATAGGGGTTTGTCTGTAGTAGATATGTAATGTTTGTTTGACTGTGTGTTGTATGACATGCTTATGCTGATAATGTTTGTGAAGCACCTAGTTATATACTGGTACTCATTACTACATAGTGGATTTGGTTTGGGGTTTTTAAGCGCAGACATTTAGGAAACATAATTACCGTATTTTCCGGGCTATAAGCCGCTACTTTTTTCTTCAACTTTGACCCCTGCTGCTATTTTAGGCTGGTCGTCAACTCCAGCCTGTGCGTGTTAACATCGTCAATCTCAGTAAAAACTAACCGTTCTCATGCCGAAACAGAAGAATTTAATCAGCGATATCAGGATCTGACCACTAAATTTCACCACTTGTATGCACATGTTTCATCACTGAGCAGTTTATGATCAAAGTTTGAACTGAAACAGTAACGATCGTGTCGATCTTTACGAACTCTGTGCACACGTAAATGCGAAGTCAATTTCCAAGTTGAAACTAGGTGATCGGTCTCACTCCATAAGTTGGACCTCAGTGAATGGTCTCACTTTACAAAAAAAGAAGTTGAAAAGCAGCTCTTTTCCATTATCAATCTGATAAATTGGCGTTAGTGTTTGCACTGAAACACTTGCTAAATGCAAACAACTCTCAAAATATGATAAATGAAAAGAGCTGGCGCATTAGCATTTGCCGTGATTTGATATCTGCGGTGTGCGCTGCGCCATTTTGTCAGCTGAGTTGTATGCGCGGTAAAAGTTTTGTGTGCAAACTGTGACTGAAAATGAACTACCAGTGCATTACTTTGTCATGTTTTGTGTTGTGTTGTGTCGTTGTGCACAATTCAGTATTTAGTAGGTCCGTTATGGCAAAGATTAGGTCTGTACTGTGTAGTTTGTGTGCGAGTGCAACACGGGGCGTCAAAGTTGCCGTGGCTTTCGATCACGAGTTCGTCTGCTAGTCTTCTTCGTTTTTCTTTTTCAGTCTCTTGCGGCTTAGACATTGAATGCGGCTTTATCGTTTTTACGCGTTGGACTGTAGAGGGGAAGTATTGGGTTTTTTATCTTGTTGATTTTTTGCTCCTTTTGTTGCCTGCTTTTTTCTCCTTTTGCTATATTTGCTGTTTGCTATTTTGTTTGTCTATGTTGATAAAGGCGCATTCGCCGAAATATCCAGTAGTTTTGTTTTGTCTCTTGTGAATAAAATAACGTCACTTTACACTTGTCATGTACTGAATAAAAAGGCAAAACCTCTGACAAGAGAAGCCAATCTTCTGTCAGAAATTCTTAATCCTCTGAAATTAGCAGATCCTCTGACAATTCTGATGCCTGCACATACACACACACACGCACGCACGCACTTCGCTCATCAAAAAAGGCTTTAACCCTTTCAATTCCAACGCTTTAATACTTCAGAGTGTACACGCCGGAGGAGAAGCAGGAGTCAGTGTTTGACGAGGTGCAGCCCATGCTGACCTCCCTGCTGGACGGCTACAACATCTGCATCATGGCCTACGGCCAGACGGGCAGCGGCAAGACCCACACCATGCTGGGGTCTCACCGCAACGACGACTACAACCTGTCCCAGGAGCCACATCACGATGAGGGGGTCATTCCGCGGGCCACCCGAGAACTCTTCAGGTTCTGAGGTTTTTATTTACTGTATTGTTCGGAGTGTAAAATGCACCTTATTATAAGGCCCGGGCAGCCATTTGGTGGTGGTGTTGGTGGTGGAGATCTACGACAACTAACAACAATAGATATTAAGAGTACTGTGTGCTGATGGTTGTCGCATTTATGCATGTATGTGTACGTGTGTGTGTCCATGTGTGGGGCAGACTGATAGAGGAAGAGGCTCCCAGCAGCCACTCAGTGGAGGTGGAGGTGGTGGGGATCTATATACAACATCTAACAACAATATATCGTCGGTGAAATTCAAAAACCTCGTATTTCAATGTTGGTAGTTTTGAGAAAAATGAAAAAGACTTTTAAAAATTAACCGTGTTGACCACAATTGATTAACTATGATGAATATGTTGTTCAAGACATTGTGAGATTAGTCCGACATTTTGTTAAAATTACTTCTTTTTTTTAAAATGTAGACTTGAAAAGAACGAAGATACCAGGTTTTTGTCCTTAACTAGATCTGAATTTGGGACTTACGAGTTTTTATTTTATTTTCACAACCTCATTTACCCCAGATAGAAAGTCGTTAGAGATCCGAGCTTTTGGTGGAAGGTGGCGGGAAAAATTAGAGAACTGACTATGTATCTAACTCAAACCCCCCTCAAATTGAGATACGAGGTTTTTGAATTTCACCGACGATATATTAAGAATACTGATGGTTGTTGCGTGTTTGCATATGTATATACGTGCGTGTGTCCATGTGTGTGTTGGTGCAGACTGATAGAGGAGAAGGCCCCCGGCAGCCACTCGGTGGAGGTGTCCGTTGTGGAGATCTACAACAACGACATTCGTGACCTGCTGAGTCGCGACCCCAATGCCAAGCACGACGTGGTCACCGGGCCCGATGGCTCCCTCAACTTCCCCACCGTCATCTGCAAGTAAGCCTCGGATTGGTTCCTGTCCCTGCTTCAAAAACAACCAAACCTTTGTGTATTAGACTTTATGATGTATCTGTAGATTACAGGACTTTCTCCCGCCCGGGCTTTTCACACCGGATTTTTCACACACAGACTTTTCCCACCGTAGGTCTTTTCCCACCCGGACTTTCCCCACCCAATCATGCATACATTTTTTGGGGGGTATGCCAGTCAGTCGTTTTCGACCATGACTTGCCAGATAGAGAGAGAGACAGAGTATGCATACATGCATACACCAAACACAGAGAGAGAGAGAGAAAGATACATACATGATTGGGTGTAAAAAGTCCGGGTGGGAAAAGACCTAGGGTGGGAAAGTCCTGGTAGGAAAAGTCCAGGTGGGAAAGACAGGGTGGGGAAAGTCCGGTATGAAAAGCCCGGGTGGGAAAAGTCCGGTCACCGTATCTGTGAATTCTTTGCTTGAAAAATCATGTTACAGCTTGATCTTTTGTGAATGACTATGACACTGAAACTAGCAAGCATTGGGACTAGTTCCAAAAAAACATTTTTGAGTGTGTGTGTTGCTGAGTGTGTGTGGGGTGTGGAAGGAGGGGGAGACATCAACTGGGAAAGGCATCTCCACTGCAAACAAATTCCAACCCAGCTTTCCAGAACAGCAGTTGCATCTTCTGCTATCTGGAAGTCAAAGTGAGACACAACTATCACACTTTTTTTTTTTAAACAAGTGCGATTTTAAACGTAATTTTTTAAAAATTCAAGAAACAAAATATGTGCCTGCATTTTTTTAATTTCATGTTTACAAAAAAAGATCATAAAATATTTTACAATAAAAAAGCTGACTAAAAGTTTTCCAGGCATAGATTAGTTATTCTTTATCGTATTGGTATTGGTATTACTTTTATTGTCACAGGGACTCGTCTCGGTAAAATTCGGGCTGCTCCCATCTGGAGAGCGCGTCGCAGTTTGTGTGACTGATGAGGAAAAGGTAGCAGGGGGTAAATTTTGACCAAATGAGAACTTTTTCCTTTTTTGACACTGGGTTTTTTTAATTGTGCGTGAAGTGCAGGCACACTGTTTTCCTTACAGGATTTGCCCGGGTTATTTGCTTACGAGGCGAACGCGTTGCTAGTTATGGTCAGTTGTATGGCTCTGCATTGTAATCTAAATATGCTATAAACTATGTATGTTGATAGCCTTGATTTGTTTTTGGTACTTTTTTTTTTCTCAGCTATCAAAGCTAGTGAGTGTCCCTTGAATCGTACTTCCGGTGTGTGCTTCCTGCTTCAAACCCAGGCCTCCATTTTCGTAGGTGTGATCGCAAGTATGGCGAAAAAAAACACATGTAAGCATAATCGTGTTTTTATGCTTCTTTTAAAATCCCACTCAAAATGATGTCTATAATGAGACGTAGAAGTTTGGTTTGAATGGCACCCCCACCAAAAGTTCCGATGGGATGGTAAAATCCTGGTGGAAGGATTTCTCATAATGCCAAATTACTGACAGATGCCTGAAATGACTGATTTCTCTCTTGGATTACTGACAGCGGAAAGGATGGGGTAAACAGGTCTGGAAGTGCATAGGCACACAGGGTTGTTGCCAGAAATGATATCGGGTTTGTTTCAGGCGAGGCGAACGCGTTACCTCTGAGCCTCTCTTCTGCTATCGTGGCTAGTTGTTGTCTGGCTCTGTGTAATCTAAATAAACTATGTTTGTCCGTGCCTTGATTTTTTTCTTCCTTTTTGTTTCCCTGGAGGCTATGTTTTGAGTGTTCATGAGTGTCTATAGTGTCCCTGTGAAGAAAACCCTCGGGTGGAGGGTTTGAAAGACCGGCTGGATTCTTAAATGGTTAAATAATTGTTTTTTATGCTTCTTTTGAGATAAATCCATTTAAATGGTGTCTATAAGTGTATGTGAAAAAGGGTGGGGGGTTCTGAACGGCGTGAACATTTAAAAAAAAAAAAAACATTAATACTTCTTCATAATGTTTTGTAATAATGTTTTTCTTCGGATTGTTTTCTCTCGTAATATTTGTAAAGCGCTCTGAGGATGATTTTTGATAATCGAAGAGCGCTATAGAAGCTTTATTTATTATTATTATTATGTCATGTTTCAGGCCAGTGGACACGGTGTACAACGTGATGTGCCTGGTTCAACACGGGCTGCGCACACGACGGGAGTCGGCCACCCTGGTCCACGAGCACTCCAGCCGCTCACACCTAGTGGTCACCCTGACGGTCATCTCCCAGGCCCCCAGCTTCTTCTCCCTGCCCAGAACACCCTCCGTGGAGACCCTGAACACTGAGGGTCAGTCTGAATTGGTTGAATAATGTTGATGACTATGCTTGTGAAATAAATCCATGTGATAAGCCACAGATTATCTCCCAGGCTGCCAACTTCTCCCTGCCCAGAACACCTTCTGTGGAAGCCCTGAACACTGACGGTGGGCCCACAGTTTGAAATATTGAAATCGATCGGATGGTTATACCCGTACTTGTGAAATAAATCCAATTGATGAGCCACAGATCATCTCCTATACACCTAGCTTCTCTCTTCCCAGATCACCCTCCATGGAAACCCTGAACACTGAGGGTGGGGCCCACAGTTTGAAATATTGAAATCGATCAGATGGTTATGCCCATACTTGTGAAAGAAATCCATGTGATAAGCCACAGATCATCTCCCATACACCTAGCTTCTCTCTTCCCAGATCACCCTCCATGGAAACCCTGAACACTGAGGGTCAGTCTGAAATGGTTGAATAATTTTGATGACTATGCTTGAGAAAGAAATCCATGTGATAAGCCACAGATCATCTCCCATACACCTAGCTTCTCTCTTCCCAGATCACCTTCCATGGAAACTCTGAAACTGAGGGTCAGTCTGAAATGGTTGAATAATGTTGATGACTATGCTTGTGAAATAAATCCATGTGATAAGCCAGATTATCTCCCAGGCTGCCAGCTTCTCCCTGCCCAGAACACCCTCCGTGGAAACCCTGAACACTTGAGGGCCCACAGTCTGAAATGGTTGAATCGATTTGATGGTTATGCTTGTGAAAGAAATCCATGTGATAAGCCACAGATCATCTCCCATAAACCTAGCTTCTCTCTTCCCAGATCACCCTCCGTGGAAACTCTGAACAGTGAGGGTCAGTCTGAACTAGTTTGAATAGTTGATACCCGTACTTGTGAAAGAAATCCATGTGATAAGCCACAGCATCATCTCCCAGGCCCCCAGCTTTTTCTTTTTCCTCTCCCTGCCCAGATCACCCTCCGTGGAAACCCTGAACACTGATTGTCAGACCACAGTTTGAAATATTGAACTAGTTTGGATGGTTATACCCGTACTTGTGAAAGAAATCCATGTGATAAGCCACACGTCATCTCTCAGGCCCCCGGCTTATTGTCTGCCCAGAAATCCTCTCTGGAAACTCTGAACACTCAGGGTCAGACCACAGTTTGAAAAAATATGTTGGGCAATATTCACAATTCTTCCCATAAAGGGAGATAATCTTTGTGACTGGAAAAGCAATAGATCCTGCTCTTTTCTGTCACGAGTTATCTTTCTTCGTTGAGAGAAAATAATGTGAATACTACCCATTGTTAGGATAATTATGCTTGGGAAAGAAAGTTGTGTGATAAGCTGGACATTTTGCCTGATACACACGTGCGTGTCTTTTAATTAAGATGAAATCAAAAGACCTTGTATCTCAACATAAAGCTTACGCATTTGTTTGTTTTTTGCTGAATGTGTGGCAGGCAGCAAAAAGGGGCGGGGCATTCCCACGTTGACGCATTCCCAGACGTGGTCGGGGGAGCAGATGCAAGGGGTCATGCAGCAGGCCACCGCCCCTTCCCCTTCCCCCACCCCCACCACCCCTACCCCCACGGTGCGCACCAAGCTGCAGCTGGTGGACTTGGCCGGCAGTGAGTGTGTAGGTGAGTACTGAGTTGGGTTTATTTTCTTTTAGAAAATGATGGTGATGATGATGTTGGGGCTTTTATCCTAACCCCCTAACTTCGGACTATAAGACGATGCTTTTTTCATAGACTGAGACCCCTGCGCCTTTTAATGTGACTGATCATATAGTAAGAAACTATAATAACAATATCTGAATTTTGTGTAAAATTTTGGGTGTGTGCCTTGTAGTCTGTAAAATATAAGTCATAAGTTTCTTTATTTCCTATTGACATTGTACAACGCACATCGTCGCTGTCCGACGCTAACCGTGTACCTACACAATCAGTGATTTTACAGGAGCATCAAAAAACATGTTGTCGTCTGCTACAATGCTAATTCCCCTTAACTCTTCTTCTTTACCGATGACTAAACATGTGACACAATAAAAGTTGCATTAACACCCAAAAGTTTTGTGATAATTCAGTTACACGGTTAGTGCATTGTTGTCACGATGGGAGATACGACAGCTGCCCGCAGTTACACGCTTAGCGTGACAGTTACACGCTTATCGCGTCAAAACCAGCGACAACCAGCCACATACACGATGATTTCCGCGGTATCATGTGACAAATTTGAGCATTTTCATTGGTCGCAGACACCAGATATTTATAGAAGACCTGTGTGAGGTCACTGGAAGGGGTTTCAGTGAAAAATCTATTTTTGTCAAATTTTGTAGATACACGGTTAGCGTCGGACAGCGACGACATGGAAAATTACTGAGAAAAATTGAAAGAAAAAATATGACAAAAATAAAAATAAATATTTATAAAATGGTAAATGGGACCTAGTACAGTTAATGTGCAGATAAAAAAAAATTCAAAAATATGTAAGTCACTCTGGGAAAACAGTCTTGACTGTTTTAAAGGGGAAAAAACTGCATCTCAGAGTTAGTTTTTCCTTCTATGTTTTCCTGTTTCCTCCTTGTTCTGTTGCAACTAGAAGCAGAACCAATGACGTCATCAAGCAAGTACTTCATGCATTTTATGGCAGTCAAGGGATTTAAAAGCCCTGAGGGATTAAAATTACTTTACATGTGTGTATGTGTGTATCCCAGGTATGTCAGGAGTGAAGGGTGTGGCCCTAAGGGAAGCGTCCTTCATCAACAAAAGCCTGTCAGCTCTGGCCGACGTTTTAGGAGCGCTGGCCGAGCACCGAGGACACGTCCCATACCGCAACAGTCGCCTCACCCACTTCCTGCAGGATTCCATTGGTCAGTGGCTTTGGTTGTCTGTCGTCTATCACTCTGTTTATGTCCCTGTCTGTGCCTCTCTCTCTCTCTCTCTCTCTCTCTCTCTCTCTCTCTCTCTCTCTCTCTCTCTCTCTCTCTCTCTCTCTTTCTCTGTGACTCTTTCTCTCTCTCTCTCTCTCTGTCTCTCTCTCTCTCTCTGACTCTCTTTCTCTCTGTTTGTCTCTGTCTCTCTCTCTCTCTCTTGTGCTCTGCGTTTCTCTATGATTGTCATATAAATGTGTATTCGCTTGTTTCTTGTGTGTGTGTGTGTGTGCGTGTGTGTGTGTGTGTGTGTGTGTGTGTGTGTTTTCTTGTAAGTTTCCTTGTAATGATATTGTCCTCAAAAACCAGTATTGACTCACCTTCACCTTCCTTTGTTTTTTTGGGTTTTTTTAGGTTTAGTAATTTGATAATGATAGTCTCATTTTTGTTCATACCATTATCAACTTTCTTGATAACTCAGGTGATCATTACTTTTGTTAACTAGTACTTTCAATTTGTTAATAAATCCATGAGTTT
The DNA here is from genome assembly GCA_017654935.2 of Phymorhynchus buccinoides. Classification (NCBI taxonomy): domain Eukaryota; kingdom Metazoa; phylum Mollusca; class Gastropoda; order Neogastropoda; family Raphitomidae; genus Phymorhynchus; species Phymorhynchus buccinoides. The sequence continues at coordinate 37,735,934 of CM065690.1, forward strand.
AGTTAATTATTAAGTATAGTAGTTGCATCAGTGTTGTTCGCACCATTACTACAGTGGAACCTCCCTTTTAAGACCTTGAAAAATCATCCCCCAAAAATAAGGTCTTAAATGGGAGGGAGTTGTATAAGGGAAGAGTAATTTTGATGCTTACAAAGAAGGGCAATGTCTCACAGAAGTAGGTCTTGAGTGGGAGGGAGTCTTATAAAGGGGGGTCTTATAAGGGAGGTTCCACTGTAATTTGATAGTGATACACTCATTCTTGCTCATACCATCATCAGTTTTCTTGATAACTCGGGTGCTCAGTACTTGTGTTAACTAGTACTTTCAGTTTGTTCAGAAATTTATAAGTTTAGTTTATTACTCAGGCCCTGTAGTCATGAGTACGTCTTAAGCTGGATGCAGACTATGCGACTGCCTCATATGACTCGATCAGGTCGTGACGTAGACCAAATTTTGTTTCCCGCACAGAAGAGGTCTCAAGCCATCTGACTCGATCAGACTTGATCAGTGAAATTTAGAACCCGCCTATTCGGCCCTGTCACCTGACTGGGCCCGACTGAGTCAGACTGATCGAGCAGCATGGTATGCAAATGAGGTGAAATGTCACAACCTGATCGAGTCACATGAGGCAGTCACATAATCTGTCGCCAGCTTTAGACAGTCAACACGGATAATACAGACAAACCTCTATTTTAAGACTTCCAAAATGTCCGGAAAAATCGGTCGTAAATTGGAGGGGTCGTATGACGGAGGTTTTCACTGGCAGCCGTAGAAAGAAAAAGTTCAGCACACTTCATACTCTCTTCTTCATGCACACATACAATGACATATTAAAACTGGATTTGGGTCTTTCCAACTCCATAGGATTGTGCAATCGATATTACAGTTTCACTTTGCCGACTTCTTTTAATCACCTCCACTCTCGTCCAAAGTCAGTGGTTTTCTTTTTCAAAGTCAGTGGTTTTCGTGCTTTTCCTACGCTCTCCGCCATCTTTTCTACAACAAGGGAAGCGACTCCGCTTTCAGGCCCTTGACCGTGGTTGTTTCCCTTTGCTCGAAGACTATGCAGACGACAGCAACGGTCGTAAAAACCAACAAAATGGCAGTCGTAAGTCGCGTTTTAGAGGAAGTCGTTTAAGAGAGGTCGTTTACATAGTAAAATGCATCTGTGCCAACAAATCCGGTCTCAAATGAGAGGTGGTCGCTTAACAGAGGGTCGTAAAATAGGGGTTTGTTTGTAGTATACGTAAATTAGACTAAGCTCCCAAAACGATTGGCTGCTTAGCCTAATTTACCTACTACTACCTGTGTTGACTGTCTAAGAGACACTCATGACTACGGGGCCTGGTGGCGATTGTGTGGTAGTTGCATCAGTGTTGCTCGTATTGTTCTCATTTCAAACGATGACCCAGGTGGGGACGCCAAGCTGCTGGTGCTGCTGTGCGTGTCCCCTGCGCTGCGCTACCTGACGGAGTCCCTGCAGTGCCTGGGCTTCGGCCAGAGGGCCAGGCAGGTGCAGCGCGGGCCCACCAAACGGCGCCTGCCCTCCTCCGTGGAGAAGGTCGACTCTTCTTCCCAGAGTGCTCAGCACCGCCGGGCTAGCTCCGCTGCCAGCCCTTCCCGTTGATGGTGTACCACTGAGTGAGAAATGTAGCCGTTGTAGCTATTCTGGTTTTAAGAAAAGAAAGTGATTTGAATTGAGACTTGGAGTGCATTTCTGTTTTGTCAGAATGCGCGGTTTACTTATAGGAATAGTATTCTGTGATATGAGTCTGATGTATGGTTTCAATGAGCGATTTAGGACACGGATTTGTCCGCCAGGGGGCAATCAAACCAGTAGCGGCTTAGCACGCGATATTCTTAAGAATAAGCCCCTACTGGTGTGATTGCCCCCTGGTGGTCAAATCCACGTCCTAAGTTAACCATTTGTAAGAAAGGTAGCTGTTGTTTCTGGTTGTTGTTTTTTAAAAGGAAATGAATTATGCGAAGGCGTAGAACATATTCTGGTTTTCAAGAAAGAACATTAATTCCGTGAAGACATCGAAAATACAGATTTATTTTTTATGTGGAAAAGGCGATTTACTTATAATAGTATTCTGTGATACGATTTATACAATTTGTCCAAAAAAATGTTTGTTTCATTCTGGTTTTCAATAAAGAAACTGAAGTCATTGTGGCTTGGACTACTTTTCTGTTGTGTGGAATATGCGGTTTACTTATAGTAAGAGTATTCTGTATCATAATTGTAATGTAAGATTTATTAAAAATGTACATTTGCAGTTTGCTTAATTCTGGTTTCAGAATTCTGAGGAGGCTTGGAATATAGAATTTTGTTTTGAATAAGCAGTTTATTAAATGAATAGTGTTCTGTGATATGATTTTGATGAACTCTCTTATCCTGATAAAAAAAACCACTGCCATTATTATATTGTTTTGCCGTTTTCTCAGAGGTTGAAGCTGTTACGTTCATCAGTAAAATTTTTTATTGTCTGGAAATCATGACAAAAATGTTTTTACTAGCTAGTTGTTTCAGAATTGCTGTAATTTGAACGGGTGATATTTATTTTGTTTCAAAAGTTATGTGTGGTTGATATATGTTTTGCTTTTATTGTGTAACAATTGATTTCTTGTATGTTTTTTAATCTTTTTTGTGTGTCTCCATTTCTGTAATAATCAATTTTCTTACGCATTTGACACTATCTGTGATGGCTGAAGGCAACAGAACCAGCTGTTTTCTTTTTCTTCAATATTTTTTTTAAGATTATGAAATTGTTCTAAAAACTGAACCCAAAAACTCCCACCGTGATTGCCTTGATGTTGCTGTCTGCATTCTTATTAACATCCAGGCCAGGCACATGCTCTGTAAAAGTGGTGAAGCCGATCAAAGATCAAATGTGTAACTTACCACTCAATCAATCGACCCATCGTGTAAAGGGAAAGGCTGAAATCATCACAAACTGGTCTCGTGCAGAGTTGTTGCTTTTAGCTACTGATCTTTCCGGAAGTGAAGCTTGTTGAAGTGTTCAACTTATGACCGAAATCGAAAGTAAAACGCAGTCTTTCCTTGCTTCCAGTAAGTGACCACAGTCAAACTTGACTATTCTGTCACTGTAGAAATTGGGGATCTGCGGCAACACACTTTGTTTGGCCACTCTGGAACAGGCGTGCCCTTCTCTTCCCCCTCTCTCTCTTCTTTTTCTTTTTTTTTTTTTTTGGGGGGGGGGGGGAAGGCCAAAAAAGTGGTACAGCCATGGCCGTGGCGCCGTACCTGGATACGCCGGGCCTGACATCAAAGGGAAGAGCAATAAATATTCTATGAACACAAATGTTGCATTTTTTTTTTAATGCATTTTAGCATTGGTAACAAACAAGATATCTTGCCGGTGATCATTTTTAGTGGTGTACTTTCTTTCGCTGAGTTTGTAAATTTCACTTCATGTTTTGTATTTTTGGTATAGCATAAACTATAACATGAACATGATGTCTATGTTTTTACTATTAACCCCTTGACTGCCATACAACGTATCACGTACTGACCTGATGACATCACTGATGACGTCATCAGATGAAGAGGAATAACTCTGATAGTGCTGGTTTTCGCTCTAACGCGGTCCAGAGAGTTATATCCCCAGACCATTTTTGCCAGATTGACTCTATCAGTTGTCTTTTTCATGGCATGATTTGTACAATGATTTTTCTTTAATTTTCTCTGGCAGTCAAGGGGTTAAATGCAATAAATAAACACATTGGGCAAAAATGGGAAAATACTTGGTCTTTTTTCTATGTTTCTTGTTTGCAGGCATGGTAGACCTCCGCGAATCGCGGAAAATCCGTGAAACAGTTTGAAACAAAATTATTAAAAAATGCATTGAAATGGCATGAAAAAGTGAAAATTTCACTCTCATTTATTGAATTTTCTTTGACCCCCTGGACCCCCGGCCATTTTCCTTGAAAACCACTTTGCCCCCACTACCATGCCTGTGTTTGTGTCTTTCTGTCTTTTTCTATTTTTTGGTCTTTCTTTTTGTATTCCCAGTTGTATCCCCTTAGCTGCATCACCTAGAGCCAGTGCGAACACCCCCTAGTTTAAGAGTCACAGTCTTCCATTACTGTAGATACCATATTTTATTTATAAGGCGATACTTTTTTTCCCGTACACTGAGACCCCTGCGCCTTATAATGTGACTAATAATATAGTAAGAAACTATAATAACAAAATCTGAATTGTGTGTACAATTTGGGGGTGCGCCTTATAATCATGTGCGCCTTGTAGTCCGTAAAATACGGTAATAATATACAGTGGAACCTCCCTTATAAGACTTCCCATTATAAGACTCCCTCCCACATAAGACCTACTTCTCTGAGACATTGCCCTTCTTTGTAAGTATTAAAATTACCTCCCTTATGAGTGAATATAGGGTTTTACGGCCTTTCGGCCATGTGGGGTATTTACAAATACAAAGACGATGGGAACGATACTGGAGGCAATGCCCGGAGGCAGTGCTATACCAGTAAAGTCCCGATTTTTTCAATAATACAGATATGTGTAGCTGTAACCACGCCTCGGTTAAACCTAAACCTCATTGGCTATGGTACTGCCACAAGAATTTACCTCCCTTATAAAAAACCCTCCCTTTAAGACCTCATTTTGGATGATTTTTGAAGGTCTTATAAGGGAGGTTCCGCTGTATTGTAAAGCTCTCATTTTACTATTGGCGCATGGCCCCAGTTAACTGGAACCAGCCAGTGAGTGATAAACACCATTTAAGTAAATGGCCAAGCTGGATTAGATGTATAAGCACAGTGTAGCCTCAATATTATGACTTCCCAGAAGAGTGACCAAAAATTGTCTGAAATTGCCCAGTGCTCATCATGTTAGTGTGACTAGGTGTCATTCGAAGATGAATGGCAAGGAGCCTTGTTTTGACCTTGGCAAATCTGAATTATAGATGGACTTTGACAAATCAATTAGCTGTTGACACTGATAATGACCCTGAACTTAACATATGTGAGAGAGACCTTTTGGCCTCTTTACATCTGTCTCAGTCTGTCTGTCTGTCTGTCTCTCTATCTCTCCTATCTCTCTGTCTCTCTCTCTCCTATTTCTCTGTCTCTGTCTCTCTCCTATCTCTCTGTCTCTGTCTCTCTCCCTCTCTCATCTCTCCTGTCTCTCTCTCTCTCTCTCCCTCTCTTATCTCTCTCTCTCCTATCTCTCTGTCTCTCTCTCTCTCTCCCTCTCTCATCTCTCTCTCTCTCCTATCTCTCTGTCTCTCCCTCTCTTCTCTCATCTCTCTCAATCTCTCTCCTATATCTCTCTCTCTCCTATCTCTATCTCTCCCTCTCTCATCTCTCTCTCTCTCTCTCTCTCTCTCTCTCTCTCTCTCTCTCTCTCTCTCTCTCTCTCTCTCTCTCTCTCTCTGTACATATGTCTGTCTGAATGTAAGTGTTCTTATCTGCATATGAGAGAGAGAGAGTTTACTACTGTGAATATGTTACTGTGTGCCATGAGAAGGAAAGATTGTGTGTATTTGTGAGTGTGTGTGCGTGTGTGAGCACACGCGTGCATGTGTATGTGAATGTTTGTGAGTGTGTGTATGTGTGTCATTGAGAGAGAGAAAGAGTATGTGTGTTAGAGAGAATGTGTGCGTGTGTGTATTAGGTATTAGGTACTTTATAGTCACAGAGGCGTTTCTATGAAATTCGGGTTGCTCCCACCTGGAGAGCGCATCGCAGCCAGAGGTGCACCACCCTTTTTTTTGCATGCGATTTTTGTGTGACTGGTTTGGGGTTTTTTGTGGTGTTTGTGTGTGTGTGTGTTCGATATTTTCATAGCATTGTTGTTGCTTTTGGCATGTTTGTTTCTGTTTTTACTGACATAATGTATAACAAGGTGGAAAATTAGAAGTGATGAAATATAAAGAAAAACAAAGATTGATAGATGGGCAGATAGAGTACAAGAAAGAACGAAAGAAAGAAATGCAGGAAAAAAAGTTAGTGATGTGAAATAATGGTACGGGTGTGTGGGGGGGGGGGGGGGGGGGGGGGTACCATTAACCTCTTGTGAAAGGAAAAAGGTGAAACTTCATTTCACACTGTGTCAGGAATGTTCATTTAGGTGTGTCTTTCAAGATGAGTAATATAACGGTGATGAAGCTTTTTTTTCCTCAGTGTTTGCTATACAATGCAGAAGAGTAGGCCTATAGATACAACAGTAATATAAGTGTGTTTGTTTTTCTGTGGACAAGGATGCGCGCGTATGTTTATGTGTGTATGCACGTCTGCACGCATGTGCGTGTGTGTGTGTGTATGTCAGCATGCTCGTGTTTGTGTTTGTGTGTGCGCGCGCATGCGTGTGTGTGTGACAGAGAGCATACAAAATCATGTAGGCCTACGCGCTGACATTGCATGACAATGTGTTCTCACGCATAAAAGTATGCGTCTGAGTTAAACACTTAAACACTCCTGGGGCATACCCAGTGCCATGTGAACATTTTGCCTGGCCTTGAGTGGGAAGATTACGTGTATGGCTGCTTTTAAAGACCCCCCACGTCACGTGTCACATTCCCTCTTATGCTTGGAAGATTTCTTAAGATTTCTTACCGGTCATAAGAGGGAAAACACGTGAAAACCGTGATTTTGACACGTGACGTGGTGGGTCTTTAAAGGGCCCCGCCACATGGGCGGCCATACTCCGACTTCACAGTGAGCTGATGTGCATCATGTACAAGTTGTGTAGGTCATAGTGTAGGCATGTATGTCTGCGTGCGAACGTGTATATGCTGGCATGCATTATGTGAGCATGCCGCATGTATAGGCCAATTGTGCATCCTGGTTTACTGTGAGTTCCTGTGTTTGATCGTTATGCATAATGTCTTAGGAGGTTGAAGAGGACTTTAAAGCTGTACGTGTGGAAACTGCATAGGCTAATGAAACACTTTGTGCCTGATTATTAAAAGACGCCTCCATGTAAATTAATTTCCACCTCTTGCCGATCAATTTCAGTATTTTTAATTTGACCAGAAACTGGATTTCAGGTGGTATTTTAATTTTTAATTCAGGTGGTGTTTTAACCGACCTCAAGCGATTTGGGGCATTTTTTGAACTGGGTTGTCAAACCTTTGTGGGAATCAGTAAAAATGGTTCCCCTGCCTTCTGGAAGTTCTGTGCTGTCAACTTTCTCTAAAATGACACTCTTTGACTCTGCCTTTTCCCTTGTCATCTACTATTTTCATTTTTTGGCTGCCTTCCTGAACCTTTATGTTATTTTTTTGAAGACTTGAAATTCTTTAAAAACTATTTCTCCTTTGATTTATTTTGGCCCAAACTGAAATGTGTTAGCCGATGACAGTGGGGATACTAGGAAATAGAAGACTGGACACACAATGGAGACTGGCCCCAAGTCATCATTGGTCACGAGAAAACAATTCTTATTCACTTCGTACAGAAATAGTGTTCCAAGAGTGCAAAATTAACGTACGTTTTTGTTCAAAGGCCTATAATAACATTGTAGTCTTTGTATGCTTTCTCGTGTAGTTTAATCAAGAAGGTACACCTGTGATTATCTCCGACCTTGCCTTGGCCTGTGAGTTGATGAGGTAACTTAATTATAGTTATCACAGCTGCTAATTATTCGGTCTATGTCCTTGAGACATTCCTTCTGCTTTCCGTACTCAGTTTCAGCTACCGTAACATCTACATTACGCCTAATGTAGGCTACCTAAAAACAATCTGTGTCGCTTCGGTTTTAACCCATTTCTTACAAAGATTTTTAATTGTTCGGAATCTTTTGGAACTTTATCATACTATACGGTAATTACGTTCCGGAACACGAATATATAGGCCTACACTTCTTTTGCACAAACAATATTTTGGAAGTTCCCAAGATCGAGCTTAATGATCACCAAGTCACACAACACGATTGTCTTATTGCATGGGGACAGCGAAAGTCGCGTTGCACATGCATCCAAAAGTTGTTTTCAGCACTAAGCGGTTTTGCACTCCATTGGACGTTTTGTTCTCTCTCGGATCGAAAACCCCATTTCTTTTCTAGAACTGTGCCAGGCATCTTTGAAAAACACGTTGCTACAATTTAATTAATGCATTAATCTTCTTTACAATCTCCAAAAATTAAAGCATTATTTTAAAAAAAATGTTTTATTAATTAATTTATATCTTGCGTTTCTTTTCGGTGACTCGATGCTTTGCAAGATGTGTAACACTGCTCTACAGCTTTGTAGACATATATTTTTTAACGCCCCCCCCCCCTCCCGTGGGGATACCGGGGGGTCTTTTGTATAAATAGTTCCCCACCTTCTGGAAGTTCTGTGCTTGTAACTTCCTCTAATCTGTCACTCTCTTTGACTCTGCCTTTTCCCTTTGCTTAGTGTCATCTACTATCTTTCTGACTTAATGGTCCATTCTCCTACCTTTTAAAAATAAATCTTCAAATAATTTTTCTCCTTTGAGCTCCTCCAAAATCGGAATGTGTCGGCTGTACGCAGCGGGGAGACCAGTGAAAACGGAAAACCGGACACATACGTACTTTGCTCATTGTGGCATTTTGGCCTGGGATCGCAGAAGAAGAAGAAGAAGTTTTGAACTAGAGACATGCTGCGAATTCTAGTCTTTTATGTTGCTTCACCTTTACCGACAACTGAAACAGACTCGGGTGTCTAAAACCTGTGTCACACGGGACGAGGCAATCGCTCAAGTCATCGTGCTTTTCTGAGACTCGCCTTGATTAACCATTTCAAATTGCACGTGGTTTTTTTTTTTTAATTCCTTCACTATGAGTTGTTTTATGTATGTCACTTATGCTTACTAACAGACAAACAGACAGGTAGAAAAACAAAGGGGGAAAAGCTTAAACCTTCTTGGCGGAGGTTAAAAAAAAGGACGAACCAAGCAATTCAAAATCGACCGAAACAGGCCCAACCAGTCATCGGGCCATCAGTCACTCAACAAAGTGTGAACAGAGAAAACCTGGGGGGAGGGGGGAGGAAAGGCCCGGTGTGAAAAGAAAATTAAAACAAAGATAAGTAGTAGGCAGCAGGACAATTATAAGACTTTCTGGTGGCCCGACCAGAGATTACTCTCGTGGCTTATTATACTTCCCTTGGCCAAAGAGAAGGCAAAATCTATTTTTACTGATATTGGGCGAAAGACTAGAGACTGACAGAAAGAGGGAAAGTTTGGCATCGCTAAGAAAACTTCCTTAAATGAAACACCACCTGGTGTCAAGGGCTAAGGACCGTAACTTCACCAAAACAGCTCATTTAGTATACGTGGACAGTGGCTTATCACCATAGCAAGTCTACTGAAACGCAGATTACCTGATAGTGAATAATTACTAGCTTAATCAAGGTACGAGGGCACTCCGTATAGTTTGCGAAGTGAAGATTCAGGTGACATCAGAAAAATGTAAATGGTGTCATGCGATAGACCATTATCATGATACTTAATTAGGTCGCAAAGTTTCATTATTTTCCACCGGTCCATAACTGTTGAGCAAAGCAAAATGTCCACCAATCTGAACGTTGACTTCAAACTGTAAAAGTCTCTATAACGCAGAGAATTTCTATCAATAAACTTATATGCTTTCGATACTCAAGGAAAGACGTTCAAACAAAGATATTAGAACGTTAAAAGAAAGTGGCCGTTATAATTGTCGAGTGGCCGTTGTGACTGTTCAAACCATAGCCTGTTTAAAGACTCTTGTCGGAAATGATCTTTGGATAAGTGTTGATAATATGAAAAATATAATGAACATTTCAAAAGGAAGCCTGACTAAAATAGTACATGAACACATGCGTATGCATAGGGGAAGACGGGGTAAAAAGCGCATGGGCGGGTAAGAAGCCCACCCCAATTATCTCACGAAATAAAGAAAATGTCATTCCCACCAATATTTGTATTATATGTCAGTGTGCATGCTTTTGTTCTTGATTGTTTCCATAAAATCTGTGAAATGCAAAAAAAATGCTAAATAAAAAAAAATAAAAAAAATGTTTTCTTATAGGGGAAGACGGGGTAAAAAGCGCATGGGCGGGTAAGAAGCCCACCCCAATTATCTCACGAAATAAAGAAAATTTCAGTCAAATTTGCCCATGAGACGAATGCTAGACATTAACGCTCGTCTCATGGGTAAAATGAGACTGAAATTTGCTTCATTTAATGAGATAATTGGGGTGGGCTTCTTACCCGCCCATGCGCTTTTTACCCCGTCTTCCCCTAAGCGTTATAACCGTTATTTTCCCATTGGGTTAGACTACTGAAGATCAGAAGAGGGGCAGGGTTGAATAATGCACCCAAAATCATACAACAAATTCGATAGCGATAAGTCACTGAGACAGCAGTTGGGACACTGTAAAAGATGACGCAACACTTATCTGTCAGTGATGGTAAAAGAAAGAAGCAAAGCTTATCCGTTTGGATATTTCAGGTGAGACCCCGTCAGTAAATTGCCACAGAGAACAGAATAGCAGCAAAATGTGTCAAACAAATAGTTGCCTTGATTTTTTCCTCAAAAACTTGTTCTATGGCCTCAGTTCATCTCCCAGAGAGAACTGTCACTGTGTTTCACATTGAAACATAAATATCTGTTTAGTCAAATGAACTTTGGGTTTGCTGTCCAAGCACTGGTACCCAGTCTCTCCTATTTTAGTGTGACAACGCAAGTGACCACACAGCTGCAGCTACTTTGAACATTTTGCATGAAAACAGAGTTTGGCTGCTCTCCCAGCCACTTAATTTTTTGACTTCTTGATTTTTTTTCTATTATCATATGTGAAACATTAGTGAAGGGGGGGGGGGGGAGCCAATCTAGATATTTGAATATGCTTGAGCGTTCGTCGAGGGCACTACTTTTGACATACCTCAGTTGACCTGGTCTGGTGCCATAACCGCTTTGTTTGATCCATGTGCATGTGTTCTAGTGAGGGATATTTCTAAAAGTTTGACTGGCCAGAAGGAGGGCGCACACTGCCAATTTTCCACATTGCAAAATATATGGAGTGCCCCATCGTAGGCCTATATATGGTCTGTAGGCTACGTTGCATTTACTATCGATTTCTTCTTCACTTCATTATCTGCTGTCGTCAGTCACACTTTCGAATTTAGAGCTACTAAAGTTATCATTACACTGGTGCATATTTGGTAGTGTCATTGAGAGTGGCATGATTATCATAAACCCCACGCGACAGCTGTTGTGTATTGGTAATCATATGCACACGAAGGCCAAACCTGTATTTAAGCACTGCACTGAAGTCTCTGCAAAACTGTAGCCTAGCTATATCAACTACTCCAAGTTAGTCTGTAGCCTAGTTGCAGGTGTAACAAAATCGTTTTGGGCGGTTGAGTAGGGCTATATATTTTATCATCCCTACGTTTAAAAAGGGAGGCTTAGGGAGAATAATCTAGTGGTACTACCTACGATTAAAGGCAAGAAGATCAATCAATCAATCATTTGAGAGAGGCCTATTGTAGACAAGGCCTGGGAATACAAGTGATTTGTAAAAGATTATCAACGATTTCGTCATGGCTGAGGTGGTGAACAAGGGGCGGAAGGTTGCAGTACTTGGAAGGTAAGGGGTTATCTGTCGGTGTGTGTGTGTGTGTGTGTGTGTCAAGTCAAGTCAAGTCAAAATGATCTTTATTGACGATAAACGAATAAGCTTGATAAAGCTTTTTTACATCCCCTGTGTGTGTGGGGGGGGGGGGGGGGGGGGGGGAGTGTGGGGGTGACGGTGTGTGTGTGTGTGTGTGCGTCACGGTGTGTGTATGTGTCTGTATGCGTATATATATATATGTATGTGTATGCCGTTTACACCCCACCCCCCTCATCTCTCTCTCTCTCTCTCTCTCTCTCTCTCTGTGCGCGCACGCTATACTTTCAAGGTAACACTCAGTGACTCACTTAACCTGAGCATTATTTTCCGCTGCATCACTCAAACGACCTATGCACACCGATTCAAAAGTTACGATCTGTTAGTCCTGCTACAAAAACAACAACAACACACACACAACTGTCACATATACACACACACTCTCTCTCTCTCTCTCTCTCTCTCTCTCTCTCTCTCTCTCTCTCTCTCTCTCTCTCTCTCTCTCTCTCTCTCTCTCTCTCTCTCTCTCACACACACACACACACACACACACACACACACACACACACACATTCACACACACATCAAACAAACAAAACACCAGCAAGGAACGAGAAACATAATAACAATAATGCAACAACCCACAATACAAAATCAATAATTGATCATAATTTCACGTTTTAAATTCTGGCAGATCACACTCGCAGGTTCTAGGCTAATTCGGACTCCCAAAGAACCTAGAAAAGACAGAAATCAGCTTAATTAAGGTAGACTAAACTACCATGAAATAATTAGTCAATGGTGGGTTCATCTAGGCTTCGAAGACTTTAGCATTTTATTAGTGAAAGTGAAGGGTTAGAAAATAAAGTCCGCATGTTCTTCAATTAACTGAGAGAGAAAAACAACAAGGATTTGTTCCAATGTGGTGTACTTTCGAATTTTTGCCGTTGAAATAAAAGGAAATTTAAAAAAAACCCGCTTCCATATAAGTTTTACGGCAAATGTGCTGAATTAGTTACTGTAGTTGAAAGGTGACAATAACGTAGGCCTACATTTATAATATCCCTGGTGGCTTATCTGATATTATTTCTGTCCAGATTAGGTTAACTCCAAAACTTTCCTGAAGTAGGCCTTTTTCCCATTCAGACAGATGCACCAAAAACTGACTTAAATACAAAGTCAATCAATATGATTTTGATCGAGTAGGATGATTTTGCTGACAGAGATAACCTTACAAACAGGGAACCAGACAAAGACAAAAACGCAAGCCCATCAGTGGAAGTACAATCACTAGATATCACATCGCTGAACCCAATGAGCGCTTTAGACCGCCCCACGGGGGATCACGCTATTGGCTTATTATACTTCTCTTTTGTCCACCCTGTGTCAGACCAATTAACATAGGCTAGAACACCAAGGCTACATCAAAATGTTGCTATGCTCTGTATAATTATGCGGGGATTGTCTTTAGCCATGACAAGCTCCTAGCATAACATCATCAGTATCCAAAATCCTCCGAAGTCGGAGTGTGGCTTCACACGTAGTGGGGTAATCAAAAACGGTCACACGCGTAATTAATGTTCTCATCCCTAGCTGGTGCATTTGTACTATAGTGTTCAAGTGCTTCGCGGTTGTTGGGATGATCCCTTGAGTCTTTTAGCCAAGGTACGACAACAAGGCAAAAAGGCAAAATCTATATTTGCCTTGCACGGGCGAGAGAGACAAGACTGAAAGAAAGAAACAAACAATGAGTTTGTCTTTGCTAAGAAACCAGTGACCTTCATGTCAAACGTCACCTGGTTGTGTGATCAAAGTTCGTTTAAAGACCCCCCCCCCCCCCCCCCCCCACGTCGTCAGTGTCACATTCACTCTTATGCTAGGAAGATTTCTTACTAGCTATAAGAGGGAAAACACGGGAAAACCGTGATTTTGACACGTGACGTGGTGGGTCTTTAACGCCATCCGGCCTGGAACAGGCACATAATTATGGGACATGAATAACTATAAAGACAGTGGGGCGATCCTGGAGGTACTGCAATACCAGGAAAGTCCCAAAGGTGGGTTTTTTTACCAATCAAGATGTGCTAAAAACTCATTTATTGACGTCACCTGGTGTCAAAGGCTAAGGAATATAACCTACACCCCACCCCCACCCCCTTAAGCAGCTCATGTTTGTGTGTTCCATCCCTCAGCGGACTCATCGGAAGGAGCTACGCCATGCTGTTCGCCACCGTGGGCCTGAAAGTGACCCTGTACGACCTTGACCCTGAGCAGGTGAGCAAGGCCAAGGCCGACATAGGCGAGCAGCTGCAGCTGCTGGAGAAGCAAGGGGTGCTGCGAGGTTCGCTCAGTCGTCAGGAGCAGTTCGACCTCATCACGGGAGCCTCGGATCTCCAGTCCTGTGTAGAAGGGGCCTTTTTCGTCCAGGTGAGTTCGGGTTTGTTTTGGTGTAGTGGGTGGGTGGGTGAGTGGTGTGTGTGTGTGTGTGTGTGTGTGTGTGTGTGTGTGTGTGTGTGTGTGTGTGTGTGTGTGTCTGTGTGTGTGTGTGTGTGTGTGTGTGCGCGCGCGCGCGCATGCGTGCGTGTGTGTGTGTACGCGTGCGTGCGTGTGTGTGCGTGCGTTTTTATGCAGTGTGCATGAATGTACCCTTTTATACACGTAAATACTTAAATGCATAGGCCTACATTATACATATAATTGTCATAAAAGTGTTTGGTTGTTCTTTTGTTTTCTTGAGGTTTTTGATTGTTTCCTGTTCGCTTTTATTGCTGCTATAGTTCTTTTTTGTTCTTCTTTTGTGTTGCTTTTTTTAGTGTAGGCCTGCATAAGTACGACATAAGCCTTCCTTTGTACTACCTGATAATAGTAAAACATCAGACATGATGAACTCATTTATTATCAGCCTTCCCTTTGTTCCTTTTTGGGTGAGGGGGTGTGTGTTGGGGAGGGTGTATGTGTGTGTGTAACAATTGGGGTATTTATATGTACAGTTCATAAGTATGAAAGTCTAAGTGGTGCTCACAAACGATGCGGAAGCGTGCGTGTGCATATGGATGCAGTTGTATACATGTGCGTGTTATAGGGTGTGTGTAGTGTATATGAGAGAGAGAGAGAGAGAGAGAGAGAGAGAGAGAGAGAGAGAGAGAGAGAGAGAGAGAGAGAGAGAGAGAGAGAGAGAGAGAGAGAGAGAGAGAGAGAGAGAGAGAGAGAGAGAGAGAGAGAGAGAGAGAGAGGGTGTGTCGTTGTGCATGTATAAGCTTTACTCATAATCTTATATCTGTGATATGTTACTTCTCGTGTGCATTGTGTTTTATTGTATGTTTTAATGTGACAGCAAACAAAATGTCCTTGTTCATTTTAATGGGGATAATAAATATTGATTGATTGATTGATTGATTGATTGATTACATATTCGTTCATTTTCTCTTCCCATATATATCACATACAGGAATGTGTTCCTGAGCGGCTGGACATCAAGCGGGCACTGTGGGCCAAAGTGGACCCTCTGGTCAGCGGTGACGTCATCCTGTCCAGTTCTTCCAGCGCTCTGTTGCCCTCTGCCATCGCTGAGGGCATGAAGAACAAGGCCCGTTTCCTCGTCTGTCACCCGGTAGGCGTTTTGCACTTTAATTGCTCGTGGAATGTAGGCCTATATTGAGCAGTAGAATTGAATCACTTTGAAACCTCCCAACTGTTAACCACTTTTGGAAGTGATCTGCAGAACTGAATACACCGCAACAAGTCTGTTGTTTTATCCAAGCTCAAGTGTTGCGGGTGCGGGTGTGGGTGTGGGTAGGTGTGGTGGTGGTAAAGCAGCTGCTTTGTTTTGTTGTGGGGTTTCCCCCCCTTCTAGCTTGCTGATAAAATGTTAGGGAAAATCCCATAGGGCCTATTAGTAGGCTTATTACCAAAGCAAGGCTCAAACACTCCTGTAAACATTCGTACGAGGGAACAACGAAGCCTCGGACGAAAAAAAAAAAGATATTTGATTTCCAATCGTGTGTGTTTTTTAAAGACTATAAAATCTAACAAGCGTTACCAAGCTCACTGGGCTTGGGACATTCACTCAATTCTATTGATCGTTTTTCTTTTGAACTTATCAGACCAACCCTCCGTTTTACGCGCCCTTGGTGGAGGTGGTACCTTCAGGGTGGACGGATGCCCAGGTGGTCAGTCAGACCCTGGACCTGCTGTCCTCCATGTCTCTGGTGCCCGTGCTCATCAAGAAGGAGGTGGACGGCTTCGTCCTCAATCGCCTCCAGTACGCCATTTTGGGAGAATCCTGGAGACTCATCCGAGTGAGTCCGTGGTCGTCTTTATTCTCTTCCTTCTGTTTGTTCTTCTTTAGTCCCCGAGCCGAAGGTTCGCGGAGCTATTGTTTTTGTTTGGTCCGTCCGTCCGGTGTCCGTCCGTCCGTCCGGCGTGCCTCCGTCCGTCCGGCTATTCGTCCGTTTTTCTCAAAAACTATTCAGTCTATCATCATCAAATTTGGTATACTGGTTTGCCAAGATGCAAGCTATCCACTGATGTATTTAGTTTTACATTAAGGTCAAGGTCGCGCCAGTTACGGGGTTCAAATCCCGAAACACATAATCGCTAATATCTCGCGAAGTTTTGCATGTATTTTAATGCAGTTTTTTTCACAACATTTCTTGATGAATGGTCTATAACACAGTTGTCATGAATTTTTCTGTGCGCGCGTGTGCGCATGATCGCGCGCGCTCAAATCACGGGTCCGAACCCCAAGGCTACATATAAAAAAACCTATTCAGTTACGTGCTGTTTTGATGCCTTTTTATGTATGTGTACAGCCAACACATTCCGATTTCGGAGTATCTCGGCGATGCTGCGAGGGGACTTTGCAGCCGCTCGGCGTTGCACTTGTTTTCTTTCATTTCTTCTTCGTCTTCTTCTTCTTCGTGAGTGTAGCCTTCTCCTTCTTCTTGAGGTCTTCTTCCTCTTGTTCTTCTTCTACTTCGTGAGTGCAGCCTTCTTCTTCTTCTTCCTTCTTTTTCTTTTTCTATGTGTTCTTCTTTTTCCCCATCATCATCTTCTTCTTCTTCTTCATGAGTGTAGCTTTTTCTTCTTCTTCTTCTTCTTCTTCTTGAGGCAGGCTCTTCTTCTTGGAGTTTTTCTTCTATTTCGTGAGTGTAGCCTTCTTTTTCTTTTTCTTTTTCTTTTTCTTGTTGAGGTCTTCTTCTTCTTGAAGTTCTTCTTCTTCTTTTTTATTATTATTTTCATCCATTGTGTCCAGGACGGAGTGATATCTGCCGGGGATCT
>CM065690.1:37757816-37765316 GCA_017654935.2 Phymorhynchus buccinoides
TGCCAATAAAAGAAATGACTGGTCTCTCACACCAATTTCCATCACATCACATTTTACAAAGCAATACAACACAGAGCAGGCATGACTTCACTTTCATCATTTATATCATTTTTGTAGTCATTCATTCAACCCCATTCCCAAATACACAGAAGGCAAAGTAGAAAGATACTGAACACAATCTTCCATTCGTTTCCAAGCAAAAGTACTGTCCATTTTTTGTTTACTTGTTTGAAGTAAAAATACAAAATTATTACACGGTCAGCTGTGTTGCAATAGAAGTACAGACAAACCTCTATTTTAAGACTTCCAAAATGTCCGGAAAAATCGGTCGTAAATTGGAGGGGTCGTATGACTGAGGTTTTCACTGGCAGCCGTAGAAAGAAAAAGTTCAGCACAGTTCATACTCTCTTCTTCATGCCCACATACAATGACATATTAAAACTGGATTTGGGTCTTTCCAACTCCATAGGATTGTGCAATCGATGTATTACAGTTTCACTTCGCCGACTTCTGTTAATCACCTCCACTCTCGTCCAAAGTCAGTGGTTTTCTTTTTCAAAGTCAGTGGTTTTCGTGCTTTTCATACGCTTTCCGCCATCTTTACTACAACAAGGGAAGCGACTCCGATTTCAGGCCCTTGACCGTGGTTGTTTCCCTTTGCTCGAAGTCTATGCAGACGACAACAACGGTCGTAAAAACCAACAAAATGGCGGTCGTAAGTCGCGTTTTAGAGGAAGTCGTTTAAGAGAGGTCGTTTACATAGTAAAATGCATCCGTGCCAACAAATCCGGTCTCAAATGAGAGGTGCTCGCTTAACAGAGGGTCGTAAAATAGGGGTTTGTCTGTACAAGATATGCATTTTAGCATTCTTTGAAATTATAAACTTCTCACCAGTAATTCTCATAAAATAAAAAAGTTTATACAAAGTACATGCAGGAAGCTGTATAGAAACATCTGAATATCACCTTAGAGCAAATATAAGGGAATATCAAAATATTTCCTTTAACCGAAAACAAATACAATGGTTTTTCAAAGCAACTGTAGAAAAATGCAAATATGAACATAAAAACCCAACAGCACTACATCTGGATTTCAAATTGAGCGAGTTAGGATGAATAAACACAAACTAGTGAATGATATCATGCATTGATAATTTCTTTTAATAAAAGAAAATCATCTTAAAAAGTGAAAATGGTGTGAAAACATTAAAACAGCTGTATATTTCTATCATTAATATGATAGAGGTACAAATCAAAACATCCCAGACCTAACATTTCATATTTATATGAAGCACAATGCATAATCAACACTCAAACTGTACATCAAATCAGCATATCCCTAAAATTTCATATCTATGAAGCATAAATGCATTATCAACACCCAAACTGTAAAAAATCAAAACATCCCTAAATTTTCATACACACGAAGCATAAACGGAATGTACAGTCAACATTCAAACTGTAACCAAAACATATGTGAAACTTTGCTATTGTGCTTTGCCTTGGGCCTCCTTTTGGCGCTTCAAGGTGGCCAAAGCTGCCAAGTTCTCGTCTCTCCACTGCCTTCGCTCGGCAACTTTATCCAGAGGGATGCTGGACTGGAACGCCTGCTGCACCTTCTCCGCCGTGGGGACGTCATACTGCACAGGGGGCGCTGTCATCGTCTGACCGACCCGGTACGCCCCATCCGCGTAGCGCTGACAGTAATCCACTATTCCTAAAAACACAACACGATTACCGTTAAAAACTGGACAATAAGACGCACCTGTATATAAGCCGCATCCCTCAAATTGACAGAATATAAAATTGTACCATTATTACATTGCCTTTGTAATCTTCCAAGTTCAAAATGCCCCAAATCGCTTGTGGTGAATTTTTTTTGGGGGGAGATGAATTAAAAAACACACCTGAAGTTCAGTTTCTGGTCCAATGAAAAATACTGAAATCAGTGTAAAAATGAAAGAGTATCACCCATGCAAGCATAGTACTCCGCGCAGGACTAACGCCCCATGAATCTCTGCCTCACCTTCAGCGTTGAGGTGCATGGTCTCCAGGGGCCCAATGAAGGCGTAGCGAGGTCCCAGGCCGTCCTTCATCACCTTGTCGATGTCCTCGGGGCTTAAGATCCCTTCCTGCGACACCAGTGAAGAGAAACCTTTTACATCTTCTTCTTCTTCTTCTTCGATCGCTCAGACAGTTTCCTGTCAATTATGAGTGCAGATGCGTCATGCTGTTATTATGCGCCTAAGTAAGAAATAATTAGGCCCAGCATGTTCGACTTCGGCTGGAGGAAATCTTTTTGAAAGTGTTTTTTTAAAAAAGGCAGGTGAAGGGACCGGAAAGGCAGACAGACAGTAGATGACAGCAAGCAAAGGGAAAAGGTAGAGTCAAAGAGAGTGACAGTTTAGAGGAAGTTACAAGCACAGAACTTCCAGAAGGTGGGAGAACTATTTATTCAAAAGACCCTCAGGGTATCCCCACGGGGTTTTTTTAGATCTACATTGACCATCGGTTGATTGTTAGCATTAAAAAAAAGGGCAATGGAAGAACAAAAATTACACTTCATACACACACACTCATGCATGCACACACACACACACACACACGCATGCGCACACAGAGAGACAAACAGACAGACACACTCACACAAATCTTGTCCTGCAACACCAGTTAAAACAAACCTTTCGATATAGGGAAAAAAACTAACTGAAACAGACTGCAACGTCACTGAACAAAGTACCACACAAACAAATACACGTCTATGTTGTTTGAAAAAGACATTTTTGTTGAAATATTACACGCTCTGTTTTGTTTCGTCAATACAATAACGTCACTCTGCACTTGTTGTGAATTTGTTTGTGTGGTACTCAAGACATAGAATCGATATTGACTGTATTTATTTATTTATTTATTAAGACAACTTTTATAGCGCCTAATCTTTAAGCTCTAAGCGCTTTGGTGTCTCCCCCCCCACCCCTCACCCCATCTTTCGGGCCATGTGCTAAAACAATATTTAGCTCAGCTCGCCAGAATAGCAGCTGTTCCCCCCGCCACTATCTCACAGTCATATTGGGAAAGGTGTGGAGAGAAACAGAGAGAGAGAGAGAAAGACAGAGAGAGAGAGAGAGAGAGAGAGAGAGAGAGAGAGAGAGAGAGAGCGAGAGAGAGAGAGAATGTTGATGCCTTATTCAACACTTTGTATTATGTATTGCGTTTCAGGGTGGGGTGAATGGTAGTGATTGTGGTGATGGTAATGGTTGGTTGGTGTGTGTGGGGTCTGTGGGTATGTGTATGCCTATTTGTACGTGTGCGAGCGATTATATATCCCTTGTTGAATTTCTTGCTTTTAATTTTTTTGTTGGTGTTGTTGATTGCTAAGCGCATAGAGCTCCACATTTGGTGGAGGAATACGCTATTTAAATCCTTCACTATTATTATTTTTTAAATTTTATTATTAACCCCTTCGCTGCCGCCTACTACTTTGCGCATGCGTCGACGGTTTGCCGCGCGATGCTTGAACGCGGCAATATCGCTACTTAGCGGCGACGTATATATACGTAGGTGGCAAGTACTGAAGCGCTATAGAGGATGTATGTATACGTCGTGGGCAGCGAAGGGGTTAAATGGCAGGCTGGCACGCATACATACATTGAGCATGGCCCAGCATTCGTTGATGATGGCATACTGGATGCGGTTGACGGCAAAGCCGGGCACCTCCTTACTGAGGGTGACCGGCGACTGACCCACCCCCTCCATCAGGGCCCGCGTCTTGACCAGCACGTCGGGGCTGGTCCACGGCCCGGGCACGATCTCCACCAGGGGCAGAAAGTACGGAGGGTTCACCTGCAAATGTTCATAGGATAAGGATGTAGGTCAAGGTCATGAACAGATCTCCACCAGGGGCAGAAAGTACGGAGGGTTCACCTGGAAATGTTCATAGGATAAGGATGTAGGTCATGGTCATGAACAGATCTAGGGTTAGGGGTTGGGGTCTTCAAAATGCATACCTTTGGGTTTTTTGTACTAGACTGTGTTGCATTGTTATGTAGTCTAGTACATAACACTGCAACAGTCTAGTACAAAAAAATGCAATACAATTTGTATTCCATTATATTGCACTGTGTTACGTCTTAGGTTTTCCATTGAACTGTACTGTACTGTATTGAATTATATTGTACTTCAGAGTATTGTACTGAACTGTCTTTGTGCTGCATGTCCCAGTAAACTGGCATGGCCCAAGGCACAGACACACACACAGGCACATATGCACACACACACACACACATACACGCACACACACACACACACACACACACACACACACACACACACACACACACACAAAGTATATTATTTGCTTATTCAATGTTCCATCTGGAAATGAAATTTTGACTTGACTTTGTACACACACACACACACTCACAGGGTGTGCGACCACCACTCTGTCCTTGTGCGTCATGTCACCGGCAAACTGGGAGGGCCCCAGACAGCTGCTGGAGCTGGCAGCCACCATGGTGCCCGTCATCAGAGCATCCAACTGCTGGAACACCTTCCGCTTCAGATCCACCGACTCCGGCACACATTCCTGCAGCATTGCCAGTTTACTCGCCAGTTATTATTCTATATCGGGTCTTCCACTCTCCTTGACTCTGCCTTTCCCCTTTGCTTTCTATCATCTACTATCTTTCTGACCTAATGGCTAATTCTCCTACCTTAAAAAAAAAATATATATCTTACAAATATTTTTTCTCCTGTGAGCTCCTCCGAAATCAGAATGTGTTGGCTGTACGCAGCCGGGAGACCAGTGAAAACTGAAAACCGGACACATACGTACTTGCACATTATGGCCATATGGCCTGGGAACGCAGAAGAAGAAGAAGAATTCTATATCGGGAGATGCCGATTCAGGAACATTATTTATTCCTGCCACACCAGCATGGCCATTTTACTATGAAGTCATCATTCTACAAAAAAGATCTACTTATTCTGGCACACATTAGGCCATCTTACGTTAAAATAATCAATCTACAAAAGATCTACCAATTTGTATCCACTCTAAGTCTAATCATCTTGAATATTAAAAAAATGTTGGGACTTTCCTGGTATTGCAGTACCTCTAGGTTTGTCTCATGTGCCATCTTTATAGTTAAAAATGTCTTGTGTGTACCTGATGCAGGTCAGAGAACATTAAAAGGACTTTCACAAAAGATTTACCAATTTGTATTCACACTAAAGTCTAATCATCTTGAATATTCAAAAATGTCGGGACTTTCCTGGTATTGCAGTACCTAGATAAGATTGTCCCACTATCTTTATAGCTAAAACTGTCTTGCATGTATTAGGTATTTTTTTTATTAGGTACTTTATAGTCACAGAGACGTCTCTGTGAAATTCGGGTTGCTCCCACCTGGAGAACGCGTCGCAGCCAGAGGCGCGCCACCCAATTATTATTTTTTCATGCGATTGTTGTCACTGATGGGGGGGGGGGGGGGGGTAAATTTTTACCAAATGACAACTTTTTCGTTGCCACTGGGTTTAATGTATGCTACGTGCATGGGCACACGGGACCTCGGTTTATCGTCTCATCCGAAAGACTCCACGTTCAGACCGTTAAGGCCTAGTGCAGAATGAGAGGAAAAAAATCCCCTGTACCCAGGTTCGAACTCGGGTTTACTTGACACGAAGCGAACGCGATACCACTGTGCCACTCTTTCACCTGATCCAGGAACATTAAAAGGACTTTCACAAAAGATCTACCAATTCTGGCACACATTCCTGCCCATGCATGCAGGGCCATTTTACTCTGCAGTCATCAATCACACAGACTGATTTCACAAATCCTTACATTCAATATACGTACATCACTGTTTACAGAAAACATTGATTTAACCTCCTTTTTATGCTAAAAATAGAGTTCAACTACAGGTTTTTTTTCTTTAAGGTTCTACATCTTAATTCTGCTTTCAATTGGGATAACATCTCTTCTAAGCACAGAACGTAAATATTCTCCTTTTTTGTTGTTAATACAACTGTAACTGTTCTTTTTCAATTAAATTTCAAACCTTTTTTTTTCTTGCTTCAATGAAATAATAATAATTTGCATGCCATTCCATGAAGTTCTCTTTGTCAGTCACCTGCAAGTAAAAGGCTCCATCCAGGCATTTGGCCAGATCGGTCTCGCCGGTGATCAGTGCCGCCTGCTGGTCAGCCGAGGCTGTTCCTCGCAGGCACCCTTTCTGTTCGTACCCCTGCAGCTTTTCTCGGATCAAGGTCAAGGCTCTTGACACTTGATTCTGGTCAATATCGTAGATGGACACTCGGTAACCCCCACTGGCAAATATCATGGCCCAGAACTGGCCAATGAGGCCGCTAAAAAAAGAAAAGAAACAAAAAACATGTTAAACTTTTAAGCATAAGGGTTCAGAGTTTTGGACCTGCAACAAATAAAAAAAAGTGTTAGCCTATTTTTTTGTAAACTAATCATAGATTAGGGTAGATTTTTTTCTTTGATTTTACTATTCTCTCAAATTAAATGTAAAGATGTTTTAATGCAACTAATCTATTTTCATGTCATTATCAAGGACATTATCAATATCATTGTCAATGAAAATCCTTCCTGGTGACATAGACTACAAGTACAACACTGTTGGGTGTCAACTGCTGGTGCTGACATTGTTTTGCTATTCAAATATCCTGTATAACTTACAGGACCACGGTACTGAAACACAATGTACAACAATGCTAGTATACTGTAATGATAACAGCATAGAATAAGCTACACATATGTGAGTAATATTACTGATTTTGTTATTTATGAATATAGGACAAATACTAATTTGGATACATGAAGCAGAGAGATAAAATCTTACCTTCCAACGATTGCAATCTTTTCAGGCATATTTCACAGAGTAATAAGCTGATGAAAAGAGGCCGGAGTCAGAAAACTGCAAGATCTGTACTACTTAGGTCAAGCTGAGATGGGCTTGAGCAGTGCAGGCCACAGATGGGTAGATTAACACTCACAACTGATCTGGTTCAACAAATCTGCACATCATTAATGATAACATTTTTTTTTTTTAATACAAAATAATTACAAAATGAAAAACAAGATTGCCAATCTCTCTGTCATTGCAATATTTTCGACTTTAATGGTCAAATCTTTTGACAGCAGCAACTTTTACATTAGCAAACGCCTCAGAGTCTTCTCCAAGTTAGTTGTAGACTAGTTTCATCACAACTGCTAGGTCTAGTTGTACATTCTAGAGCCTACCATTTCTAGTTCCAGTTCTTCCTTTCAGTTTTACTTGAACTTGTTCTTTTGTAGCACTAGCAGACAACAGGATAGCAAAACTTAAGTGGCAGCATAGAACCTTGACCAGATATCATTAGAAGAGGCTCACCAGCAAATAAGGACAGCAGTCCTTGAGATAAAGCATGCAATCCTAGGTCAGTGGGTGTGTTTATCTTATCTCTGAACACTTATCTGGATCAGCCGACAGAC
>CM065690.1:37767816-37809500 GCA_017654935.2 Phymorhynchus buccinoides
ATCTAAATCCGTTGGAGGCCAAGTTGTAAGAGAGAGAGAGAGAGGACCGGATCAAAGAATTTTGAAGGGGGGGGGGGTGCTTGAAACTTTTTTTAGGCCGGGATCCAGGGGCCGTCTAGACCCCGGTGGGGTCCAGGGGCAAAGCCCTGGTGGTGGTGGTGGGGGGGAGGGTGTCCAGGGGGTCTTTGCCCCCCGGCCGAAAACGAGTTTTAAAACTGTTTTGTGGCATCTCCTGTGAGCTCAGAACAGAACTTCTTAAGAGCGTTGACAGCCTAGGGGGGTGCTGCAGCACCCCCCCCCCCCCCCCTAGATCCGGCCCTGAGAGAGAGAGAGAGAGAGAGAGAGAGAGAGAGAGAGAGAGAGAGAGAGAGAGAGAGCATACACATTTACACTTTTCTCTCTCGCACACACACACACACACACACACAGTATGTACGAAACTATGGCCTAAAATTGGCCTATGTCGAAGGAAGCTTAGCGAAAACTTCCGGTGGGCGACTATGGAAGATTTGTAAAGAGAACAGCAACATTATTAGTCAAATGGAAGCGAAGCCAATTATAACATGTAAGGACAATGTTCCAGAGTGCATTTATTGTTTATCATACCAATAGAAAATGTCTTTCTATGTTCTGATTTTGGTATTTTTCGCGTAAATCATGGGATATGATGGCAAGCCTATCTCCAGAGTCCAGCGTCGTCTGCTCAAAATTTGATTCAAATGTATTTTCATGTAGTTTTACTCATGAGAGATACTTATCAGGGGGAAAAAAATCAACGATTGAATTCTTATTATCATGATAGACAATTTTGCCTGTTGCAACCATCCATTTCAAATATATTTAAAATGATCTCAACCTTACTTGGGTCCTACCTTATTTACCATTTTCATAAATGACCTCCCTGAATGTGTGGAGTCGTCTTGTAAAGTATTCGCAGACGATACAAAGATTTTTAATAAAGCCAAGAATAATAAACTAATTCAAAAAGATTTAAATAAATTACAAGATTGGACAAACGAATGGCTTTATTTTAATACTGATAAATGTAAGGTAATGCACGTTGGTAAAATAATCCAAATGCAACTTAATGGAAAAAAACAATGCCCCTTGTCCAGTAACAGTGTGCGAGCTAGAAAAAGATCTGGGGGTAACCTTTGACAAAGACCTTTCATTTGATATACACATCCAGAACTGCATCAATAAAGCAAACCAAATGATAGGATTGATTAAAAGAACTTATCAGTATTGATCATGATATTTTTATTAAATTATACAAAGCTTTAGTTAGACCGCACTTAGAATATGGCAACATTATCTGGGCTCCAAAATTTAAGTACCAGTCAATAGCAATTGAAAGGGTGCAGCGTAGAGCTACAAAACTTGTTAAAGCATGCCATGGATTATTACCACAGATTACAGTACCTTAATTTATTTTCACTTAAAGGAAGGAGAACAAGGGGAGATCTTATAGAAACTTATAAAATATTCAACAATCATGTGGATTTGTCCTGGAGTAATTTTTTTCATCTCATCAATACAATATGACTAGAAACGCCTGTGGTAAAGTTCAGTTAAAAGATATAATACTAACATAAGAAAAAATTGTTTTGGTAACAGAATTACTAACATGTGGAACGAATTGCCTACTGACGTAAAATGTGCACCTCATACTAATATGTTTAAAAATCGTCTGATACAGACCAAAAATTTTTTTAGAAGCTATGACGAATAATGATTTATGAGGAAAATTTATGCCGCATCAACCTTGACCAAAAAGATACATTTCAGAAAAAATATATTTAACTGTTTCAAAAAGCCTTACGGCTTGTTTTGTCCCTACCTACCTACCTACCTACCTACCTTACTAAGAAGAGTGTGTCAAGGCTGCCTCCTACTAGTCCTACACCACAATGCCAAATTGTGACAATGGTATGGAGTATGCGCATCAGATCAGCAGCCTGGGATCCTCATCTTCAGAAGGATGTACGCCAGCTAGAAATGGTACAGTGCAGGGCAGTCAGGTTCTCCTTCAACAACTACGGAGACAAGACACCTGGCTGTGTGGACAGAATGCTGGGGGAGCTGCAGTGGGACAGTCTTGAAACGCGGAGGAAGATCAACCGCCTGTGCCTACTGCACAAAATTAGCAACAGCCTGGTTGATTTGAACGCAAGCCAGTATCTGCGCCCCAGCGACCCCAGAACGAGATGAGCCCAGAGATTTTATCAAGAAAAGACAGCCCACCAGTCCTCTACCAGTACCACTCTTTCTTCCCACGAACGCTCAGACTCAGTCAGAGAGTGGAACATGCTCCCCACAACTGCACAAGCCTGACTGAAACCATCTGTCCCGATGCATTCAGGGCCTGCCTAGGTGGCATTTACGTCAGCCACCAGGCCTCCGTCTGCTGATCTCCCAGTGGACCAGTGTATATAGTTTTAACCTCAAGTTTTAGGAATGGATCCCAAATTATTATTCAAGTTTTTAAAATTAGGTATTCAGAGTGCTCACACGCCGCCTGTCAGTTGCGTACCAAGTTGGACTTTAAAGGCCCATACGCTTCTCGTAAATAACGTGCAGAATGATGCAAAATCGATCTGGATTGTAAACTCTGACATAATTCAAAGTCACAGACAAGCATAAAACTGAACGCAATCATACTGTTAGCTCAAAGTTAGCCAAAATGCGCTGACCTTTTTTCTTCTGTGTACTCTGCTATCTTGAAATCTCGTCTAGGGGTAATTAGCTCAAATGACGCAGTTAAGGGTAGTCAGTAGGCCTAGTTTAGTAGTAGTCCAGGCGAAATTGAGCTTGACCTTCTTTTGTGATGTATATTAGGTGTCGATCTAACATGATTTGAGGGTGCTGAATCTAAATACGTTGGAGGCCAAGTTGTAAATGTTGGGCATTTTGACTTTGAGCTATGACGAAATATTCAAAATGGCCACTATGGGACTCTAAAGAACTGTTAAAACATGCACTTACCGTAATTATGTTGTATCTAATGCTTTTATTTGTAAGAAAAATAGTATAGTTTGCTGAAATGATTCAAACTATGTGAACTATATCCTATTTTTGTACTTATTAGCCCCCAGCCACTCTGCGGAGAGGGCTATCACGATTTTGTGTCCTTTCATTTGCCTGGCAATTATCTTAAGAACAATGTCAGAGGATCACTTCAAATTTGTGTGCTACTATTTTAATGAAGCTGATGAGCCCCTCAGTATACCTTATTGACCTTGACCTTTGACCTTGAGTATGTGATTTTAATGTATCAACTATACTTTTTCAACTTTTGCACTGCTGTGGTAAAATAAGCTATGTGTTTGTTTTTTCCTAAGCTAACGTGTATAGAGAATATTGAATTCCTGATACCTATTTTATTAAACCTTTCATCTTAAATGCTTGACCTTGAATTTGCATTGAATATTTTAACTTTTTGTCTTTATATGTTTTAAATCTTGGCAGTAATGGTCTCATAATTGGTGCATTAGCCAATTTATAGGTGGGTAAAAGTGCCGGCGTGCAATGGAATGTCGGCCATTTTACCCACCTATAAAATAAAAAGAAATATCGACACTGATCGCTGTGTTGTTCTGCTTGGCGCCTAACAACAAAGGCCAAGCGTCAAGATGAAGGCTAGAGATGTCATTGGTACTTAGGTTAGCATCTAGATATGTTTAACCATTGGCTCATGTACCAATTATGAGACAGTTACTGCAATGATTTAAAATATATTAAAGCAAAAAGTTGAAATATTCCATGCAAATTCAAGGTAAAGCAATTGAGATGAATGGCTTAGGCATAAAATAGGCATCAGTAATTCAACATCCTCTATAAACCTTAGCTTAGAAACATTTTACAACAGCAGTGCAAAGGTTGAAAAAGTATAGTTGATACAATAAAATCACATACTCAAGGTCAAAGGTCAAAGTCAACAAGGCATACTGAGGGGCATATCAGCTTCATTAAAATAGTAACACACAAATTCGAAGTGATCCTGTGACATGGTTCTTAAGATAAATGAAAGGGCACGAAAGATCGCGATAGCCCTCTCCACAGTGGCTGGGGCCTAAGAAGTACTAAAATAGGATATAATTCCCATAGTTTTAATCATTTCAGCAAATTATACTATTTTTCTTACCAAAACAAGCATTATATGCAAAACAATTACGTTAAGTGCATGTTTTTACAGTTCTCTAGAGACCTATGGCGGCCATTTTGAATATTACGTCATAACTCAAAATATCCAACATTTACAACTTGGCCTTTAACGGATCTGGATTCAGCACCCTCAAATCATGTTAGATCAACATAGAAACCTAATATATATATCACAAAACAAGGTAAACTTTATAATTTCGCCTGGACTAGAACAAGAAGAGAGGAACTTGAAGGTGTACAACTTGGCGTCATAATAATAATACGTATCCTCTGACAGCGTTACGTCATAAGCTAGGTCTGAATGTATCCCAACAAGTTCTATTATTAAAAACGGGCCACAAACAGGCAAAATAATTTGTCCTCAAATAGTTCAACACCAGTCACAGGTGCCGTATTGATTTCCCCTAATCTACGTCACGCCAAATGGATTATCGCACAAATCCCATTTTTGGTGAGATTCAATGGCAGCTAGCAAATCTGCCCCAGGAGACCGATTTTTGCGAAATAAAAGTGTGTGCGCTCACTTTATCTTGACGAATGTGACATAAAAGGTAGGTTACATAGATACAGTTTGTATACTGTGTCTATGTGTAGTAGGAAATAATGCTGAAACGTTTTCCAGAACGTTTTTAGGTCTGAATGGAGATGACTATGGTCCTTTAAGTGGCGTGAGGCCCAGTCCAGTAGTAGGAAGAAGAAGAAGACGGTATGTGTTGACCACTGTGTGTGTCTGTGTGTGTGTGTGTGTGTCTGTGTGTCTCTGTTTGTGTGTGTGTTGTTTAGGTCATGGGAACCAGTCTTTGTTTTCCTCCGTGCATGCTGCAGTTGTTCATGGACTGCCAAAAGAAGTCTGCGAGTGGAGAAGGTATTTTATTTTATTTTTTTATATTTAAAAAAAATCATTTTAAATGCATTCCTTAGTTATAATTTTTAGAAAAATCTTCCAAAACAGTAAAAGAGTTATTTTTGTGTTGTTTGTTTGTTTCTTTCTTTCTTTCTTTCTTTCAAAAACTAGAAACTGAACTAAAAATACTAACACTTGTAATATATATATAACAAAACTAACAACAGAAAAAATTTCTTCAGCAACAGAGTTACGAAATACTGGAA
Source organism: Phymorhynchus buccinoides (assembly GCA_017654935.2). NCBI lineage: Eukaryota > Metazoa > Mollusca > Gastropoda > Neogastropoda > Raphitomidae > Phymorhynchus > Phymorhynchus buccinoides. The sequence continues at coordinate 37,773,091 of CM065690.1, forward strand.
ATGGAATGACTTCTGCACAAATAAAACTTGCACCTAATATATATTAACCAGTTTAACCCCTTTGCTGCCACCTACTACTTGCGCAGCGCCGCCGGTTTGCCGCGCGATTTTTTAACGCGGAAATATCGCTACTTAGTGGCGACGTATATTGTATATATATATCGGTGGCAAATACCAGGCATGGTACTTTTTTTTATTGGTAGACCTCCGCCAGTCGCGGAAAATCCGCGAAACAGTTTGAAACAAAATTATTAAAAAATGCATTGAAATGGCATGGAAAACTCACTGCCCGAAAAGTCAAACTTTCACTCTCATTTATTGAATTTTATTGAATTTTCTTCGGCCCCCTGGACCCCCAGCCATTTTCCTTGAAAACCACTTTGCCCCCACTACCATGCTTGCAGTGAAGTACTGAAGCGCTATAGAGGATGTACACGTCGTCGGCAGTGAGGAGAGAAGAGAGTGTGTATGTGATTAACTTATTTATTAAATTATTTATTCATTTATATAAAGAAAAATGTGCGGAAAGTTTGATTTTGGATGAGAGCACTGTGTAAATGATATGTTTCCTATTTTTATGTTTATGTTTTATGTGCATGTCAGACAAAGATTTTCTTTATCTTTTTCAAGACAATACATTTTGATTGATTGATTGTGATGCTGTGGTACACTGTACAGGTAGACTGATTGTGATGCTGTGGTACAGGTAGATTGATTCATCAATGTGATGCTGTGGTACAGGTAGATTGATTGTGATGCTGTGGTACAGGTAGATTGATTCATCAATGTGATGCTGTGGTACAGGTACATGTAGATTGATTGTGATGCTGTGGTACAGGTACATGTAGATTGATTGTGATGCTGTGGTACAGGTAGATTGATTATGAATCATAATTATGAATCATAATATGATGCTGTGGTACAGGTAGATTGATTGTGATGCTGTGGTACAAGTAGATTGATTGTGATGCTGTGGTACAGGTAGATTGATTGTGATGCTGTGGTACAGGTCGTTTGGGCGTGCCCCAAGGTCCGTGCAGCTTGAAGGCAGCTTCGTGCCCTACGATGCCGACATTCTGCCTGAAGAGGACACCAAGACCCTGGTCAGCCGGCCCTACTTCCACATCTACTGGACCGACTGTGTGAGTCTCACTGCTCTACTTATGTTAGTGCTAGCACATGTATGGGTGCTACTCTTTCAGTATTTTTAATTTTACCAGAAACTGAACTTCAGGTGTTTTTTAATTCCTCCCAAAAACAAAACAACAAAAATTGTTCACAAGCAATTTGAGGCATTTTGAACTTGGTTGTTCTATCTTGGAAGTCTACAAAGGCAATGTAATGATTTTACAAAGCTTATCACACTCAAACTGTCTCTGTCTATCATTTTAACTGTCTGTCTGTTCCTGTTCCCCCGTGATTGAGGCTCCACTCTCTTTCTCTTCTATCTCTCTTGCCTTTAGGTCTGTTTCTGCTGTATACCATTTATGTCAAACGTGTGTGCTCGCTTTGTATTGCATTTTTTTTGGAATGCGTTATGAATGCTAACGTGTGTGTGCACTTTGATTTGATTTATATCAAGATTCAGCGCCGTATAAATACCGTATGTTGTTGTTGTTGTTATCTCTCTCTCTTAAGTTGCTCCCCTGAATCGTCCGACGGGGCTCTGCCCCTGTACCCTGCCGGCGGCCATGGGTCCTTGGACCCCTGCCTTTCAGGTTTTTTTAAATTTTGTGGAGTTGCACCCATGCAAACATAAAGAGAGAAAAAATCAATACTGTGTGTTTGAGGTACTGACAGTAATTTGAGTAAACTGAATTAGAACTCTTTACATGATTTGTATACTTGTCTAAGTTAGTAAATTTTAAGTTAGGAAAAAATGAAATGAGAATTAAGACTGAAACTCAATGCTTTAGTGTCTTTTAGTTTTTTGCATAAAATAGAGACAACAACTTAAATATTACAAACACTATTTTTTTTTTTTAAAGGTGAAGGAAAAAAAGAGTATGAGTCTGTATGACTACCGTATTTTTCGGCTCATTAGGCGCTACTGTGTATAAGGCGAATAGGGCAATTTTCAAGAAAAATCCAAGTAAAAGGCGCCCTCGTTTATAAGGCGATACACACCTTGCAACAGAAAGTCGAAGTTTGAAGCCCGTACTTGTAAACGATTGCCGACTGCCATTATTGTTGTCATAAACGAGAGTTGGCTCTCTTCTCAAATTAATAATCGAAACTTCCGTTTTTGCGACTTCCGGTTGTTGTGTTTGGCCAATTCTTCGCGAAAACTGGTAGAATTATGGCATTTTAAGCTCTACAATGATGCTTTTTACATCCAATGAAGGGTTATGGCATCTGTTGGATGGTATCTCGGACGATAATAGGGATTTTGAAGCATTTTAACGTGAGTATTCGTCGTATCGGTGACTCGTTGCCACTTTCGATGTTGTGACTCACAGTAGACTGTACTGAATACGGCAGTCGTTGCCTCTCTTCTCACGATTTTGTTCACTTATAGGGCGCCCTCGTTTATTAGGCGCATAGGTCGAAATTGGAGAAAAAAATATCGCCTTATAGTCCGAAAAATACAGTACTTGCAATTGGGAGAAATCAAGAAAGAGTTAGTCTGGTTGCTTTTGTTTTCTAACATAAAATGGAGTTATGTTAAAGACAAAAACAAAACAAAACAGCCAAACAAAAAACCCAAAGGCTGTGTGATTGTGTTGATGCATGCTTAGAATTTCACTACCTGAATGTTTTTGTTTTTTTAATGGTTGCTTTTGGGCAGAACTGCTCAGAGTCACAGAGAGACATGTATACACACACACCCCTACCCTGCACATGCACACACACTAATCCCCTCCCACCCCTCTCTCTCTCTTTTCTCTCGCTAGAGCTCTCTCTCTGTCTCACCACACACTGGTATGGTGTAAGCAATTTTCCTTTGTTGTTGTTGTTCCCTGGCTTAAAGACTCCAGGGATCATCCCAACAGCCGAAGCAATTGAACACTATGGTACAAATGCACCAACTAGGGATGAGAACATTACGTGTGTGACCATTTTTGATTGCCCCGCCACATCGGCAGCCACATTCCGACTTCGGAGGATTTTGGACTGATGATGTTATGCTAGGAGCTTGGCATGACATAACAACATTTTGATGCCTTGCCCTTGGTGTTCTAGCTTAAATATCAATTGGTCTGACGCAGCCATATGTCAAGGCAAATTTTCCTTTGTGTAATTCAGGATCTAGATGGGTACAAACAGTCTGTGCGTGACGACATAGCTGAATGGCAGGCCGCTCTCAAGGCACGCAATATTCCCGATTGGCTGTTGGTGGTGGTCATTCCTGATGAAAGCAAGGTCAAGGCCAAGCTTCTTCCGCGCTCTTCCGTTATCGACAAAGTTCGCAACGACTTCTGCAGCAAGCAGCCGGAGAGGTACTGTTTGTGTCTAAAAGCTGCAGCAAAGAGAAAGGCTCAAATCAAAGGCCAGCTAGGTTTTGGGGGACATTATTTACTGTACCCATGTTGATCTCATAGAAATTCTAGCAGTGTCTTTGTTCTTCCAGTTTTCCAATGAAATATCTGGACCTGAGTTTCATGTAAATCAAACAATCATTTTCGAAAAATTTAGTTTGGACACAATGGTTTTTGGCTTTTGGCCTTTGACACCATGCCTTTTGAAAGTTATAACCTTGATAACTCTTAGCAAGTCAAAACGTCTGTATTTCAGTCAAGATGGAAATTAAGAAAGAAGCTTCTGAGTCCTTTTTCTGAACAGAGGGAAATATAGGTACAAGTGCTTATGTAATAAAACAAAAATCTATGCTTTCAGTTAACTTCAAGTTTGTCTGGTTTGATTAGCAACTGTGCTTGAGCATTAAAGGGCCATATATATTATGGAAATTCATAGTCAGGGTCTTTACTTTGACACCTATGTAACTGATTAGACATTCTATTATGTCTAAAGGAATTAACGTAGAATTTTTTTGAATACCATCGCACTGTGGTATCGTTGGGAATGAACTAGCTGATAAATTAGCGAAAGAAGGTGCTAATAGAAAATCTTCAGATTGTTCAATAAAACTAGAAAAAAACATGAAATAAATTCAATGTTAGAAAATAGTATATCATTATATTATATAATGAAAAGCTTCCTTCAAAATCTAAGATATTATTATGTTCAAGATCTTTATCTAGCCTTTTCTACAAAATTCAATTAAACTCGTGGAGGACCAAATTTTCTAAAGATGTAGAATGCGCTTGTGGTCACCCAATATCAGTTCAACACATTCTTTTAGATGTCCATTATTATCATTGTTATACAAACTATCTGGGATACAAGTTGCACAAATTGGAACTTTAAAAGATGTAGTTTACAGTCATGAAATGATCAAAATTGCTACAGTGTTATCCAGCTCTGGAATTGCAAGATTACTATAGTTCACTTACTTCAATTTTGTTTTCTTTGTCACTTTTTTGTGGGGGTTTTGCTATTAATTTATTAGGGGTATTTTTGGTGTTGTTTTTTCCTCCACATTCACAGACATCAAATCATATGCATAGTTACACTTACTCATATACACGCACTCATATTCACATACATACACACGCACATACACACATACACATGCGCGCACTCACACACACATACTAACAATTGTTTTTTGTTTTGTATTTTAATAGTCTAATATTACCATTGTGTGAACAGACTTTAAATTAAATCAATCAGTCAATCACTAGAGATTCTAGAATGGAAATGGAAATCTGACAAAATCAGAAATGTTTGTTTCTCCGCATTTCAGGAGCATCGTGTTGACAGAGCCTTCAAAGACGGAGCCCAAATCCCAAGAATCCTGGAACCAGTTTTTCCAGAAACTGCGGGCATTGCTTCTTCAGACTTACAACCGCCACCTCAACAAATACGAGGAAAACATGCGTTCTCTTCGAGAAAAGCGCAATGAAGCGGGATGGAGCTACTTCGATTATTTTGCTGTTCAGGTGAATATGCATGCTTTCAAAGAATATTTTAATCTTAGAATTATGCGTGCGCGCATATGTTTGTCTAGTTTTTGTTGATTGTGGGTATAGATTACAATGTTACATCAACACCTAAACTCGATTCAAGGTGAAAGAATGCTGTACAATTATTCCATCAGAAACAAAGGAGTCCTTACTGGTGTGGTGAAGATATTACTGCATTTTCAAAAGTTTGTTTCATGACCATCTTCGTTTCCTGTATATTATTGTTTCATTCATTCATTCATTCATTTGCAATTTTGAATTGGATACACTTTTTTTTCCAATGGTCAATGTTGTGACTGTGTGTGTGTCGATTCTCTGTCTGCTTTTAATAGAGTAGAATTCTGACCTTTAACAATTCATTTGTTGTCCTTTGATCCTTAATATGTTCTTTGGAATACTTCTGTGTGTGTGTGTGTGTGTGTCACTGTGTGTGTGTGTGTGTGTGTGTCTCTGTGTGTGTGTGTGTGCATGCATGTGCATGTTTGTCTGTCTGTCTGTGTGTGTATGTGTGTGTGTGTGCATGTGGCACATGTGTATGTGTGTGCATTTGTGTGTGCATGCACGACTAATGTGATAATGCTTTGCGTGACAGTGTCTTTCTTTTCCTTCTTAACCAAGGTAATAAGACTAAAAAAACTGTTGATGTTGATCTTTTTCTTTAACCCTTTCATCGCCACTGTCGCCTCTTGGCACCACAATGATTTAACACCCATGTCACTGAAAGGCATCAAATGAGGGTCCAGTATCCAGTGACCTTATGTTTATTTGGGAGGTAAGGATAGACCCTATTTTATGCATGTCAGAGAGGAATTCCCAATTTTGCAGACAGAATCTTTTCTCTACCCAGGTAAGTTTAATGGAAAGTTTTGGCTGAAAAATGGCTGGCGTTGAAAGGGTTAATCCAAACCTTGTTGCACCAAAGACACTGAAAAGAAAAGACTAACATCCGGTCTCTTTTCCCTATATGAGTAGTGAGGACAGAAACACTGGTTATGTCCCTTAAAAACAGTACACATTTACACGTCGATAGGCCAGTTGAATTCTCCGTTCAAATTCCAGTCTGAGTTTTTAAGATAGCCTCCACTGTGTGTGGTGTACTGTTCCCACTAACGATAACTCTATCAGCCCGGTTCGCCGTAACTCTTAAGTAGTCCATCTTACCATTTTATTATCTTTGGTTGCACCCAGGAGGAGCTTGGCTTCATGCTGGAGATCCTGGGTCTGCGTGAAGACGCTCTGATCCAGTACGACGAACTGGATGCCATGTTCGACCAGTTTGTGGAGAATCACGCCGGTGGAGGTGAATGCAACACCATCTTCTTGCTCACCCCTCTGCCCTCGCACCAGGACTCCCCTCCCCCCTTCCATCCCCCCCCCCCCCCTGCCTTCTCCTCCCTCTAAAATCTTTATCCTTGTCAAATAAAGTCGTCCAGTGTTCCTCTGTCAAGTGTTAGATTTTTTTATACCGCTGGAGTGAAATGCCCAATTTAACTCTTCTAGCGCTATGTATTTTTTACGTTTCTTATGTAGTCTGTTGCATCTCAACCGACAAGAGGGGAGTATTTTTTTTTTCTGAGTATGCATACATTGCTTTAACGGCAGAAACAATGACAAAAGCTCTAAAAACAAACGTGCTTGGCAGTGAATGTCTTTGCATTTGGTGGGAGTGTAGCGTGATGTCTTGGTTGAATATATTCGCCCATGGTGCTAGAATAGTTAACATGAAAAAGAAGCACCCGAAGGTACTGATGAGATCCAGAGACGCACTAGCCCCACCTGCCATACCAACATAAGAGCAGCCGTGTTAGAGTGAAATGCTCAGTTTACTCTAAGTCACAATTTCTTTGATATCCAAAGACTAGTACTTAAAGTTTGTTCAAATCTCCTGTTACTCTTTTTATAATTCAAAACTAAAATGTTTGACAAAATCATGTTCTTCTTTGCTCAGTTTGAATTTGATAGATGTTTAAAATGAAGGTAAGCACCGGCAATAATCTCCATAGTTGATAATACTTCATATACATGTATTGCATTCATAATTAGTTGTTTTGCAGAAATTTGTTCACCCTTTTTTTCTTCTGCATTTGTGCCTTTAGTCCGCCTCCTTTTCTCTGTCTCTCTGTCTCTGTTTTATTCTCCATCTTCTAGCTCTATTTTATGTATTGTTTTTCTTCTTTAATTTTCATCCTTTTTTCCTCTGTTTCTTTTCTCATAGTCCTTTCTCCTCTTTCCCCTTTTCGCTTATTTTTGCCTTTCTCTCTCTGCTTATCTGTCTCTCTGTCTGATTGTGTCTCTCTCAGTCTCTTTCTTTCTCTGTCTTTGTGTGTGCCTCACTCTCTCTGTGTTCACTGTTTCTCCTCCCTCTCTCTCACCCCCTCTCTCTCTCTCTCTCCCTCTCTCTCTCTCTCTCTCTCTCTCTCTCTCTCTCTCTCTCTCTCTCTCTCTCTCTCTCTCTCTCTCTCTCTCTCTCTCTCTCTCTCTCTCTCTCTCTCTCTCTCTCTCTCTCTCTCTCTCTCTCTCTGATTCTCACACGTGCGCTTAGAAATCCAATATTTAAATCCCGCCGTTTTCTCCATAGACGCTGTCAAGTGGTTGTCACCCTTACTCCAGCCTTGCACCAACTGGACGGGCCTGTCCCTGGCCAAGCCCATTGACCTTGACCTTCGCGACCGCATCAAGCGCACCATGGTGTCGCTGCTGGAGTTCCGCAACTACCTGTTCTGCCGCCAGGCGGCGCTGCTCTTCTCCATGGGCCGGGCCTGGGAGGTGGCTGAGCGGGCCTTCGATTTTTTGCGAAACACCGTCATCGAGATGAAGTCGCTGAAGGTGGGAGCTTTTCTCTGCTGAGGAGTCTTGTTTTGTTTTTTCGTTTGTTTGTTTTTATCTTTATTAGGTTTTTTTGTCCTTGTGGCGTTGTGCTGATGAACAATTTTTTTTCCCAAAACTAGCTTTACTAGTTTTTATTTATATGTTATCCTAGGATACAGGTTTTTTGTGTGCTTTTTTGGTTTGTTTTGGTTATGCTGTTATTTTCACTGAAATACAACATTTCTTTCTTTGTTGTTGTTTTTTTGGTTTTGTTTGGTTTACAAACCTATTCTATTTGATGAAAGATAAAACTGTACTCGGTGATGCACCAAGGATTGAAAAGCGATAATACAAAGTCTTTCAAAATCAATAGGAAAAATGTCTTGGCTCTTACAGAAACCAATAGGACAAAGTCTGCCAGTGTTCTATAGGGCATTTGCCACTTGAGGGCAACCTTGAAATTCACTGAATTGAAATTAGAGGGTTGGATTAGAGAGGTCACCGCAAACACGGGCAAAACACGCGGGCAATTTAGTAGTCTGATCTACTGTATGAACTCTGTGGCAAATGCCCTATTTCAATCAGGGTATTTTTCAGTTTTAATATAGACAATGTTGTATGACCTGGGCATCGAGACATCACTGACCGTGCTTAAAAAGTTTACCTAAGCATTTACAAATTATGAAAACTTGCGCAATGAAGGTTTCTTTGATGTTCATACAGGTGGAGCTGCCAGAGGGGGCCTTGCTGTGCTGGGTGGTGCCTACCAGCCTTTCCTATGATGAAATCATGGACAATGAAGGTTTCTTTGATGTTCATACAGGTGGAGCTGCCAGAGGGGGCCTTACAGTGCTGGGTGGTGCCTACCAGCCTTTCCTATGATGAAATCATGCACAATGAAGGTTTCTTTGATGTTCATACAGGTGTTAGCACCAGAGGGGGCCTTGCAGTGCTGGGTGGTGCCTACCAGCCTTTCCTATGATGAAATCATGCACAATGAAGGTTTCTTTGATGTTCATACAGGTGTAGCACCAGAGGGGGCCTTGCAGTGCTGGGTGGTGCCTACCAGCCTTTCCTATGATGAAATCATGCACAATGAAGGTTTCTTTGATGTTCATACAGGTGTAGCACCAGAGGGGGCCTTGCAGTGCTGGGTGGTGCCTACCAGCCTTTCCTATGATGAAATCATGGACAATGAAGGTTTCTTTGATGTTCATACAGGTGGAGCTGCCAGAGGGGGCCTTGCAGTGCTGGGTGGTGCCTACCAGCCTTTCCTATGATGAAATCATGGACAATGAAGGTTTCTTTGATGTTCATACAGGTGTAGCACCAGAGGGGGCCTTGCAGTGCTGGGTGGTGCCTACCAGCCTTTCCTATGATGAAATCATGGACAATGAAGGTTTCTTTGATGTTCATACAGGTGGAGCTGCCAGAGGGGGCCTTGCAGTGCTGGGTGGTGCCTACCAGCCTTTCCTATGATGAAATCATGCACAATGAATGTTTCTTTGATGTTCATACAGGTGTAGCACCAGAGGGGGCCTTGCAGTGCTGGGTGGTGCCTACCAGCCTTTCCTATGATGAAATCATGCGCAATGAAGGTTTCTTTGATGTTCATACAGGTGTAGCACCAGAGGGGGCCTTGCAGTGCTGGGTGGTGCCTACCAGCCTTTCCTATGATGAAATCATGCACAATGAAGGTTTCTTTGATGTTCATACAGGTGTAGCACCAGAGGGGGCCTTGCAGTGCTGGGTGGTGCCTACCAGCCTTTCCTATGATGAAATCATGGACAATGAAGGTTTCTTTGATGTTCATACAGGTGGAGCTGCCAAATAACAGGGGGCCGTGCAGTGCTGGGTGGTGCCTACCAGCCTTTCCTATGATGAAATCATGCACAATGAATGTTTCTTTGATGTTCATACAGGTGTAGCACCAGAGGGGGCCTTGCAGTGCTGGGTGGTGCCTACCAGCCTTTCCTATGATGAAATCATGCACAATGAAGGTTTCTTTGATGTTCATACAGGTGTAGCACCAGAGGGGGCCTTACAGTGCTGGGTGGTGCCTACCAGCCTTTCCTATGATGAAATCATGCACAATGAAGGTTTCTTTGATGTTCATACAGGTGGAGCACCAGAGGGGGCCTTGCAGTGCTGGGTGGTGCCTACCAGCCTTTCCTATGATGAAATCATGGACAATGGTTTCTTTGATGTTCATACAGGTGTAGCACCAGAGGGGGCCTTGCAGTGCTGGGTGGTGCCTACCAGCCTTTCCTATGATGAAATCATGGACAATGGTTTCTTTGATGTTCATACAGGTGTAGCACCAGAGGGGGCCTTGCAGTGCTGGGTGGTGCCTACCAGCCTTTCCTATGATGAAATCATGCACAATGAAGGTTTCTTTGATGTTCATACAGGTGTAGCACCAGAGGGGGCCTTGCAGTGCTGGGTGGTGCCTACCAGCCTTTCCTATGATGAAATCATGCACAATGAAGGTTTCTTTGATGTTCATACAGGTGTAGCACCAGAGGGGGCCTTGCAGTGCTGGGTGGTGCCTACCAGCCTTTCCTATGATGAAATCATGCACAATCGCTGTTTCTTTGATGTTCATACAGGTGTAGCACCAGAGGGGGCCGTGCAGTGCTGGGTGGTGCCTACCAGCCTTTCCTATGATGAAATCATGGACAATGGTTTCTTTGATGTTCATACAGGTGGAGCTGCCAGAGGGGGCCTTGCAGTGCTGGGTGGTGCTGAGTGGGCTGGAGGTGCTGGCAGGCTGCCAGAGACAGGAGAGCGGACAGGTGGACAGGTGTTCCGTCTTCACCGCGCACCTGTGGGACCACGTGCGGGGCAAGGTGTGTGTCAGAGAGAGTGTGTGTGTTTCTGTGCATGTATGTGTATGTGTCTTAACAGTAATGATTTTTATAAATAAGGGGGAAAAATCACAATTCATGTGATTATCCACAGATTATTTGAGGGTGGTAGACATAGCGTGACCATCAAGTTGAATGCTTATTTTTAATTACTAACTGGGATCAGCAGTGTTTACATTGTCTTTAGTTGTCATGATTATGAAAACGCAAACTAGCATTACATACAATCCCATACCCATAAGCACGTGTTCATAATACACACACAGTGTACACAGACACAGTCACATGCTTGTGTGTTGTGTTTGTGGTATATTTATTTGGATTTTTTCCCCCCTTTGTTTTTCTTTCCCTCAGCTGAAGGAGGTGGGCCAGCTGTGCAGTCTGCTGCCAGGGATGGTGCCTTCCTCCGCCCAGCTCAACCAGGTGCTGGACCTCAAAGGGGGCATGGCTCTGTCCCACGACCAAGGTACAGTCGGAGTAAAGATAGTATGCGTGCACACACGCTCACACACGAACACATGCACACATCTCACACACATGTCTCTGTCTCTCTAGTCTCTCTAATAGTGATATTATCTCTGTCAAAATAAGTCTCTCATGGTTATTGAGGTTTAAATTGTGTTACTCTCTCTCTCTCTCTCTCTCTAGTCTCATGAAGTTTCAATGCATATAAATACCTGTTGCTATGGAAAATGTCATGTCAAAGTTAGAAAAAACTTCTAAGGCCATTTTTTCAAAATGGCCACCACTATACCATGCGTCTTTAAACAGCCAGAACTTTCTTAGTTTTCAAGATATAGACATGGTTTTGGTGTCAAAATGATCAGAAAAGATTGCAGTTTCCAAAAATGATAACTCTCTCTCTCTCATGCAAAAACACAGTTAAGACACATTTCGTGCTGTCTGGGTCACAATTATACTCTCTCTCTCTCTCTCTCTCACACACACACACACTCTCTCTCTCTCTCTCCCCCCTCTCTCTCTCTCTCATTTTTGTATTTGTCTGATCATTAATATGAATTTACTGAAGAGAATGTAAAAAATATATTTTCTGTAATAACAACTAAATGTACATATGCAGTTATACATACAGTATGTACGTAAGCAGGCTAAATAACTTTTGTGTTGTGTGTGCGTGCGCGCGTGCTTGCATGCGTGCATGTTTGTGTGTGTGTGTATGTGTGTGTGTTGTGTATGTGTGTATGTGTGTGATTGACAGAAACGGTGGGGGAGACCAGTCCAGTGGACAAGCTGCATGAAGCTTTGTCCTCACCGTCAGCCTTCAAGAAACATTATTTAGTATGATCCAGCGTGTCCCTCTGGGCTCATCTATATCTCTCTGCTTGTTTGTTTGTTTCTTTCTTTCTTTCTTGCTTTCTTGCTTTCATTTTCTGTCTGTCATTTGTTGCATTCAGTCTGCTGCCCTTCTGTCTGTGTTTATCTCTTTGCTTTCTCTCGCTTGTTTTCTCTCTCTCTCTCTCTCTCTCTTCTCTCTTCTCTTTCTGTTGCGCTCTCTGCTTTGCTCTCTCTCTCTCTCTCTCTCTCTCTCTCTCTCTCTCTCTCTCTCTCTCTCTCTCTCTCTCTCTCTCTCTCTCTCTCTCTCTCTCTCTCTCTCTTCTGTTCTCTTTCTCTCTCTCTCTCTCTCTCTCTCTCTCTCTCTCTCTCTCTCTCTCTCTCTCTCTCTCTCTCTCTTTCTGCTGTTGCTCTTTCTCTCTCTCTGCTCTCTCTCTCTCTCTCTCTCTCTCTCTCTCTCTCTCTCTCTCTCTCTCTCTCTCTCTCTCTCTCTCTCTCTCTCTCTCTCTCTCTCTCTCTCTCTCTCTCTCTCTCTCTCTTGCTCTCTCTCTCTCTCTCTCTCTCTTTCTCTCTCTCTCTCTCTCTCTCTCTCTCTCTCTCTCTCTCTCTCTCTCTCTCTCTCTCTCTCTCTTTCTCTTGCTCTCTCTCTCTCTCTCTCTCTCTCTCTCTCTCTCTCTCTCTCTCTCTCTCTCTCTCTCTCTCTCTCTCTCTCTCTCTCTCTCTCTCTCTCTCTCTCTCTCTCTCTCTTCTTTTTTAATTTTGTTCTCTATCTTTGTATCTCTGTCTTTCTTTTTATCTCTTTCTTCCTCTCTCTTTTAATGTGTGCATGTGTATTCATGCATTGAAAATTCCAAATGATTTTCAAGGAAAGCTTCTCTTTTGCACTTTTTTTAATTTGTTTATGGCAAATGTTGCCCTGTCTGTATTTGATCAGAACAGGCTCACACTCAACTTAAGAAATAGAAAGACATGTTTCAAGTCTTCTCAGGTAATTTGCCTGTTTGACTGTAACATTTCCTGTTGCTTATTGATACCTGATGTCAACCTTTTAGTAGATAAATGAATCAGAATGAGAAAAGAAATGCATGAAGTTGTCTCTATTGGCCACTGCAAAGAACACAAGAGTGAATGCCCTTGGTGGGTGGGGGAAGATGGTTGAGTACTAACCAAACAAGGGCATAACTCTCGCCAATAACCCTACTTGAGGCCATGTAATGGCTGCTTGGTAAAGGTAAAGATGTGCCACCCTTTTGCGGTTAATTGAGTTTTTGCCTTTTTACCATACATAAAGCTGTATTTTAGGAACATTTTTAGCTAAGTACCTTTTTGGAATACCAAACCCTAACCCTAACCCTAACTCTCGCCAACCTAAACCCCCCACTATGTTGCAGTACACCGCCATTTGTCACAGTTGTGGTTCGTTGCGTTTTTCCGTCTTATACGGTGGGGGGTAGGGTTAGGGTTGGCTAGGGTTAGGGTTAGGGTTAGTATTCCAAAAAGTTATTAGCTAAAACTGACCTAAAAAACAGCTTTATGTATGGTAAGAAAGGCTCTAACGCCAATTAACCGAGATAGGTAGGGGGGGTGGCACATCTTGACCTTTACCGGCTGCTTTTGCAAGAGTGAATGCCCTTTTGGATACTGATCAACAAGGGCTTAACTCTTGCTGTCAAGGGCGTTAATAACCCTAGTTGCAGTGGCCAATAGCTGGATAAAATGATCAGCATTGGAGCACTTAGATGTTAGATGGCGCAATGCAAAGTGTGTTAGGTGCTTTCACTATGGATTTGGTTGAATAGTGCAGACCTGTTTTCCCTACGGATTTGTCCGTAATTATTACGTTTTGAGACCTCCGATTACGCTATTACGGTCAGCAACAAAAAAATCTGCATTTCCGCTGAACGAGTGCGGAAAAAAAAAAGAGAGGAAGAAATCAAAAGAAGGCATGGCGTTTGAGCCGTACTAGCTACTATCAAAGGTATCACTTCGAGTGATGTCCCTTGAATTAATACTTCCGGTTTATTTCTCCATGCCGCCATTTTTCTAGGTACGAGGTGCAAAATTTTGGCAGTTGTCGAAGTTGGGTTTGGATGGGAAGTTGCAGCATGCGTGTACGCCCCCCCCCCCCCCCTCCCTCTGGCTCAACAAAAGGTTTGAAGGCAGCGAAAAATTCTGGTGAAAGGATTTCTCGGACAGCAAAATTACGGACAGATGCCTGAAATTACTGTTTTCAGAGCTTGGGATTACTGACAGTGAAGATTTGGGGTAAACAGGTCTGATAGTGAGGCTGATTTTATTCTTTGAATCTTTCAGGAAATGTGTGAACTGGCCATGGGCACCTACAAACACATCAGTCGGTTCCGATCCTCACGCAAGATTGGCAGGGAACTGTCCAGTTTTTACATGTACGTATTTTTCTTTAATAGTCTGTCACTTGTGCTGTTCTCTCAGGGTTTCTATTGATATAGCTTTGAGTGGTGTAGTTTAAAAATCACAGTTTTTTGGTATTAATAAAAGTGTGTGTCTGAAGACATAGTCAGATGCAGCATACACACACAATCTCTTCGTACACACACTTTGACAAACACTTTCTGTCATGCAGGCACTTGCACACATACATACATACACACACACACACACACACACACACACACACACACACACACACACACACACATACACACACACACACACACACACACACACACACACACACACACACACACACACACACTAACACACACACACACACACACACACACACACACGCAGGCAGACACACAAGCAAAAGAAGATACAAGCCCATTACAAACTCACTGTTTTTCTTCCTCTCCATTCTCATACCTGCCCTGTTATTGTTGCTATTGACTAGTGTGCACATTGTTCCTGTGTGTGTGTGTGAGAGAGAGTACTATTCCTACAACAGTGTTAATTCTTACACACGTATGTGCTTATATCACACTCAAAACATAACATTTTTACTTAGTGCACGGTTTTCCAAAGTATGCAATACAACTTCAAGGCTCGCATCATGAGAAAGCATTTTTACATCAATTGTGACACATTCAAAGTTAAGGTGACCTCCCTAAATTGTTAGAGGTACGTTTTACACACTGACTCTAACCCCTTGGCCTGAAAAGACGGAATTAATACTGGTACCCAATCCTCAGGAACATCGGGGAGCCCCAGAAGGCGGAGGCGTTCCTTCTGGATGCAGTGAAGATGTTCCGGAGCGAGGGCTGGCACAGCCTGGCCCTCTCCACCATGAGGGACCTGGCCGCCTGCCAGAAACACATGGGCCACACCAAACGGTGGGTGTATGTGTTTTTTGAGTATCTGTCTGTCTGTCTGCAGTGATGTACCGAGGATCGAAAAGTGACAGGACAAACTGTCCTGAGACGAGAGAAATCAATAGGACTATGTCCTGGCTCTTGCAGAAATCAATAGGAGAAAGCGTGCCAGTGTTAAAAAACATTAAACATTTGTCCTGACAGGGGAGAACACAATCTGACATTTTCAATTTTAATAGGTCAGTGTCCTATGACCGGGGCCTCGGATATCATTGCTGTCATTCTGTATATTATTTTATATTTCATAAGTTGTATGTAGAATGTCTGCGTCTTGTAAACTTTAAACGCTTGAGGGTATCTTTGTTCTTGCAAAATTTGTCTATTATAATTAGTCATGTAACTGGTATGTCGATGGCAGTATGATTTTATTTCAGTTACAGTATTGTATCCAAACATGATTGAGAATGTGAATGTGGTCAATGTTTCTTCTTAGAATGTTCATATTGTAACTATTTTACTTTTGTATAATTGTGTGTGAGTGTGTGCGTGCGTGTATGTGTATGTATGTGTGCGTGAGTGTGTTCATGTGTGTGTGTGTGTTTGTGTATGTATGTGTGTGTGTGCCTGCGTGCTTACAGGCATGTGTGCGTGTGTGTGTGTGTGCGCGCGCGCGCGCGCGCGCGCGTGTGTGTGTGTGTGTGTGAGGAAGTAAGAGAACGTTGCGTGCAATCATCGTGTCTATTTTACTTTCTAATGATTCATTATTTGTTTGCCTTTAATGTTCTTGTTATTAATGTAAAGCGCACTGAGCTCATGTGAGAAAGAGCGCTATATAAATTCCCATTATTATTATATTTGTCATTCGTTTCTGGCCGCCTGCCAGACACTGATGGGGCACACCAAAAGGTGTGTTTATGGAATTCTTCTTCTTCTTCTTCTTCTTCTTCTTCTTCTTCTTCTTCTTCTTCTTCTTCAGTCACTCAGACAGTCTCCTGTCATATGAGTGCGGATGCGTCGTGCTGCTATTATGCGCCTAACTAAGAAATATTTAGGAACAGCATGTCCGTCTTCGCCTGGAGAAAATGTCTGTAAGAATTTCTTGAGCAAAGGCAGGCGAATGGACCAGTAAGGCAAAAAGATAGTAGGTGACATTGAGAGTAAGCCAGGGGGTAAAAGGCGGAGGCAAAGAGAGTGATACATTAGAGGAAGTTACAAGCACAGAACTTCCAGAAGGTGGGGGAACTATTTGTAGGAAAGACCCTCCAGTATTTGTGTTTGTGTTTGCACGCGCTTGCATTTGTGCATGAGCCTGTACTTGTATAGATTGCTTATGTGTGTTTTAAATTTGTGTGTGTGTGTTTATATTCAAGATTTCAGATGGAGAAAATAATGCTTTTGTCTTGCAAACTGGCTAATACAAGATCAAAGAATGAAATAGTGAGGCCAAGAGAGGAGATGACGAAATTGAACAAAGGGTAATTACTCTCTTTTTCTAATTAACTCCCCTCCACCAAAGTTGATTACGATACCATCCACCTAGCAGTGCGTGGGTGAGAACCAAAGTGAGACAAGCAAAGTATCATTCTTAAAAAAGAATGTGCCAAGCTCGCCTTTATGACCCTCACCCACACAGTACACATCAACTATGGTGGAGAGGACAACATACAAACAAATCAACACATGTCCAAGAGTGGCAAGATCAAACAAAACAAAAAGTATCAACAACCATTGCTATGTTTCGATGCTTTCAGATTCATTGTCACTGCTTGTAAAGTGGCTTGCAGCAAGTACTTGCCTGACGCAGACCGTAGCCAGCATTTCCAGGCCATTCTGAAAGCGCTGGAAGGTGGTAAGTGGACATGTTGAATTGGGAATGATTTGCTTTTATTTTAGTCGCTGTTATGTTCAGTCATTTCCCTCTCTCTGTGTCTTTTTGGTTAAAGTATTTATTTTCAATGTAAGCGAGTGTGTGTGTGTGTGTGTGTGTGTGTGTGTGTGTGTGTGTTTACTTGCATGCATGCTCATGTGTGTGTGTGTGTGTGTGTGGGTGCTTGTTTGCATGCTCACACGCATGTGCATGTGTGTGTGTAAATAATTCATCTTTACGCACTATGTCCCTGCGCTTGTCAGCTGTATATAATCTATAGCTTTAACCCTTTCATCGCCACTGTCGCCTCTTGGTACCACAATGATTTAACACCCATGTCACTGAAAGGCATCAAATGAGGGTCTGGTATCCAGTGACCTTATGTTCTTAATTTTGGGAGGTAAGAATATGTCCTATTTTATGCATGTCACAGAGGAATCCCCAATATTGCAGACAGAATATTTTCTCTACCCAGGCAAATGTAATGGAAAGTTTTAGCTGAAAAATGGCTGGTGTTGAAAGGGTTTAACCCAGTCCTGTTCCAGTCTAAGGCGTGTCCAACAACGAACTGTTCCACAGGTGACAGTCTACAGCTCTCAGGTCGGAATCTCATCGATGCTGCGCAGTTGCAGCTGAAGCAATGGACTGTGCGCATGGGGGAAGAAGTGAGCATGACCGTACATCTACACAGCCACTTCCCCCAGGCTCTGCCCTGCGACTCTGTGCAGCTGGCGCTCACCCCACGCCTCAGTACCCAAGTCCTGGAGCAGGTACAGATAATACTATATAAATCTGCGCTATCATCACTGATACGTTTGTCAGTTTCTAAATAATAAAGACTTTTAGCTCATGATGCATGATCATTTTTTTCACATACGAACACATTTATGAATTGAATTTTTATTAAAAAAATAAAAAAGCAAAAACATTGTGATTGATGCTCCAGTTTTTTTCGTTGCACCATGCATTCTGTTTTCTTTCAAAGCCTTTTACCTTCTCCTTCAGAATGATGCACAAGATCAACCACCACCACCACCAACAGCACCGGTAGACCTGCAAGGGCCCAAAACGGTGACCATCGACAACGCCACCCCCCGACCATCCCAGGTCCTGCGCCACTCGTTCCCCAGCAGGATCAACACGCGGGCGCTGTACGAGCGGCGCCAGGTATTGGAATTCGTGTTATTTTCTTGTCACAGAAACTTGTCTCTGTCAAATTTGGGCTGCTCCCTCGTGGAGAGTGCATTACCACGAGTGTAGCTCCACTCATTTTTTGGGGTGGGGTGAGGGGTGGGGGTTAGGTTAGGAGGATGGGTGTGGAGATTGGACTGGGAAAATCTAGCTATCAATTTGATTTGTACCAGGCAGTAAGAATCAACATGCATTTATTGTCCTGTTTCACTGCCGTGGGTTGTTTTACGTGCATAAAGCGCACCGCGTCATACTCCCTTTAAGTCCCCATACAAAGCACTCTGTGTTCAGTTAAGAATCAACCTGCATTTATCGTCCTGTTTCTCTGCCGTGGGTTGTTTTGCATGCATAAAGTGCACCGCGTCAGTCCCCATACAAAGGACTCTGTGTTCAGTTAAGAATCAACCTGCACTTATTGTCCTGTTTCACTGCCGTGGGTTGTTTTGCATGCATAAAGTGCACCGCGTCATACTCGCTTTAAGTCCCCATACAAAGCACTCTGTGTTCAGTTAAGAATCAACCTGCACTTATTGTCCTGTTTCTCTGCCGTGGGTTGTTTTGCATGCATAAAGTGCACCGCGTCATACTCGCTTTAAGTCCCCATACAAAGCACTCTGTGTTCAGTTAAGAATCAACCTGCACTTATTGTCCTGTTTCTCTGCCGTGGGTTGTTTTGCATGCATAAAGTGCACCGCGTCATACTCGCTTTAAGTCCCCATACAAAGCACTCTGTGTTCAATTAAGAATCAACATGCACTTATTGTCCTATTTCACTGCCGTGGGTTGTTTTACATGCATAAAGCGCACCGGGTCATACTCGCTTTAAGTCCCCATACAAAGCACTCTGTGTTCAGTTAAGAATCGACCTGCATTTATCGTCCTGTTTCACTGCCGTGGGTTGTTTTACATGCATAAAGCGCACCGGGTCATACTCGCTTTAAGTCCCCATACAAAGGACTCTTGTGTTCAGTTTGATTTCACCTGTCAAACTGGAAAGAAAGGGCAAGGCTTGGATTTGAACCCCAGTCACTCATGCATTGAATTTTACATGCATAAAGCGCACCGGGTCATATTCGCTTTAAGTCAAACTGGAAAGAAAGGGAGGGCAAGGATTTGAACCCCAGTCACTCATGCATTGAATTGGAAAGCGAACACCTTAGCTATCCTGCCAGTCTTTCGGATGAGACGATAAACCGAGGTCCCGTGTGCCCATGCACTTAGCACACATTAAACCCAGTGGCAACGAAAAAGTTGTCATTTGGTCAAAATTTACCCCCCTCCCTTCCTTCCTCATCAGTCACACAAAAATCGCATGCCAAAAAACCTCACAAAAAAGGTGACGCGTCTCTGGCTGCGGCGCGCTCTCCATGTGGGAGCAACCCGAATTTCACAGAGACGCCTCTGTGAGTATAAAGTACCTAATACCTAATACCATTTCCAGGGCAGGGTGGTGGTGGCGGGCATCACCTGCGACTCGGCTCACGAGCTGCTCAAGAGGAAAGACAGCATGCCCACGGGGGCGGCGGAGACGGCGGATGTGCCCGTGAAGGGCGACTACACCTGGAGTCTGGATGCTACGACAGAGGTTGTGCTGAAACCAGGGCTGAACCGGCTGGAGTTGAGGGCCAAGGTAAGGGGATGTGACTGGAGGCATAATTATGCAATGTATATAGAGACGTCATTTTAGGGTTTAAAACGTTCTTTTCTTTTCACAAAATTTGGTTTTCAAGAACCAAAGTCCAGAAATCATTGTAAGTTGTGTAGTGTTTGTCTGCTGTCATATTAACACATTGGCGACTGGCTGCAACTGTTTTCGTAGCAGCCAAGCATCATACATAGCCAGGCTGCGACTATCCTCGTATCACGGTATAAGGTACAAAACTTGTGTATAACTTTCGACCACAGATTGCTTTCATCCTGTGAGTTGTCCAAAAAAATATAGTCGCTCTCCTCTAGTTGGTTGAAATGCAACGGACAACCAAGAACGTCAGAAAATACAAGGCGGCTTGAAGAGTTAAAGTGTATCAGATGTGTCTGGTCTGCCCGTCACCATTTTAGTCTTACTGCTCGCTTGAGAGCATGACCAGCGTTAAAACAACACAATGGTGTTTTTGTTTGGGGTTGTTTTTTGTGTGCTTTGTATGGTATATTCAGTGCCGTATTTTAACTCATTATAAGGCGCACACCCAAATTTGACTCAAAATTCAGATTTTGTTGCTCTATTTCCTTACTATATTATTATCAGTCACATTATAAGGCGCAGGCATCTCAGTCTGGGGAAAAAGTATCGCCTTATAGTCCGTCAAATACGGTAATCTTTTTTTTTATAATGCAATTTGAAGTGTGAAATTTCAGTAGTTAACAGCAAATTGTCCCGCATAGTTTCACGCACTCGGTTTGTTTATGCCTTTCAACCAAGCAACCAATAAAAAACCCCAACCTTGCTGAACGACCACGTTTTGATCTTTGGCAGATTGGTGAGGAGGGATGGTTCGTGCCAAGCCAGATCAGCGTACGTGTGAAGGGGATGGAGGTGCTGATCTCTCTGATCAACATGGATATGGCCCTGCATGTGGCCAGCTACAGGTCGACCTTCTCCCTGAAGCCCAACAACACTGGTAAGAGGGTGTGGCGGGCATCAGAATTGTCAGAGGATCAGAGGATTCAGAATTTCTGACAGAGGATTGGCTTCTCTTGTCAGAGGTTTTGCCTTTTTATTGAGTGTTATTCTTTGTGTTAAATAGCGTTTTAAAGCTATTTCTCACTATAATAAGCCTTTTTGGTGGTGTTGGGAACTCATTTCAGTGTTGTCCCTCTACAGTCTGGGGCCTTGTGGTCTTGTACAAGCACAATACAAGCAAGGTAACACATTGGCATGCTGAAAATGGAAGCAAAACTAAGGAAAAATGGACAACAAATCATGCTTCGCAAGAAGTTGGACATAGGGTCGATACAAGCGACTATCAAAACATTAAGAACTGCCCTCTTTCCCTCCATTTCTATCCTCGCATTCATTTATTCACCCCCACCTTCTCCAATTCACCCCAAGCTTTCACATATTTTGGGTCCCTTCCCGTTCCCAACATTTCATGTGCCTCCCTCTTCTCTCTCTTGTCTCTCTCTGACTCTCTCTCTCTCTCCCTTGCTTGGTGTGTGTGTGTCACTGTGTATGTCACTCTGTATGTGTGTGTGTGTGTGTGTGTGTGTGTGTCACTCTGTGTGTGTGTGTGTGTGTGTGTGTGTGTGTGTGTGTGTGTGTGTGTGTGTGTGTGTGTGTGTGTGTGTGTGTGCATGCACCAATCAGTCATAGCTGACTATGGCTTCCAGATAGCAGAGGAGGCAACTGCTGTGCTGGAGACCAGGGCTTGAATTTTGTTTCAGTCGGAGAAGCTTTATTTAGGGGACCGTTTCACTAAAGAACTTAAAAGAGAACTACCGTATTTTTCGGACTATAAGGCGCACCTGATTATAAGGCGCACCCCAAATTTTACACAAAATTCAGATTCTGTTATTATTCTTTCTTGCTATGTTAGTAGTCATATTATAAGGCGCAAAGGTCTCAGTCTGGGGGAAAAGTATCGCCTTATAGTCCCAAAAATACAGTAAGCACATTCATGCTGATATCATAGTGATATGTGGATACACTTAATATGAAGCTACTTTCATGCTGAAGACTCTCTCTCTCTATGTCTTCTTTGTCTGTCTGTTTGTCTCTCTGCTACTGTGTTTCTTATCGTATTTCTGTTGACCCCA
Source organism: Phymorhynchus buccinoides (assembly GCA_017654935.2). Taxonomy (NCBI): domain Eukaryota; kingdom Metazoa; phylum Mollusca; class Gastropoda; order Neogastropoda; family Raphitomidae; genus Phymorhynchus; species Phymorhynchus buccinoides. The sequence goes on from CM065690.1 coordinate 37,795,187, forward strand.
CATAATTTCTAGATGCACTTGTTGAATCTTTTGAAAAGCCAGGCTTTAATGTGTGTGTGTGGTGTTTTTGTTTGATTCCTCAGACCACTTTATAGCGGGCATCGAACAAGCAGCAACACTGACCGTTCACACAGGCAACCAAGCCATCAGCAGCCGGCGACCTTTGACCCTGACCTCTGCCCTGCCCTTCACCTTCAGCCCTTCAGCGAAGTCCGATCAGGAAGGTCAAGGTCAACTGTGGCTGCCCTCTCTGGAGCCTCACTCGTCTGCAGACATTGACGCTAGCGTATACCTGCCCTTGGAAGGCCTCGCTACTTCGGAGGGCAAAAGTTTGTCATCATTTCACCCACAGGTAATATTATAGGGAATGCTTAGAATCAAGGGGCGTAGGCACCAGCCTTGTGTTTCTGTGCTTTTTCACATTTCAGGAAAGTTCTAAGAATAGATCAGTGTTTAGGTCATTAAGAACATTAAACGTTTTTAACAAAGTTCACAGCGGATCTTGAAAATACAGTCCACCTCATGGAAATAAAATTTGCAAGCTTCAAATCTTTGAATATGTTAATAAGGCCCTAAATACATGCTGTCGATCCTTGTTTGTACAAAATTCCATCTTTTGTAATATCCCTAAGTGTTGCGAAAAGCTAATTGTTTTGTCCGTACAAATATAAAAATCACATTAACATGTAGTGGTTCCGCTTTCAGCGTGCACAGTTTCAGAATGATATCATCTTCTTCATCATCGATCCCTCAGACAGTTTACTGTTAGGAGTCCAGATGTATGATTCTGCCGTTATGCACCTAAGAAATAGTTAAGGCCCAGTGCGCGCGTCTCCTCAGCTGGAGAAATTCTTTGTAAGAGTTTTATAGAACAAAGGCAGGAGCGTGGACCAGTAAGGCAGAAAGATAGTAGATGACAATAGGCAAAGGGAAAAGGTAGACTCAAAGAGAGTGACAGATTAGAAGTTACAAGAACAGAACTTCCAGAAGGTGGGGGAACTATTTGTTCAAAAAGGCCCTCAAGTATGCCCAAGTGGGGGGGCAGAATTATATCAAAGTGAAGAAAGTAGCCGAGCCTGTAAAAGCTAAATACATGGGTGCTACTCTTTCATTTTTACACTGATTTCAATATTTTTTTTATTTTACCAGAAACTGAACTTCAGTTTTTTTTAATTCATAAAAAACCCAAAAAATGACCATAAGCGATTTGGGGTATTTTGAAGTTGAACTTAGTTGTTTTTATCTTGGAAGTTTACAAAAGCAATGTAATAATTTTACTAGGCTTATCAAACTCAAACTGTCTCTGTCTATCATTTTAACTGCCAGAAGGACCCAGAATGGTCAGCTCATTGACCGTGGGCCCTCAAGAGAAGAAGAAGAAGAACTGTCTGTCTGTCTTGTTATTTCTCTCTCTCTTAAGTTGCCCCCCTTGAATCGTCTGACAGGGCTCTGCCCCTATGCCCTGCTGGGGCCATGGGTCCCTGGACCCCTGCCTTTCAGTTTTGTTTTCATTTGGAGGAGTTGCACCCATGTAAATGTGACAAAGGAGCGAATCTGTTCTATCTATTCTATCATGTTACCGTTTCACTACGAATGAGTTATTCCTTCCAATTTGGAGCAAATGCCAATTTACCAAAGACCAAAAAGTTATAGTCTTAACAAGACTAGATTACTTCCCTTGGTCTACACAGCCAATACCACTAAGCTTCCGTGGATCCCACCCGCTACGTCACTTCCGGGGAGGCAACTTTAAATCATAATAAAAAAATTTCCAACTTGGAGCAGCCATGTTGTTCTTTGCTCTTGCTATTATTTCGTTTATCTTATTTATTCTAGCCGCCATCCTCCTCTGTTTGGGTTGCCCCTTTGCCTTGGGGCTACAGGTTTGTCGGCATGTAGTTGGTGTGAATTATTTTCACGTTTTTTCATTGCTAATAATTATTTGAAATATTTTGTTGTGCTTACAAGTTACATGCTTTGTTCCCCCGGTCGCCATGTCGGCCGTCGATCCTGTAGTATGGACTCAGTCTAGTGGGGTTTTCTAGTAAGCTATCTCGGGATGTTAAGGGGAAGCTTTTGGATACACCTCAGGCTTCTTCTTCTTCTAGTTTTCGCAAACTTTCTAGTTTGAGGCCTAGTCTGCCTCTTCTTCATCGTCGGGGAAGGTGCAAACCCCCCCCCCCCCCCCCCCCTCTCTCAGCCTGTTCTGTGTCTCCTGCGTTTGTTACAGAGCAGATTATTTCCTGGGTGGATTCTTCTTCTCTGGTATCAGATATGCTTGCAGAGTTTGAGAATGAGGGGTTAGTTTTGGTTCCGTTGGCCTCTTGGGCCGGTTTGTCAGTTGGGCCTGGTAAGCCCTGGACACGACAACTGACTTGACTACGGACAAACTACGCAGGGTACTCTCACGAGAGTCAAGGTATTAACCAGTGTGTACGTTCGCCTCTCTTTGCATGAACAATAATGATGTTCCTTTTCTTTACTCGGTTGGGCAGCTGGCCCAAAGAGAGCTGACTACGGACATCCCCATCTTCCCACGAGAGGAAGACCTCGGGCTGGACGGACGGTCCTCCTCCCAGCGTGACGTGGAAGCTGTTCGTTCCCACGACCGCTGCAGGAAGCCCCAGACGGACGCCGTACCTGTCTACGGCTCTCGTGCTCGTGATGGCGAATTTCTCCCCTCTCTCAGGGAATGGCAATTCCGTAGCCCGCGTAGGGCGAGTGGTAGCCCGCGTAGGGCAGGAGGTACGGACTCTCCCAATGATCGGCAGTCACGTAGCCCGAGTAGGGCGGGAAGTACTGACTTGCATTATACCCAGCAGAGCCGTTGCCCGCGTAGGGCCTTGCCTCGGCGGACTCTTGAACCCGGGAATATCGATGATCAACAGTTCCGTAGCCCGAGTAGGGCGAGAAGTACGGACTTGCGTTATACCCAGCAGAGCCGTTGCCCGCGTAGGGCCTTGCCTCGGCGGTCTCTTGAACCCGGAAACATCGATGATCAACAGTTCCGTAGCCCGAGTAGGGCGAGAAGTACGGACTTGCGTTATACCCAGCAGAGCCGTTGCCCGCGTAGGGCCTTGCCTCGGCGGTCTCTTGAACCCGGGAACATCGATGATCAACAGTTCCGTAGCCCGTGTAGGGCGAGAGGTACGGACTTGCGTTATGCCCAGCAGAGCCGTTGCCCGCGTAGGGCCTTGCCTTGGCGGACTCTTGAACCCGGAAATATCGGTGACACCTTCCTCTACCCGCCACGGCCCGTGCGGCCCGTTCACGGACCAACCCTGTCCGTTACTCGTGCCGGCGGCACGCGGCCACCCGTCTCCACCGTCACGGGCACCCGTCACAGAACGGCACCATCAGCGGCGGACCGGCCGTTGCCTGTTCTGGAGCCTGTCTCACGTCATCCTGGCCCTCGTCGTGCGGATGAGTTTCAGCTTCCTGCGGATGCCTGTCTGACCAGACACCCCTCGAAGCGTCATGTAGCGCTGCCACGAGAGTCTTCTGTGGATGAAGAGTTTGAGTCGTTACCTCGTGAAGGCTTGGTTGACTTTGACTTAGCCGTCCAGGACGAAGTATTTCGCATCATGAGAACTGTGTATCAGGGGTCTCAGCGGTCCCCGTCGAGATCTGTCCACGTCGACGATCTATTCTCTCAGTGTGGCAATGGTGTGACTGATCCCCCTGTGTATTCAGACCCAATCCCTTCGTCGTGCAGTCAGCCCTACTACACCGACGTCAAGCCGATGGTGCAGCTCGAATCAGCTCAGACAGCGGGACAGCTACAGTTTTTTGGCGGTCTGCAAGCGCAGAAGGAGGCTCGTCTAGCGCTTCTCATCTCTCTGTTCGTTCGGCAGGCACTTCGTAAGACTACTCTACCCTGTGGTCTCAGCCGCCGCCGTTGCCTAACGGCGACGTCTCTCCTCCCCCCCTGCCGGAGCCTGTCCCGTCTCAACCCGGCGCCTTTTGTGTAGAAGGTCTTCTTCCCACTGTTTCAGCGGGCTATCCCTTTGTGCCTGTGCCTTCGCACTCGGTTGTGGCCCCGTAGGTACGTTCCTCCCTTTGTTATGGGCGCTGAATGAGGCAAACTTCGGCCTTCATGGGCCGGCCGGCCTTCAACATCTTGGAGAGATCCATGTACTCTATTCTTCGAGCCTCGTCGTTAACCACGTCATTGCTTCAGCCCCTGGCGCTCATCGCCGGCCCAACGAGCGTGCCTTGGGCGTTGCCATGGCTTCGTTCTACCAAGCTGTGAGCTCCAGTTCGTCCGTGGCCTCCTCTTCTAAGGTGCAACTAGCGGCCACGTTCAGAGACGCGGTCCTCAAGGACTGTAAGTTCCTCTCTCCCTGCTGGATCGTTCGGCCGTTCGTTCTGGCCCCACTGATCTTCGTTCTACTTTTCATCAGGTTTCCCTCAAGGACAACCTGGGGCGGTTCAAGGAACGGAGACTGGGCTGGGGTCGGGATCGCATCGTGGAGTTGGCTACCAGGTCTGCCGGCCGGGGGGTTGCTTCCCCCCAAGCCAAGCGCGTGCGCATGGACTTCAGGCCTCCTCCTCTTGTCTCCACGAGAGCCGATTCGTCTCGAGGGCGTACCTTTCGCTTCCTCAGCTACCAGCCGCCCCCGCAAGACCAGTCTGATTCGTAGCGATCGGCAGAGGAGTCTCTGCGCTCTGTCAATAGGGGAGCCTTTGTTCAGCTTGTGCCTACGGAAACGGGATTCTTCTCTCGTCTGTCGTGGTCCCCAGGAAAAACGGAGAATTTCGCCCGGTCTTGGACTTGTCCCCCCTCAACAGGTTTTTTCGCACCGACAAGTTCAAAATGGAAACAACGGCTTCAATCCATCTCTCCATTCTCCCGAACGACTGGGCTACACCTTCATCCTGAGGGACGCATATTTTCACGCGTGCATCCATCCTTCACGTCAGCGTTTCCTTCGCTTCGCCGTTAGGAGCTCGTTCGTCTGGCCAGGTCCCGGGCTATTCGTCTTCATGTTTACCTGGACGATTGGTTGTTGCTAACAACTTCGCAAGCCCTGTGCCTCTCACAAACGGACATTCTTGTTCGACTGTCCAAGACTCTGGGTTTTCGCATTCTCAACGGGAAATCAGAGCTGTCTCCGTCAGCCTCCTTCAGCTACCTCGGCATGAGTTCGTTACGGAGCGGTTTTCAGTGCAGCTGTCGGTAACTCGGGTCAAAGCCATCGTCGAGATTGTTTCGACGTTCGGGCCTAGACTTCGCTCTCTGCTTGTCAGCTTCTCCGTCTCCTGGGACTTATGGAATCGGTAGCGGATTTGCTTCCTCTCGCACGGTTGCGCTAACGGCCACTGCAACGACTGCTGTCGCAAAGGAAACTGTCTCAGCTGCCTCTCGGGCAACTAGTGTCTCACGGCAGTTGGTTCCTCGAGTCAACGTAACAGTGGATGATTCTCGAGTGGCCCGACAGCTCAGTGCCTTTCCGTCCCATGCATCAGCAGCAATTTTCTTCTCACAGATGCCTCGACGTCGAGGTGGAGGCAGTGACCAGGGCCCTGAAGCCTTTTGTAGTCCTTCTCTCCGGGAAGTGCGTCACCGTCTGCGGACACAATACGACAGCTCTCTCATATCTTCGTCGCCAGGGAGTAACACCGTCTCCGGCTTTTTCAAGAAAAGCAGAAGAGTTTCTCCTCTGGGCTCGATCAAGACAGATCGTGCTTTCAGTCGGGTTGTTGGAGATGGAGTCAGTAGCCAGGGCTCTGAAGTCTTTCACGGCCCGTCTCACCCAAAACTGGGTCTCCATCTGCGGAGACGATACGACAGCTTTCTCTCTTATCTTCGCCTTTAGTGAGAGACTCAGTCTCCAGCTCTCTCTAGGACAGCAACCGAGAGTTGTTCAACCGTACCCTTGTTGCCTTCCTTCTGAACGAATTTTTTGGGTGGCAACGGCCCCGGCTTCGCCGTTCCTTCGAATGTTGTCTGTTCTGGCAGGCATGGTTTTACTTGCTCTGTTTCAGACCTTCGTTTTCACTGGTTACAACCTTGAGTTGTTCAACCAGTTATTTCGTTCACCCGTTCCAGTCATCCTTTTCGGTCTGGTTCCGTCCCGATCGAACCTTACTGTCCGGCTAACATGATCTTCCATGCCCAGCCGTCAGCTCAGTTGTTCGACTGGGTGGCGTTGGAATGGGTTAAGGCGACGTCACGTTTGCACACTGTTTCGCTTTTTGTCTACATGTTTTCCTTTTCGGTGGGGACATTTCCGCGTCATCTGGTTAGTTTTGACGTCATGCGATGGCAACTATGTTGCTGTTTCGGTCTGTCCCTACGTCAGGGGCAGTTTTCATTTTTTGCCTTCCTACGGGCTTGGCATGTAGAGTTGGTTATGAAGTGCAGTCACACATTCATACCGTGGCTTCTCAGTTTGCTAGTTCAGAGGTGGAGTCTGCTGTTTTGCGGATTCTCATCTTCACCTTTTAGTACTAGCTGTCTCTATCCCGTCATCGATCCTTTGCTTGCCCATTCTGAACAAGTCTTGTCCAGATGTGGGCCTTTTCGTTTTTGACTCTTACTCGCCACTTCGGTTGATATTTTTTCCGGTTCGAAAGGGCGTAGCAGCGTGTGGTGGCCCGGTCCGGCCACTCATAGTCCGTTTTGTTTCGGCCTTGGCTGCCCTGGGTGTCTCCATGCAGAGTTTGTCATCTCCTGGCTTCTTTTCCAGGATATTGTCTCGGTGGAGTCCACTCAGGTTCTGCCCCGGGATGATGCTTTCAGTACCCTTCTGTCTCTCGCGGGTACCAAGTTTAGGGCCAGTAATCACCCTGCTCAGTTTGCTTCTCCCTCGGTTACGATTTAAAGTCTTCTCTCTATTCTCGGCCCTGTTGTTTCTGATAGACTCCTGTGCCCCGTCAGAGCTCTTAAGTTTTTCCTTAAGAGGACCTCCCCCTTCCGGGGGCACAAACGCCGTCTGTTCTTTTCTTTGAATGAGAAATACATGAGGGATATTTCTAGTCAGCCATTTCTAAGTGGTTGGTGAACGCTTTTAACTTAGTGTATATAAGTGCCGACTGGTCATTGCTCACTAATCCTCTGTGAGCCCATGAAATCCGGGCTTTCAGCACATCCCTGGCTATGATTAAGGGAGTGGCGCTTTCCAGCGTTATGGAAGCTGCGTACTGGTAGTGACAGTCCACGTTTGCTAGCTTCTACCTTCGCCTTTTCTCCGCCAGAAGGCAGGACGACGCCGTTGGCATCGGGAAGGTGGTGCTTGCGCAGACTCCTTTTTTTCTCTGGTCTAACGATAAGCTTATGCTATTTTTTGCTCTGGTGTTGGTATGCATATGTTTATGCTGTTTGGGGGTATGGATGTTTTGGTTATCTAGTTATTATGTCCTCTCCCTTACAGGTTATCCCTGGCGTTCCCTGTCAGGTTTGTCTTGTGGGTATTGTTTTTTGTTTGTTGGAGTGAAGTTTCAACAATGTTTTTCTTACCCACCTCCTCGCTGGGAATCAACTCATTCGTAGTGAAACGGTAACATGATAGAATAGATTGAATGATTTTAGTTAATATAACTATCTATTCTATCTATATACTTACCGTTTCACTACGATCAAAGGTTCCCACCCTCCTCCCTCCGACGAAAACATCATTGGGAAGGTTGGTTTTTAAAAAATTTATCATGATTTAAAGTTGCCTCCCCGGAAGTGACGTAGCGGGTGGGATCCACGGCAGCTTAGTGGTATTGGCTGTGTAGACCAAGGGAAGTAATCTAGTCTTGTTAAGACTATAACTTTTTGGTCTTTGGTAAATTGGCATTTGCTCCAAATTGGAAGGAATAACTCATTCGTAGTGAAACGGTAAGTATATAGATAGAATAGATAGTTATATTAACTAAAATCATTCATACATCTTTACGAGAAACCTTTGCTGTGTGCCAGGTGGAGTGCAGTGTGGAAGGCTGGTCGGACAGACTGCAGAGTGAAGTGAAGGTGGTGCTTCCCCTCGCTGCCTCCCACAGAGTCTACACCGCCAGAAACAAGTTAGTCTCTTGTTGAAAACTTCTTTGCATCGCATCATTGTCTGTTCATAAGGTTAGGTTAGGTTAGGTTAGGTGCATCATAGTCACAGAGGCGTCTCTGTGAAATTCGGGTTGCTCTCACCACGGGTTGCAGCCAGAGACACGCCACCCCATTTATTTATATTTTTTCATTTTTTGTTTTCTTGGTTTGTGTGTGACTGATGAGGAAGGAAGGGAGGATACATTTTGACCAAATGACAACTTTTTTCATAAACACTCAAAGAGAGAAGATCATTTGCTTTAACCCTTTTCGCCACGAACCATTTTTCAGCAAAAAAATTCCATTAAACTTACCTGGGTAGAGAAAAAAAAATTGTCTGCAATAGTGGGGATTCCTCTATGACATGTATAACGTAAGGCCTATCCTTACCTCCCAAAATTATTAAAATAGGCTCTTTTGGATAACAGACCCTGGTTTAAGGCCTTTTCGTCACACGGGTGTTAAATCATTGTGGTGCTAAAATGCGACGTTGGTGGTGAAAGGGTTAAGAAACTCTTTATAGAACTCATGCTTTGTAGGCAGTTTTAGTGGCAGTGTTAATTCTTGCACATACTGTGTGCCTCTCTGATGCTGAAAACTCCCATCTGACTTACTAGATTTCAAACCAGTGCATCGCCAAAACGCAGCATGTTTTCGCCTGACGCAAAGTTTTCCATAAGTTTGCACAACAATTTGAAGTAGCTAAAATGTTAGATGTACTTTTTGCGCACTAGCTCTGACGCCCTGATTTCAAAGACAGAATTAACACTGAGTGGTATGCTTGAGGCCAGCTAGCAAAGCTTTTTACTCTTGTGCATAGAAAATAGGACGTTTGTGTGATTAAGGAAAATATGTATTTTGGGTAAAGGTCAAGATGTGCTACCCCCCCTACCTATCTCGGTTAATTGTATTTTTCCGTTATTGCCTTTCTTACCATACATAAAGCTGTATTTTAGGAACATTTTTAGCTAATAACCTTTTTGGAATACTAACCCTAACCCTAACCCTAGCCCTAACCCTAACCCTACCACCCACCGTATAAGACGGAAAAACGCAACGAACCACAACTGTGACAAATCGCGGTGTACTGCAGTACATAGTGGGGGGTAGGGTTAGGTTTAGGGGTAGAGTTAGGGTTAGGGTTAGTATTCCAAAAAGGTAATTAGCTAAAAATGTTCCTAAAATACAGCTTTATGTATGGTAAGAAAGGCAAAAACGGAAAAATACAATTAACCGAGAAATGCATGGGGGGTGGCACATCTTTACCTTTACCGTATTTTGTTTTATCGTTCAAAAAGTGTTGAATCCTGTGCATGTTGTAAAAAATGTCACAATACTGTATAGCCATACCAAATCGATACAAATCATGTTGGCAAAGCCACATCCTTCACAAAAAGTCACTTTAACCCTTTCGCCGTCGACCATTTTTTAGCAAAAAAACACCATTAAGCTTGTCTGGGTAGAGACAAAAATGATCTGCAATATTGAGAATTCCTCTCTAACATGTATAACATTAGGCCTGTCCTTACCTCCCAAAATTAAGAAAATAGGTTCTTCAGATAACAGGCCCTGATTTAATACCTTTTAGTGATATGGGTGTTAAACCATTGTGGTGCATAAATGCGACATTGGCGGTGAAAGGGTTAAGGCTTGTGCAGACCTATCAAAATGCGGGCTCTCTAATGCTTTTCCCCCCAGTTTGTTGAATGCAGGCTCTGTAATGCTTTTCCCCCCAGTTTGTTGAATGCGGGCTCTGTAATGCTTTTCCCCCCAGTTTGTTGAATGCGGGCTCTGTAATGCTTTTCCCCCCAGTTTGTTGAATGCGGGCTCTGTAATGCTTTTCCCCCCAGTTTGTTGAATGCGGGCTCTGTAATGCTTTTCCCCCCAGTTTGTTGAATGCGGGCTCTGTAATGCTTTTCCCCCCAGTTTGTTGAATGCGGGCTCTGTAATGCTTTTCCCCCCAGTTTGTTGAATGCGGGCTCTGTAATGCTTTTCCCCCCAGTTTGTTGAATGAGGGCTCTGTAATGCTTTTCCCCCCAGTTTGTTGAATGCGGGCTCTGTAATGCTTTTCCCCCCAGTTTGTTGAATGAGGGCTCTGTAATGCTTTTCCCCCCAGTTTGTTGAATGCAGGCTCTCTAATGCTTTTCCCCCCAGTTTGTTGAATGCAGGCTCTGTAATGCTTTTCCCCCCAGTTTGTTGAATGCGGGCTCTGTAATGCTTTTCCCCCCAGTTTGTTGAATGCAGGCTCTGTAATGCTTTTCCCCCCAGTTTGTTGAATGCAGGCTCTGTAATGCTTTTCCCCCCAGTTTGTTGAATGCGGGCTCTGTAATGCTTTTCCCCCCAGTTTGTTGAATGCAGGCTCTGTAATGCTTTTCCCCCCAGTTTGTTGAATGCAGGCTCTCTAATGCTTTTCCCCCCAGTTTGTTGAATGCAGGCTCTGTAATGCTTTTCCCCCCAGTTTGTTGAATGCGGGCTCTCTAATGCTTTTCCCCCCAGTTTGTTGAATGCAGGCTCTCTAATGCTTTTCCCCCCAGTTTGTTGAATGCGGGCTCTGTAATGCTTTTCCCCCCAGTTTGTTGAATGCGGGCTCTGTAATGCTTTTCCCCCCAGTTTGTTGAATGCGGGCTCTCTAATGCTTTTCCCCCCAGTTTGTTGAATGCGGGCTCTGTAATGCTTTTCCCCCCAGTTTGTTGAATGCGGGCTCTGTAATGCTTTTCCCCCCAGTTTGTTGAATGCAGGCTCTGTAATGCTTTTCCCCCCAGTTTGTTGAATGCGGGCTCTCTAATGCTTTTCCCCCCAGTTTGTTGAATGCAGGCTCTGTAATGCTTTTCCCCCCAGTTTGTTGAATGCGGGCTCTGTAATGCTTTTCCCCCCAGTTTGTTGGAACACTAGCTAGTGGCAACGGAAATTTGAAACATATCATTTTGACAGACAAATGTTAGCAATAAATAGCAATTTTTCATCCTGATTAAAATACCAACAAAACTTAAAGCTCTATCAGAGATGACATTTTATTTCCTCCTTTTTTATGGCCCCAAGGGTCATTTTTGAGATCAGTGTAAATCCATTGAGAAAATTGGGGGTAGGGGTGTTAGGTTTTGTGTTGAATCGTGAATGCGGCAAGAAGTTGGATTGATATTTTGTTCTCGATTGGTTCATTCTCAAATGGACGTTTCCGGTTACTGCTTGGGGCAGCCAAGACTGCTCTATTTATCATTACTCTGCAGTTTGCAAAGCTGAAAATGGAAGTTATCGATTTGCTGATGTAACCTACACCGGGCCCCGAACCCCCTGCTTCTTTTTCCCCCCTTTTTGGTTTTCTGAGAATCTCATCTCTGTCTATCTATCATAGTTTTTGAGATATTGCATTTTATTTCTTGACTACAATGTATTGCAGAAAGTACGTCCAGATCCGACTGCAGGGAAACACCACTACACCAGTCAGAATCATCCAGCCGGAGCTGTTTGCATTCAGCGCAACGTTCACTTTTCTTAACGTGGGCACTGAGTGGGTGAGCACAGTCTCTTTGGTTTGTATTTTTTGTTTCTTTGTTCTATTGTTTGGGGGTTTTTCTTTTGCTGTCCCATCTTCTGGGCCGTACAGTGGCATTGCTCCCACGCCGCTCATTCCGAGTCCCAATTCGCAGCCACACCTCCGCACACTCAGGTCGCAGAATCCGAGACCAGCAGTCCAAGAGGAGCGAATCTATGTTAGGCCGTCAGGAGGCAACTTACCGAGGAGACACTGCACTGCTGCTGACTATTGTTTTAATCAATGGTTTCTTTTGATTTTGTTGCTGATTTGTTTGTTTTTTGTATTTAACTTGTCTTTTGTCCTGTTGATTAGTTGGTTGCTGGAGTGGTACCCTTTCTCCATGCTCCCAGCCTCAGTCACCTTCTCTCAGTAGTATTCCTTTTATCTTCTCACTGCCTTCTGTTCTGTGACCCAGAAAGGGGCATTAACCCTCTCTTGGACACAGACGCCAAATTCGACCGAATTTTGTCAACTCAGGCGCCGATTGCGCCGCTGAACACCAGGTCTAGTACGTTCACTTTCACTTTCTCCCTACCCACAATGCAATATACTAAGTTAGTTCTTCCTGTTCCTGACTCTGGCTGGTCCGTTTTTGGTTCTTACAGCAAGGGAAAGCACCCACTAGTCTTTTTGAACGGATTTTTCGATGTGACCCCAAATATTTTTCTTCTTTCCACGTGACGTGACGCAGTATTGACTCGGCGCGATGCTCGGAGTGCCATTACGGATTTTTTTTATTCCAATTCATGGTTTGTTGTGTGACAGTGTGTTAGCTTTGGAATAATAATATCATCATTGCTATTTAATATGCATCTTTCAGAAATGAAATGTGAATTAGACTTTATTCTGGGTGATTTTTTTAATGAAAATATTTGGTGTGACGTTCGGAGTTAATTCCCATCTTTCGGGAACTGGGATCGATTCCCGGTTCGAATGGTTGGGCGTCATTGGGTTAAGTGTCAAAATGACCATTCTGAGAAAGTTATTCATTTGAAAACTTCAGACAGTTCTCTTTCTAAGGATACAAGAACCATTCTTGTATCTTTTTCCATTCCAGAGTTATGAGCGTTTAAAGGTGGATAACTCTGCATTTTGAGAAAACAGAGTCTAAACTGTAGCCTAGCTGAAGAAATTGCACTGACATACTTGTTTTAAAACACTTATAGGACCATTTAAAGACCATATTAAAGATTGTCCTTAATAAATATGAAAGATAATATGTTAGAGAACAAGAAATTACCAATAACTCAAAATTGACAAAAAAATGAGACTTGACTTTCCAAGCCTGTTGAAAGAAACTAGCCCAGCGACTTAATGTCCCTTTCGTGGTGCTGGGTCACCTATGCTGTCTCTTCCTCTCTCTCTTTCCTTGATTCTCACAAGTCTTTCTGTATGTCTCTTTATTTGTATCTGTTTCTCTCTCCCTTCCTCTTCTTCTTACATGTTGAGTTTATTTATGTCAAATTAACTGGAAGCTTAATGCGAAGTATATAAGCAGCGCTGCCTTTAGTTTTGTCTGTCACAAATATAAAAACTGAATCCCAATGGCAAATATTATTGTAGGTCCTCGAGTGAACAATGTAGACATTTTGCATTGTGATCTCAAAGGAGCTCAAAGAAGAAAATTGTTTAACACATTTTTTAGAGAGAGAAAAAAACTGGAAGAAAATGACCTAATAAAACAGAAATAATGTAGACGACAATAAGAGAGGAAGTTGCTAGCATAGAACTTTCGCAAGGTGGGGGAGCTATTTGTATTGACCTCCCTTCCCCCCAACCTTCCCGCCCCGGTATTCCCTTGTGGAAGTTTAACAGTACAAATCTGCAAGCACTCTTGTATGAAGAAGGCAATTTAGCAGTTGTGAACAGCGTTTTCCTTGTCGCTTTAACCAGGTGGTCCATCAGCAACAGGAAGTGTCTCTGGTGTGGGAGGTTGTAACAGGGGGCTGCAAGGAGGAGGCGGACGTCACTGCGGCCTTCCAGTGCGGCTTTACCTGCGACATTGACCTGGCCAAACGACAGCGCACCTTCTCCTATAACTGCCGTCTCAGTGAATTCCAGGTAACTTCATGCCGCAGCGATGAAGTCAGTAGTAACATCATCAAGACCGTATATAATACTTTATTTGGCAGTCAAGGGGTTAAGAGAAAGTGAACAACAAAAAATTAGGTTAATGATGGCTGTCATTCGCGATGATGATGTTTATTTAGAAACAGAATGTTCCATTGATTTAAAAACAAAAATGACTGTACAATGTGCTCTTCTAGTGGCCCGATGGGAGAAAACTAGTGGCTTATTTTATTTCCTTTGGTCAAAAAGAAGGCATAATCTTTTCTTGCCGCTTATGCACAAGAGAAACAGGCACAGAGAGAAAGAGAGACTGAGCTTGCCTTTGAGAAGTGTCTTCCATTGTGCCACCTATGTGAAAGGGCCATTAATCCACCAAAAGCACTCATTTCTGGCTTGTGAATCCAAAAAACCTTTTAAACTCTGCATGAAAGCAATATGCAAGTTCATTTGAACAACATTTAAAAACCTTCAATAGACAACTATGAGAGACAACCATTATTTTTTTTAACCAACATTTTCTTAACTGTGAAGCATACTGCTCATGATCAATAAACTTTTTTTGTTCGTTCCTTTCATTCACTCGTCTCTCTCTGCTTTCCCTTCCCTGCCCCAGACGTGGTACGTGGTGGAGTACACGTTGTCAGGGGAGGCCACCATCACGGCCCCTGTGCCGGGCACCC
>CM065690.1:37810000-37830000 GCA_017654935.2 Phymorhynchus buccinoides
CACCTGTGAAATTCGAAGGATTATGTGAAATTTACAAACTCACTGCGAAAGAAAGTACACAAGACAAGAAAGTTACACCACGAAAAATGATCACACGGCAAGATATCTTGTTTTGTTACCAATGCCCCTAAAAATTGATTAAAAAAAAAATGCAAACATTTGTGTTCAAGAGAATATTTATGCTCACTTTCCCCTTTGATGTCAGGACGTCGTAGTCAACGGTACGGCGCATTCCACGCGCCATGGCCTGAAGAATCCACTTTTTTGCGCATTCCCCCCCCCCCAAAAAAAAAAAAAAAAAGAAAAAGAAGAGAGAGAGAGGGGGGAGAGAAGCGGGCACGCCTGTTCATAGAGTGGCCAAACATAAGTGTGTTCTGCCCCGCAGATCTCCCAAATTTCTACAGTGACAAAATAGTCAAGTTTGACTGTGGTCACTTTAATACAGGAAGGAAGGAAAGACTGTGCGTTTTACTTTCGATTTCGGTCATAAGTTGAACACTTCAACAAGCTTCACTTCCGGAGAGATCAGTAGCTAAAAGCAACAACTCTGCACGAGACCAGTTTGTGATGATTTCAGCCTTTCCCTTTACACGATGGGTCGATTGATTGAGTGGTAAGTTACACATTTGATCTTTGATCGGCTTCACCACTTTTACAGAGCATGTGCCTGGCCTGGATGTTAATAAGAATGCAGACAGCAACATCAAGGCAATTATGGTGGGATTTTTTGGGTTCAGTTTTTAGAACAATTTCATAATCTTAAAAAAAATATTGAAGAAAAAGAAAACAGTGGTTCTGTTGCCTTCAGCCATCACAGATAGTGTAAAATGCGTAAGAAAATTGATTATTACAGAAATGGAGACACACAAAAAAGATTAAAAAACATACAAGAAATCAATTGTTACACAATAAAAGCAAAACATATATCAACCACACATAACTTTTGAAACAAAATAAATATCACCCGTTCAAATTACAGCAATTCTGAAACAACTAGCTAGTAAAAACATTTTTGTCATGATTTCCAGACAATAAAAAATGTTACTGATGAACGTAACAGCTTCAACCTCTGAGAAAACGGCAAAACAATATAATAATGGCAGTGGTGTTTTTTTATCAGGATAACAGAGTTCATCAAAATCATATCACAGAACACTATTCATTTAATAAACTGCTTATTCGAAACAAAATTCTATATTCCAAGCCTCCTCAGAATTCTGAAACCAGAATTAAGCAAACTGCAAATGTACATTTTTAATAAATCTTACATTACAATTATGATACAGAATACTCTTACTATAAGTAAACCGCATATTCCACACAACAGAAAAGTAGTCCAAGCCACAATGACTTCAGTTTCTTTATTGAAAACCAGAATGAAACAAACATTTATTTTGACAAATTGTATAAATCGTATCACAGAATACTATTATAAGTAAATCGCCTTTTCCACATAAAAAATAAATCTGTATTTTCGATGTCTTCACGGAATTAATGTTCTTTCTTGAAAACCAGAATATGTTCTACGCCTTCGCATAATTCATTTCCTTTTAAAAAACAACAACCAGAAACAACAGCTACCTTTCTTACAAAATGGTTAACTTAGGACGTGGATTTGACCACCAGGGGGCAATCAAACCAGTAGGGGCTTATTCTTAAGAATATCGCGTGCTAAGCCGCTACTGGTTTGATTGCCCCCTGGCTGGACAAATCCGTGTCCTAAATCGCTCATTGAAACCATACATCAGACTCATATCACAGAATACTAATTCCTATAAGTAAAAGAAAAAAATCCGCATTCTGACAAAAACAGAAATGCACTCCAAGTCTCAATTCAAACTCACTTTCTTTTCTTAAAACCAGAATAGCTACAACGGCTACATTTCTCACAACGTCAGTGGTACACCATCAACGGGAAGGGCTGGACAGCGGAGCTAGCCCGGCGGTGCTGAGCACTCTGGGAAGAAGAGTCGACTCTTCTCCACGGAGGAGGGCAGGCGCCGTTTGGTGGGCCCGCGCTGCACCTGCCTGGCCCTCTGGCCGAAGCCCAGGCACTGCAGGGGTACTATCGTGCGTTCAGGTAGCGCAAAGTCGCAGGGGACATACGCACAAGCAGCACCAGCAGCTTGGCGTCCCCAACCTGGGTCATCGTTTGAAATGGATGAACAATACGAGCAACACTGAGCAACTACACACACAATCGCCACCAGGCCCCGTAGTCATGAGTGGTCTCTTCAGACAGTCAACACAGGTAGTATAGATTCGGAAATTAAGGCTAAGCATACCAATCGTGATTTTTGGTGGAGACTTAGTCTAATTTACGTATACTACAAACACAAACCCCTTATATTTTACGGCGCCTCTGTTAAGCGACCACCTCTCATTTGAGACCGGATTTGTTGGCACAGATGCATTTTTTACGTATAGTAAACGACCTCTCTTAAAACGACTTCCTACTAAAACGCGACTTACGACTAGCCATTTTTTTGGTTTTTACGACCGTTGTTGTCGTGTGCATAGACTTCGAGCAAAGGGAAACAACCACGGTCAAGGGCCTGAAAGTGGAGTCGCTTCACCTTGTTGTAGAAAAGATGGCGCTTGAGAGCGTAGCAAAAAAGACACGAAAACCACTGACTTTTGAAAAAGAAAACCACTGACTTTGGACGATAGAGTGGAGGTGATTAAAAGAAGTCGGCAAAAGTGAAACTGTAATATCGATTGCACAGATCCCTTGGAGTTGGAAAAAGACCCAATCCAGTTTTAAATATGTCATATGTATGGGATGTGGTCGCATGAAGCAAGGAGAGTAATGAAGTAGTGTTCTGAAGCTTTTTCTTTCTACGTCGCTTGCCAGTGAAACCTCCGTCATACGAACCCTCCAAATTTACGCCACGATTTTTTCCGTGACATTTTGGAAGTCCTCAAGAATAGAGGTTTGGTCTGTATTATCCGTGGTTGACTGTCCTAAAGCATTGGCGACAGATTATGTGGCTGCCTCATGTGACTCGATCAGGTCGTGACATTTCACCTCATTTGCATACCATGCTCTGCTCGATCAGATCTGACTCAGTCGGGCCCATATCAGTGACAGGGCCGAATAGGGCGGGTTCTAAATTTTCACTGATCAAGTCTGATCGAGTTCATGATGGTCGGTTTAGACCTCTTCTGTGCGGGAAAGGCAAAAATTTGGTCTAGCGTCACGACCTGATCGAGTCAAATGAGGCAGCATTCAGCATAGTCCCTGCATCCCAGCTTAAAGACGTACTCATGACGTACGGGCCAATGAGTAATAAACTAACTTTATAAATTTCATGGGGGCATAACGTAGAAAGTACTAGTTAACACATAGTGACTAGAGCACCGCGAAGTTAAATCCAAGAAAACTGATGATGTGTATGAGCAAGAATGAGTGTATCACTATATCAAAATTACAGTGGAACGCTAGTTCCCTTATAAAGACCCCCCTTTATAGATCTCCCTCCCACATCAGACCTACTTTCTGTGAGACATTGCCCTTCTTATGTAAGCATCACAATTACATCTCCCTTATACAACTCCCTCCCATTTAAGACCTTATTTTTGGGGGATGATTTTTCAAGGTCTTAAAAGGGAGGTTCCACATGTAGTAATGGTGCGATACAACACTGATTGACAAAACTACTATACTTAAATAATTAACTAACTAACTCATGGATTTATTACACAAATTGAAAGTACTAGTTACACAAAAGTAATAGATCACTCTGAGTTATGCAAGAAAGTTGATACAATGGTAGGTGACAAAAAATGAGTACTATATCATTATCAAACTACTAAACCTAAAAAAAACCAAAAAAACAAAGGAAGGTGAAGGTGGTAGCGTCAATACTTGGTTTTTGAGGACAATAATCATTACAGAGTAAACTTACAAGAAAACACCGACACACACACACACACACACACACCCACGCACTCCACCACACGACACAATCAAGAAACAAGCGAATACACATTTATATGACAATCATAGAGAAACGCAGAGCACAAGAGAGAGAGAGAGAGACAGAGACAAACAAATGAGAGAGAGAGAGAGAGAGAGAGAAGAGACGAGAGAGAGAGAGAGAGAGAGAAGGAGAGAGACAGAGAGAGAGATAGAGAGAGAGAGAGAAGAGAGAGAGAGCAGGAAGAGAGAGAGAGAGAGAGAGAGAGAGAGGCACAGACAGGGACATAACAGAGTGATAGACGACGCATTGACAACCAAAGCCACTGACCAATGGAATCCTGCAGGAAGTGGGTGAGGCGACTGTTGCGGTATGGGACGTGTCCTCGGTGCTCGGCCAGCGCTCCTAAAACGTCGGCCAGAGCTGACAGGCTTTTGTTGATGAAGGACGCTTCCCTTAGGGCCACACCCTTCACTCCTGACATACCTGGGATACACACATACACACATGTAAAGTAATTTTAATCCCTCAGGGCTTTTAAATCCCTTGACTGCCATAAAATGCATGAAGTACTTGCTTGATGACGTCATTGGTTCTGCTTCTAGTTGCAACAGAACAAGGAGGAAACAGGAAAACATAGAAGGAAAAACTAACTCTGAGATGCAGTTTTTTCCCCTTTAAAACAGTCAAGACTGTTTTCCCAGAGTGACTTACATATTTTTGAATTTTTTTTTATCTGCACATTAACTGTACTAGGTCCCATTTACCATTTTTATAAATATTTATTTTTATTTTTGTCATATTTTTTCTTTCAATTTTTCTCAGTAATTTTCCATGTCGTCGCTGTCCGACGCTAACCGTGTATCTACAAAATTTGACAAAAATAGATTTTTCACTGAAACCCCTTCCAGTGACCTCACACAGGTCTTCTATAAATATCTGGTGTCTGCGACCAATGAAAATGCTCAAATTTGTCACATGATACCGCGGAAATAATCGTGTATGTGACTGGTTGTCGCTGGTTTTGACGCAATAAGCGTGTAACTGTCAGCGCTAAGCATGTAACTGCGGGCAGCTGTCGTATCTCCCATCGTGACAACAATGCACTAACCGTGTAACTGAATTATCACAAAACTTTTGGGTGTTAATGCAACTTTTTATTGTGTCACATGTTTAGTCATCGGTAAAGAAGAAGAGTTAAGGGGAATTAGCATTGTAGCAGACGACAACATGTTTTTTGATGCTCCTGTAAAATCACTGATTGTGTAGGTACACGGTTAGCGTCGGACAGCGACGATGGTGCGTTGTACAATGTCAATAGGAAATAAAGAAACTTATGACTTATATTTTACAGACTACAAGGCACACACCCAAAATTTTACACAAAATTCAGATTTTGTTATTATATTTTCTTACTATATTAGTCAGTCATATTATAAGGCGCAGGGGTCTCAGTCTAGTAAAAAAAGCATCGTCTTATAGTCCGAAGTTAGGGGGTTAGGATAAAAGCCCCAACATCATCATCACCATCATTTTCTAAAAGAAAATAAACCCAACTCAGTACTCACCTACACACTCACTGCCGGCCAAGTCCACCAGCTGCAGCTTGGTGCGCACCGTGGGGGTAGGGGTGGGGTGGGTGGGGGAAGGGGGAGGGGCGGTGGCCTGCTGCATGACCCCTTGCATCTGCTCCCCCGACCACGTCTGGGAATGCGTCAACGTGGGAATGCCCCGCCCCTTTTTGCTGCCTGCCACACATTCAGCAAAAAACAAACAAATGCGTAAGCTTTATGTTGAGATACAAGGTCTTGATTTCATCTTAATTAAAAGACACGCACGTGTGTATCAGGCAAAATGTCCAGCTTATCACACAACTTTCTTATCCTAACAATGGGTAGTATTCACATTATTTTCTCTCAACGGAGAAAGATAACTCGTGACAGAAAAGAGCAAGATCTATTGCTTTTCCAGTCACACAGATTATCTCCCTTTATGGGAAGAATTGTGAATATTGCCCAACATATTTTTTCAAACTGTGGTCTGACCCTGAGTGTTCAGAGTTTCCACACAGGATTTCTGGGCAGAGACAATAAGCTGGGGGCCTGAGAGATGATGTGTGGCTTATCACATGGATTTTTTTCATAAGTACGGGTATAACCATCCAAACTATTTCAAACTGTGATCTGACCCTCAGTGTTCAGAGTTTCCATGGAGGGTGATCTGGGCAGGGAGAGGAAAAAGAAAAAGCTGGGGGTCTGAGAGATGATGCGTGGCTTATTACATGGATTTCTTTCACAAGTACGGGTATAACTATCCAAACTAGTTCAATATTTCAAACTGTTCAGAGTTTCCACGAAGGGTGATCTGGGCAGGGAGAAGACAAAGAAGCTGGGGGCCTGGGAAACAATCTGTGGCTTATCACATGGATTTCCTTCACAAGCATAATCATCAAAGTTATTCAACCATTTCAGACTGACCCTCAAGGTTCAGGGCTTCCACGGAGGGTGATCTGGGAAGAGAGAAGCTAGGTGTATGGGAGATGATCTGTGGCTTATCACATGGACTTCTTTCTCAAGCATAGTCATCAAAATTATTCAACCATTTCAGACTGACCCTCAGTGTTCAGGGTTTCCACGGAGGGTGTTCTGGGCAGGGAGAAGCTGGCAGCCTGGGAGATAATCTGGCTTATCACATGGATTTCTTTCTCAAGCATAGTCATCAAAATTATTCAACCATTTCAGACTGACCCTCAGTGTTCAGGGTTTCCATGGAGGGTGATCTGGGAAGAGAGAAGCTAGGTGTATGGGAGATGATCTGTGGCTTATCACATGGATTTCTTTCACAAGTACGGGTATAACCATCCGATCGATTTCAATATTTCAAACTGTGGGCCCCACCCTCAGTGTTCAGGGTTTCCATGGAGGGTGATCTGGGAAGAGAGAAGCTAGGTGTATGGGAGATGATCTGTGGCTTATCACATGGATTTCTTTCACAAGTACGGGTATAACCATCCGATCGATTTCAATATTTCAAACTGTGGGCCCACTATCAGTGTTCAGGGTTTCCATGGAGGGTGATCTGGGAAGAGAGAAGCTAGGTGTATGGGAGATGAACTGTGGCTTATCAAATGGATTTAGTTCACAAGTACGGGTATAACCATCCGATCGATTTCAATATTTCAAACTGTGGGCCCACCCTCAGTGTTCAGGGTTTCCATGGAGGGTGATCTGGGAAGAGAGAAGCTAGGTGTATGGGAGATGATCAGTGGCTTATCAAATGGATTTATTTCACAAGTACGGGTATAACCATCCGATCGATTTCAATATTTCAAACTGTGGGCCCACTATCAGTGTTCAGGGTTTCCATGGAGGGTGATCTGGGAAGAGAGAAGCTAGGTGTATGGGAGATGAACTGTGGCTTATCAAATGGATTTAGTTCACAAGTACGGGTATAACCATCCGATCGATTTGAATATTTAAAACTGTGAGCTCACCCTAAGTGTTCAGGGCTTCCACGGAGAGTGTTCTGGGCAGGGAGAAGCTGGCAGCCTGGGAGATAATCTGTGGCTTATCACATGGATTTATCTCACAAGCATAGTCATCAACATTATTCAACCATTTCAGACTGACCCTCAGTGTTCAGGGTCTCCACAGAGGGTGTTCTGGGCAGGGAGAAGAAGCTGGGGGCCTGGGAGATGACCGTCAGGGTGACCACTAGGTGTGAGCGGCTGGAGTGCTCGTGGACCAGGGTGGCCGACTCCCGTCGTGTGCGCAGCCCGTGTTGAACCAGGCACATCACATTGTACACCGTGTCCACTGGCCTGAAACATGACATAATAATAATAATAATAATAAATAAAGCTTCTATAGCGCTCTTCGATTACAAAAAAATCATCCTCAGAGCGCTTTACAAATATTACGAGAGAAAACAATCAAGAAGAAAAACATTATTACAAAACATTATGAAGAAGTATTAAAAAAAATTAAAATAAAATAAAAATGCTCACGCCGTTCATCCCCACCCGCACCACCCCACCCTTTTTCACATACACATTATAGACACCATTTCAAAAACACATTTTAAAAAGAAGCATAAAAAAATAATTATTTAATATAATTTAATAATCCAGCCGGTCTTTCAAATCCCCACCCGCCTTCCCTTTTCTTCACACACACACTATAGACACTCATGAACACTCATAACATAGCATCCGCGGAGAAAAAAAAAAGAAAGAAAAAAAATCAAGGCATGGACATACATAGTTTATAGATATTTAGATTACACAGAGCCATACAACAACCATAACTAGCAACGCGTTCGCCTCGTAAGCAATAAACCCGATATCCTTTCTGGCCGCAGCCCCGTGTGCCTATGCACTTCATGCACAATTAAAAAAACCAGTGTCAAAAAAGGAAAAAGTTCTCATTTGGACAAAATTTAACCCTGCATCCTTTTCCTCATCAGTCACACAAACTGCGACGCGCTCTCCAGATGGGAGCAGCCCGAATTTTACCGAGACGAGTCCCTGTGACAATAAAAGTAATACCAATACCAATACGATAAAGAATAACTAATCTATGCCTGGAAAACTTTTAGTCAGCTTTTTTATTGTAAAATATTTTATGATCTTTTTTTGTAAACATGAAATTAAAAAAATGCAGGCACATATTTTGTTTCTTGAATTTTTAAAAAATTACGTTTAAAATCGCACTTGTTTAAAAAAAAAAAGTGTGATAGTTGTGTCTCACTTTGACTTCCAGATAGCAGAAGATGCAACTGCTGTTCTGGAAAGCTGGGTTGGAATTTGTTTGCAGTGGAGATGCCTTTCCCAGTTGATGTCTCGAGCACCCCCCACACTCAGCAATCAAAAATGTTGGAACTAGTCCCAATGCTTGCTAGTTTCAGTGTCATAGTCATTCACAAAAGATCAGGCTGTAACATGATTTTCCAAGCAAAGAATTTACAGATACGGTGACCGGACTTTTCCCACCCGGGCTTTTCCCACCCTAGGACTTTTCCCACCCTAGGTCTTTTCCCACCCTAGGTCTTTTCCCACCCGGACTTTCCCACCCTAGGTCTTTTCCCACCCGGACTTTTTACACCCAATCATGTATGTATCTTTCTCTCTCTCTCTCTGTGTTTGGTGTATGCATGTATGCATACTCTGTCTCTCTCTCTATCTGGCAAGTCATGGTCGAAAATGACTGACTGGCATACCCCCCAAAAAATGTATGCATGATTGGGTGGGGAAAGTCCGGGTGGGAAAAGACCTACGGTGGGAAAAGTCTGTGTGTGAAAAATCCGGTGTGAAAAGCCCGGGCGGGAGAAAGTCCTGTAATCTACAGATACATCATAAAGTCTAATACACAAAGGTTTGGTTGTTTTTGAAGCAGGGACAGGAACCAATCCGAGGCTTACTTGCAGATGACGGTGGGGAAGTTGAGGGAGCCATCGGGCCCGGTGACCACGTCGTGCTTGGCATTGGGGTCGCGACTCAGCAGGTCACGAATGTCGTTGTTGTAGATCTCCACAACGGACACCTCCACCGAGTGGCTGCCGGGGGCCTTCTCCTCTATCAGTCTGCACCAACACACACATGGACACACGCACGTATATACATATGCAAACACGCAACAACCATCAGTATTCTTAATATATCGTCGGTGAAATTCAAAAACCTCGTATCTCAATTTGAGGGGGGTTTGAGTTAGATACATAGTCAGCTCTCTAATTTTTTCCCGCCACCTTCCACCAAAAGCTCGTATCTCTAACGACTTTCTATCTGGGGTAAATGAGGTTGTGAAAATAGAATAAAAACTCGTAAGTCCCAAATTCAGATATAGTTAAGGACAAAAACCTGGTATCTTCGTTCTTTTCAAGTATTTTAAAAAAAAGAAGTAATTTTAACAAAATGTCGGACTAATCTCACAATGTCTTGAACAACATATTCATCATAGTTAATCAATTGTGGTCAACGCGGTTAATTTTTAAAAGTTTTTTTTTCATTTTTCTCAAAACTACCAAAATTGAGATACGAGGTTTTTGAATTTCACCGACGATATATTGTTGTTAGATGTTGTATATAGATCCCCACCACCTCCACCTCCACTGAGTGGCTGCTGGGAGCCTCTTCCTCTATCAGTCTGCCCCACACATGGACACACACACGTACACATACATGCATAAATGCGACAACCATCAGCACACAGTACTCTTAATATCTATTGTTGTTAGTTGTCGTAGATCTCCACCACCAACACCACCACCAAATGGCTGCCCGGGCCTTATAATAAGGTGCATTTTACACTCCGAACAATACAGTAAATAAAAACCTCAGAACCTAAAGAGTTCTCGGGTGGCCCGCGGAATGACCCCCTCATCGTGATGTGGCTCCTGGGACAGGTTGTAGTCGTCGTTGCGGTGAGACCCCAGCATGGTGTGGGTCTTGCCGCTGCCCGTCTGGCCGTAGGCCATGATGCAGATGTTGTAGCCGTCCAGCAGGGAGGTCAGCATGGGCTGCACCTCGTCAAACACTGACTCCTGCTTCTCCTCCGGCGTGTACACTCTGAAGTATTAAAGCGTTGGAATTGAAAGGGTTAAAGCCTTTTTTGATGAGCGAAGTGCGTGCGTGCGTGTGTGTGTGTATGTGTGCAGGCATCAGAATTGTCAGAGGATCTGCAAATTTCAGAGGATTAAGAATTTCTGACAGAAGATTGGCTTCTCTTGTCAGAGGTTTTGCCTTTTTATTCAGTACATGACAAGTGTAAAGTGACGTTATTTTTTTATTCACAAGAGACAAAACAAAACTACTGGATATTTCGGCGAATGCGCCTTTATCAACATAGACAAACAATTAAACAGCAAACAGCAAATATAGCAAAAGGAGCAAAAAGCAGGCAACAAAAGGAGCAAAAAATCAACAAGATAAAAAAAAATACAATACTTCCCCTCTACAGTCCAACGCGTAAAAACGATAAAGCCGCATTCAATGTCTAAGCCGCAAGAGACTGAAAAAGAAAAACGAACCTGAGAAGACTAGCAGACGAACTCGTGATCGAAAGCCACGGCAACTTTGACGCCCCGTGTTGCACTCGCACACAAACTACACATAACAGTACAGACCTAATCTTTGCCATAACGGACCTACTAAATACTGAATTCTGCACAACGACACAACACAACACAAAACATGACAAAGTAATGCACTGGTAGTTCATTTTCAGTCACAGTTTGCACACACAGAACTTTTACCGCGCATACAACTCGGCTGACAAAATGGCGCAGCGCACACCGCAGATATCAAATCACGGCAAATGCTAATGCGCCAGCTCTTTTCATTTATCATATTTTGAGAGTTGTTTGCATTTAGCAAGTGTTTCAGTGCAAACACTAACGCCAATTTATCAGTTTGATAATGGAAAAGAGCTGCTTTTCAACTTCTTTTTTTGTAAAGTGAGACCATTCACTGAGTTCCAACTTATGGAGTGAGACCGATCACCTAGTTTCAACTTGGAAGTTGACTTCGCATTTACGTGTGCACAGAGTTCGTAAAGATCGACACGATCGTTACTGTTTCAGTTCAAACTTTGATCATAAAACTGCTCAGTGATGACACATGTGCATAAAAGTGGTGACATTTAGTGGTCAGATCGTGATATCGCTGATTAAATTCTTCAATATCGGCATGAGAACGGTTCGTTTTTACTGAGATTGACGATGTCAACACGCACAGGCTGGAGTTGACGACCAGCCTAAAATAGCAGCAGGGGTCAAAGTTGAAGAAAAAAGTAGCGGCTTATAGCCCGGAAAATACGGTAATTATGTTTCCTAAATGTCTGCGCTTAAAAACCCCAAACCAAATCCACTATGTAGTAATGAGTACCAGTATATAACTAGGTGCTTCACAAACATTATCAGCATAAGCATGTCATACAACACACAGTCAAACAAACATTACATATCTACTACAGACAAACCCCTATTTTACGACCCTCTGTTAAGCGACCACCTCTCATTTGAGACCGGATTTGTTGGCACGGATGCATTTTACTATGTAAACGACCTCTCTTAAACGACTTCCTCTAAAACGCGACTTACGACCGCCATTTGTTGGTTTTTACGACCGTTGCTGTCGTCTGCATAGACTTCGAGCAAAGGGAAACAACCACGGTCAAGGGCCTGAAAGTGGAGTCGCTTCCCTTGTTGTAGAAAAGATGGCGGAAAGCGTAGGAAAAGCACGAAAACCACTGACTTTGAAAAAGAAAACCACTGACTTTGGACGAGAGTGGAGGTGATTAACAGAAGTCGGCGAAGTGAAACTGTAATACATCGATTGCACAATCCTATGGAGTTGGAAAGACCCAAATCCAGTTTTAATATGTCATTGTATGTGTGCATGAAGAAGAGAGTATGAACTGTGCTGAACTTTTTCTTTCTACGGCTGCCAGTGAAAACCTCCGTCATACGACCCCTCCAATTTACGACCGATTTTTCCGGACATTTTGGAAGTCTTAAAATAGAGGTTTGTCTGTACTACTGTGGTAGATGCACTCAGCAGTATATACAGCAGTCTGAATAATGACAAACATGGTTTTTAAAGAAAGCATGCTCATAATGCTATCACTACAAAACTGGGTAACTTATAATGTAATAATGGAAAACATTCCAGAACCCACCTTTCGTATTCAAACACCTTGTTCTGTTTTTGGGTCCGCACACAGATATTTTCCTGTTCACAGAAACAAAATTCAAGGAAATTCAAAAGACAAATAACATATTTACAACTCATTGCATTAACATAATAAAAAGTGTCCAGTTACTTCCGAACTTATCTGATTTATTCATTATGGGGGTAATGAAATCTTGTTTTTCTTCATAAAATACCTTTAACTCATTCCGGACGAATTCCGAGTATACCCGGAACAGGAGAACGCCAGTCAGGGCCTAATTCTGAGTATTCTCGGAACAGCGATTTCTGAGTCTAAAACGTGTCTAAATCCATATTTAAAAAAAATCCAAACCACATTTTTCGAGTCACTTCTCTTCATCACTCTTCCAACTTTCGCTTCACTTATGTTTGGCACTTCCGTTTTTAAAATGTTAATGTTGAAAATGTAAAATAATAATAATAATAATAATGAATATTTAGGGCGCTTAATCTTAACAAAAGCCCTAAGCGCTTACAATCATGATAAAAACAATACTAACAAAATGAAAAGCTAGACAACACACAAAACACTCACACGAACTTGAGGTCAAACACACACATACACACACATACACACACACACACACGCACACACACACCAACAAAACACACACACACACACACAATAACGAGGTAACAGGGTAACGCAGCGCGCGCGCACAATACACACACATGACTCAATGGATAACCTTTGCAGGAGGAGGAGGAGAAAGATTATGTTTTGAAGAGAGTTGTTTTGAGGGAGGACTTGAAAGAAGAGAGGCTGTTTGAGGTTCAGAGTGCAGAAGGGAGGCCGTTCCAGGAGGAGGGAGCTTGGAAAGAAAAAGAACGTTCGCCAAGAGTTCTGGCACGGAAACGAGGGATCTGCAGAACGTGAGTGTCAGAGGAGGAGCGAAGCAGTCTAGTGGGAGTATAAATCGATAGAAGATCAGAAAGATATGATGGGGCCAAACCATTCAGCGACTTATAACATAATAGAGACAGTTTATACAATCGGCCCTGCACGAGCATCAGAAAATACTCCAAGATGTTTTCACTAACAGTGATAATAATAAGGAGACGAATGATTCCGATCATAATGCAAGTAGCCACAATTTTGAAGCGAAAGATAAACTTGGATCAACCAGTAATGTTGTCAAAACTGAATCATTGACAGTGCTGAGTTTTGTTGGGCTTCTTAATTGTTATAATTTTTTTAAGGCAACCCCAGGCCAGTCATGATGTTCGTCTAAGGCAATGAAGTCTTAATAATAATAATAATGACCATTTTATTTTAAAAGCTTATTCTCCTTACGGGGCTCTAAGCGCTTCACAAAGAAGTTAAAAACTGAGCAAAAAAACCCTGCACTTATCATAAGGAACAACACGAAACGAAATAACGCTATAGTCTTGAAGGGGTTAATAAAGTACAGTAGAAACAAAATTAAGTTATATTCTATTGATAACGCAACGAAAGGAGCAATGAATGACAGTTTTGGAGAGAAAACAAATATGCTCACATCATCCACCGGGTGCACCACCACTTCAGACTTGGACCCCTGCCTGCCAAACAAAACAGGTCAACTGGTGAGTAACAATGAACCATGGACGTTTCTCCTTCTTTATAAAAGAAAAGTCCAGTCGAACTAGCATCATGTCCCCGTTGGGATACCGGGGGTCTTTCGTAAAAATAGTTCCCCCACCTTCTGGAAGTTCTGTGCTTGTAACTTCTTCTAATCTGCCACTCTCTTTGACTCTGCCTTTTTCCTTTGCTTTCTGTCATCTTCTATCTTTCTGACTTATTGGCCCATTCTCCTGCCTTTAAAAAAAAAATCTTCCAAATAATTTTTCTCTTGAGCTCCTCCGAAATCGGAATGTGTCGGCTGTACGCAGCGGGGAGACAAGTGAAAACTGAAAACCGGACACATATGTACCTTACCTATTATGGCCATATGGCCTGGGAACGAAGAAGAAGAAGAAGAAGAAGAACTAGCATCATCTGTTGTGAGAGCTGAAGAATAAGCTAAGGGCTAGTAAAGAATGAGCACACACAGAATCAGTTTAGAACAACTCATAAGCAGATTTACGTACATGCACGCGAATGAGCCCGAGCGTTTAATAAGAATGAACAGTGCACGTTTCAACAAATGCATGTACAAGGAAGGAAGGTGGCAGAGTAGTTCGATGGGAAATATCAAACTGAATGCCAAGTCCTTCAGACAGGGACTTAAAGCTAGTCTGACCTGTGCGCTTTATGCACATATAAAATCCCACGGCAGTTAAAAAGTCGGTAAGAACAGGGAGAAATACCGCTGCCTGGTATGACCAAATCGATAGCTAGATTTCCCAATTCAGCCCCCACCCCCTCCTCATTCTCTAAAACAAACACCCAAACAAACAAACCAAATAAATACAAACAAACAAAAACAACGTTGGTGCTGCACTTGCAGCGACGAGTTCTCCAGGAGGGAGATGCCCACATTTCTCAGAGACAAGTCTCTGTGACTAGAATATATCAAACACCAAATACAACTTCTACAGTTTTACTACTGTAACTTGCACCTCTCACAAGTTTGAGGCAGATTTAAAGTACACCCTCATCCTCACCTAGGGAGAAAGGTGGCAGAGTGGTTAAGACGTTCGCCTGCCAAATGTAATGCGTGACTGCAGCGTGAGTGACCCGGGTTCAAATTCAGGCCTCGCCCTTTCTTTCTAGTTTGACAGGAAAATTGAATTGAACGTCCAGTCCTTTGGATGGGGAATTAAAGCTAGTCTGACCCGTGCGCTTTACGCACGTAAAAATCCCACGGCAGTTTAAAGTCGGTAAGATCAGGGAGAAATCCTGCTGCCTGGCATGGCTAAATTGATAGCTAGGTTTTCTAATTGTGCCCTCACCCCTGTGCCCCCCCCCCCCCCTAAAAGAAAAGGGTAGGCGCTGCACTAGCGGTGACGCTCTCTCCAGGGGAGAGCAGCCCAAATTTCACAGAGATAAGTCTCTGTGACTAGAATATACCAAATACTAAATACCAAAAAAAAATCATTGTCATAAATCTTACAACAAAGTGTAAGGTCACTGAGGCACCAGTAAATGACTGCGACTGTAAAGAGCAACCATAACTGGGACATACCCTTACCTCCCAAGGGTTGACGGGTCTTCACTTCCGCTGTCAAACTCCATTAACGGTCTGACTCGACAATGGACGCGGATGTTTCCTCGCAGTTCCTGTTCAAACATAGCGCAACATTCCAGACCATGACTAAAAGTCAAAGAAGAAACTGGACAACAGTAAGTAAACTTTGTAGCTTGTTGTACTCATGGTAACAAAATCCAAGGGCTAATGGTCGACTTATGGCGATTATTTGAACGCCAGGGGGCAGTCAATCCACTAGGGGCTTATCACGCGATTTTCTTAGTTGGGCGTAGTGAGAGAGAGAGAGAGGGTGGGACTCCTCCCTCTCTTTTCTTTATTCCCAACTAAGAATATAGAGAGGATTAGCCCCACTCGAGCGTTATGCCACCTGGTGGTCAAAAAAGCCAGCTAAGTCGCTCATTGCCTAAACGTGTTATCACAAGAGGAATAAAGAAGGGTGATAACACGCTTAGGCAATTACCCCTCGAAATGGTGCATACTGCAATGCGTTTTTGTTAATAAACTTTGTTTAACCCTTTCACCGCCAAAGTCGCATTTTTGCACCACAATGATTTAACACCCATGTCATTAAAACCCTTGAAATCAGGGTCTGTTATTCAATTATATTGTGTTCCTAAATTTGAGCAGTAAGGATTGACCCTATTCTAAATGTGTCACAGAGAAATTCCACAATATTGCAGATGAAATCTTTTCTGTAGCCAAGTAAGCTTAATGGAAATTTTTGGCTCAAAGATGGCTGGCGGTGAAAGGGTTAAATAAACAGTAAGCAACACTTTAGAGCAGAAGATTGTAGTCTGCTATATGAAAGTACCAGGTTTCCTGATATTTGTGGTTAGTGCTCACGCTCACAGATGCTGTGCTAGAACAACAGAAGGAATGAAAACTTTGTAAGGGGGTAAAGCTGGAGGTGGGGAGCAAAAAGTAGACTCACACAAGGTAAACACCCGAACGCCCGCTTTGAAACCGTAAATATTTAGAATGTTATTCATTCTTTATCTCATACACCCAACCACGGACTGAATTGTAAAACTCCCTAGCTACAAGTTCAAAAGTAGACTATGAGAGGCACAAGGTAAAAGGGTTTAGAATGAAGGCATGCAGCATATTATGTATGTCTTTACCATCAGCAGATTGTGCAGCTCCTGCCGTCTCTTCTTTTCCTTGGTGTGTCGGTCAGTCATCTCTGACAGAGCCCCCTGCAACTGCCCCACCTGGTCTGCCAGCACTGGGGACAACAAAGAAAATGTATCTCAAAGACAATGTCATGCAGAACGGAGATTGTCTGAAGTTTTTAACTGGGCCATTGTCTCAGAATGGTAATTTTGACACTTAATGTCCCTTTCGTGGTGCTAGGTCACATATGGCCTGGGAACGCAAAAGAAGAAGAAGAAGCAGAAGAAGAAGAAGAAGCAGAAGAAGAAGTGACTAAAGTATGATGCTCTCTGTACTGTTGATGTTGGAGGAATGGCTCTGCATCATGGAGCCGTGGTGCTGGGTCACATATGGCCTGGGAACGCAGAAGAAGAAGAAGTGACTAAAGTATGACGCTCTCTGTACCGTTGATGTTGGAGGAGTGGCTCTATCATGGAGACGTAGGTCACATATAGCCTGGGAACGCAGAAGAAGAAGAAGAAGATGAAGAAGAAGCAGAAGAAGAAGAAGAAGAAGAAGAAGCAGAAGAAGAAGCAGAAGAAGAAGTGACTAAAGTATGACACTCTCCTTACCGTTGATGTTGGAGGAGTGGCTCTGCATCTGAGTCGTGGTGCTGAGTAACATATGGCCTGGGAATGCAGAAGAAAAAGAAGAAGAAGCAGAAGAAGAAGAAAAAGCAGAAGAAGAAGTGACTAAAGGATGACGCTCTCCTTACCGTTGATGTTGGAGGAGTGGCTATGCACATGGCATTGTGGTGCTGGGTCATATATGGCCTGGGAACGCAGAAGAAGAAGAAGAAGAAGCAGAAGAAGAAGAAGAAGAAGAAGAAGAAGAAGAAGAAGAAGAAGAAGCAGAAGAAGAAGTGACTAAAGTATGATGCTCTCCTTACCGTCGATGTTGGAGGAGTGGCTCTGCATCTGAGTCGTGGTGCTGGGTAACATATGGCCTGGGAACGCAGAAGAAGAAGAAGCACAAGAAGAAGAAGAAGAAGAAGAAGAAGAAGAAGAAGAAGAAGCAGAAGAAGAAGAAGAAGAAGAAGAAGAAGAAGACGTGACTAAAGTATGACGCTCTCCTTACCGTTGATGTTGGAGGAGTGGCTCTGCATCATGGAGTTGTGGTGCTGGGCAACATATGGCCTGGGAACGCAGAAGAAGAAGAAGAAGAAGAAGAAGAAGAAGAAGAAGAAGAAGCAGAAGAAGAAGAAGAAGAAGAAGAAGAAGAAGAAGAAAAAAAGAAGAAGAAGAAGCAGAAGAAGAAGAAGAAGAAGAAGAAGAAGCAGAAGAAGAAGTGACTAAAGTATGATGCTCTCCCTTACCGTTGATGTTGGAGGAGTGGCTCTGCATCATGGAGTCGTGGTGCTGTGTAACATATGGCCTGGGAATGCAGAAGAAGAAGAAGAAGCAGAAGCAAGAAGAAGAAGAAGAAGAAGCAGAAGAAGTAACTAAAGTACGACGCTCTCCTTACCGTTGATGTTGGAGGAGTGGCTCTGCATCATGGAGTCGTGGTGCTGCAGCACGGTGTTGGCCCGCTGCATGGTGCGCGTCATCTGCCGCGGCATCTCTAGGGCCAGCCCACGCACGCTGACAAGCTCGCTCTTCAGCATCTGCAAGCATCACAAAACCATGATAAACACAGCAACATCAGCGAGTTGGCAGAGTTTAAAAAAGAAAAAAATGCACAAAAAAGTACAAACCATACTCTGAAGCAAAAGTGTATTTTATAGTTTAGTGAAAGGTGCTAATACAGTGGAACCTCCTTTATTATAAAGACCTCCTATTATAAGACTCCCTCCCACATAAGACCTACTTCTCTGAGACATTGCCCTTCTTTGTAAGTATTAATATTACCTCCCTTATAAGACCCCTCCCTTATCAGACCTCATTTTGGATGATTTGTGAAGGTCTTATAAGGGAGGTTCCACTGTACATGTTGTTTGTTTGTTTGTTGGCTTACCCTGGCTAAAAGACTCCAGGGATCATCCCAACAGCCAAAGCACTTGCAAAAGCCAAAGCAAAGTTATTCAAAATTAAAATTTGGTCAAATTTCGCCATTCTCGTCCCCACTTCTGGTTCAAATTTATACCCAAAGATTTGCAATGTTACTCTTAAAGCCGCGACAGGAGTATAAAAGGACAGTGGCATGAGCCGCGCTCAGCACTTGAACCACTGCAGGTCACAAAAGCGAGTTTTCCCCTCTTTTCCCCCTATTGTGCGAGGGAGCAAAAGAAAAGGAAGAAGAAGAGGAATTCTTACAATAACAATAGTATTCTCCCTAAAGGGGAGAATCCTAATAATAATAATAATTTTACTTATATAGCACAATATAATCATGCTAAAGGCAAGCTCTTAGTGCTTTACAAACCTTTGGTGAAACAATAAATAAAAAACAAACTGATTGACAAAGCTACACAGTACATTTCATGCAATGTCCTGAAACAAAAAATATGTTTTTGTTTATGAAAATGTAATAACCATTCTTTGTCAGATCTCAAATCAATCTCTTTCATCATCACTTTTTCTCCATGGATGTTTAACGTTTGTTTCATTAAACTGCCAGAATGCATTGTCTTGGCCTGACAAACCAAATTATTTAGGTATTAGGTTTTAGGTACTTTATAGTCACAAAGGTGTTTCTGTGAAATTTGGGTTGCTCCCACCTGGAGAGTGTGTCGCAGCCAGAGGCGCGCTACCCACTTTTTTGTTGTTTTGCTTGCGATCTTTGTGTGGCTGATGAAGAAGGAAGGGGGGGATAAATTTTGACAAACTGACAACTTTTTCGTTGCCACTGGGTTTAACATGTGCTAAGTGCATGGGCACACAGGACCTTGGTTTATCATCTCATCCGAAAGACTTCACGTTCAGACCACAAGGCCTAGTGCAGAGTGAGAGGAAAAATCCCCTGTACCCAGGTTCGAACTCGGGTTTACTTGACACGAGGCGAATGCGATACTTCTGTGCCACTCTACACCTGAAAGGTCTAATGTACCTGAACTTGTCTGCGTAGCTCCCCGGCCCGTGTCATCATATGGGTGCGGAACATTTGGTGCCTGTCGCTGGCATCTTCTGCAGCGTTGGCGTCAGTTCGTATTGA
>CM065690.1:37835000-37870000 GCA_017654935.2 Phymorhynchus buccinoides
AAACAGAGAGAGGCAGACAGACACACAAAGAGTGAGCGAGAGAGAGAGAGAGAGAGAGAGAGAGAGAGAGAGAGAGAGAGAGAGAGAGAGAGAGAGAGAGAGAGAGAGAGAGAGAGAGAGAGAGAGAGAGAGAGAGAGAGAGAGAGAGAGAGAGAGAGAGAGAGAGAGAGAGAGAGAGAGAGAGAGAGAGAGAGAGAGAGAGAGAGAGAGAGAGAGAGAGAGAGAGAGAGAGAGAGAGAGAGAACACAGAACACTGAACACGAAACTATTTTCAAGGGTGAAGATTAGGTGAAGCCTATTTTTACAACCTGTGTGAGAGAGTGAGAGACAGAGACAGACACAGATGGTGAGAGACAGAGAATTACAGAGAACCAATAGTCTAATGTAAAGAACAAAAATCCACCAATATCGTCCCACCATTATTGCCAAACCTGTTTAATAGGCTAATGGACATGCAGTGAGAGGGGTTGGAGTTGGGGGCAGATAGTGAAGGACCAGAGACTGTCTTTCAAACATACACGTTGTATGAACCTGTTTCATTCGATCTGCTTAAGTTTCGCTTTACATGCATAACTAATGGCAAACAAGTAGCATTATACCCATCTCCTTCCGTTTCACACAGTCAAACACCATTCAATCTAATCTTACTGAGGCTGGATGCACGACTGTAGCGAATATGTATTCCAGAAGGAAACAAAGGGCAGGATAATGTAGGCGAGAGAAAATATTTACTTGGTGAGTGATTCTGTTAGGGAGGCTCTTCCTTATGTACTTTGAAAGGGAGTGGCATGGAATAGGCACCATGTTATGAACATAAACAATTGATGTCAGGCATGCCAGTAATTCCAATTTATTCTTCATGCTACATCAGGTTAAGCATATCAAGACGTCTTTCTTGCAGACATCACCACAAGTTCAACTGTGAAGTGCTTTAACATAGGGCCTTTTGCAATAAGGATAGTTTGTGTTATTGTATCCATTCATGCCAGTGTAATATAGACACGCCCATCCATTCTTCTTCAAACCTGTTTGTTAACAAAGCTTGAAATGCAGCTCAAAATATATTTCTAGGCATAGTGTGCCACAGACGTAATTGTAAATTAAAGCAGACACTTTGAATCTTAACCATTTCACCGCCTAAAATATTTATTTTGATTACCACAGTGAAAAAACAAATGTCTTGGGTGTCAAAAATATTATCAAATTGGGGTCTATTATCCAAGCATAATATTGTCTTAGTTTTGGGAATTATGATAGACCTAATTTTATGTATGTCACAGAAGAATCCCCAATACTGCAGATGGATTTTTTTTCTCTACCCAGGTAAATTTAATGCCGGGAACGTTTTGGCTGCAATATGGCTGGCGGGGAAAGGGTTAAAAACCCCAAGTACTAGAAATATCATAGTTTGATTGTTTGAAGATTGTAAAAAGCAGAAGAAAAATGACAAATGTCTTGGGTATGTCAAACAATATTATTAAACAAGTTATATATCCAAGCATAATATGATCTATGATTTTAAGAAATTATGATAACTTCCTAATACTACATTTCCCCCCACTATAACATGGATTATGAATGCAATGCTGCACATGGTTGCTACTCATACTCATAATGTTCAATCTGTGTCCTTAAGCCAAGGGTCCCGAGAAATAATTAGGCTAATCTATAAACTAATATGCGATTTTGAGAATAAGATGTATATTTCCTTTCAGCAAGTTACTAAGAATTCAGAGATTAAAACTAAATGAACCAAGCATGTAGGCTAGTTCTCTTGGGCATTTAGAGATTACTTGAATAAAAAAAAGTGGTGGGTGTGGAAGTAAGAAAAGAGACAGTGGTCAGCAGACATGTTCTGTTTTCTTGTGATGAAGAACAATGCACCGGTTATGACTAAGGATGTCGTCAAAGAGAAAAGACTAATTTTCTGGTTACTTGTACTACATGAAAAATGAAAACTGAACAGTAGTAAATTTGTCAATCTGTTTGGACTTTAAATGACCACTGTATCTCTGTATCTTCCATGTAGCTTGTAGTGTGTTTCCCACGCATTTTCCACTCAATACATGTAAACGACATGTGTGCAAAGAGAAATTATTTAATCCCTTCAGATGAGATTGCTTGACTTAACCTGACTGAAAAATCAGTCATAATGTTTAACTAGAGGGCTTATGTTTGCCTTTGAGAACAAACATGACAGGATTCTTCCCTCCACCAGCCTTTCCCTCCCCACTTCTGGCTTTGAGTGATACCGGAAGTGTTGCATCATTAATCTTTAATAATCACACAAAATAGGAATGCATTTCGTGCAGCCGTTTTCGAGTTATTTAAGATTAAAATTTACCCAAAATTGGCCATTTCCAACCCACTTCCGATTTTGGGTTTGACATGGAAGTGTTGCACCGTAACTCCTGAGTAAATACCGAAAATATGATTGTATTTTGTGCAGCTGTTTCCGAGATATTCAAGATTAAAAATTGGCCAAATTTTGCATTTTTCGGCCACATTTTGCCCAATTGGGTTTATATTGACAATTTAGCATAAGTATAGCATCCTTCAAGATTCCTGCAAATTTCAGCGAGATTCGATGAAAAATAAAAAAATAAATCATAAATGGAAATAAGTTAAAATGACGCAACCCAATTTACATAAATTTGAATAACTTCCAAACTATTTAACATATCATCAACAAACTCCTTTCAGACCTGGGCCAGATAAGGGCTACAAATCCAATAGTTAGTTTTGTGACGTCACTTCCGGTTTTGGCTATTCTGTGAACCAAATAAAAGCTGCCTGACCATAGCTGGGGCACTTCCGGTTCATACTTTCGGTTCAATAATCTACCGTAAATGTTGCAAATCTACTTAGAGCAAAGTCTGAAAATATGAACGAAATCTGTTCTGCCGTTTTTGAGTTAATGAAGATTGAAATTGTGCCGATTTTGCGGTTTTTCGGCCATATTTCGCCGAAGTTTTGGTAAAATAATTTAATATTACTAATTTGGCAATCACTTAATGCCCCGCAACTTTCCTGAAAATATCAGCCAAATCGGACGAAAAAGGGGCAGAAAAAGAAGGAAAAAAAACCCTCTTACAAATGCAATAGTGTTCTACCTAAAGGGTAGAATCCTAATAAAACTGAAGAAAACTGTACACATTCAGTAAACTTTGTAACAAAAGAAATTCAGACACCTACAGTTTTGACATAAGCCAGCAACCATACACTTTTTTTTATAAGGCACAAAATGCAGTACTTGTGCGTCATTATAAATTATGCGCGTGCAATGACGTCGCAGGGGAGGAGTGAAGCAGCTACGGTAGGAAAACATAAAAGCGTCAAAAATAATGAGATCTGAAAACTGCCAGACTTTAAATGACCACTGCATCTACCCTCCATCGTGTAGATGGTGTTTCCCACGCTGTCCTTGCTCAGGACAATGTATGCAACATGTGTGTAAAGGGAACTCGCATAAACCCTTGTGACAATTTACAGGTTTTTTTAAAAAACATAATGGCTATAAGCTGTGTTTTTTGCATCCTGCACGACATTTCGGTTCAATAATCTACCGTAAATGTTGCAAATCTACTTTAGAGCAAAGTCTGAAAATATGAACGAAATCTGTTCTGCCGTTTTTGAGTTAATGAAGATTGAAATTGTTCTGATTTTGCGGTACGAACAGAAATCACAGTATCGCTGTTCTGTTTCAGATTGGAAATGATGCAGACGTTCTACGCGACCGTAGAGGGCTGCCCCCCTGAAGAGTGAGACATGGAACAAGACACTCAGTGCTGAATGCCGCCACACGTTAAACCCAGTGGCAACGAAAAAGTTGTCATTTGGCCAAAATTTACTCCCTCAGCCCCCCCTTCCTTCCTCATCAGTCACAAAAATTGCATGCAAAAAAAAAATTGGATGGTGCGCCTCTGGCTGCGACGCGCTCTCCATGTGGGAGCAACCCGAATTTCACAGAGACGCCTCTGTGACTATAAAGTACCTAATACCTAATACTGTCAGTGGCTAATGCCAACATTGAATACGCTCATATCTCTCTCCGTAGTGAAATGTATGGCATAAGTCAGAAACAAGCATTGTAGTAACATGCTATGACTTAAAACCCCAGTATCATTCTTTCTCATTCTATTTTCTGCTATTTATTATGATATTTTATCCAGTCTGTAGTCTGATATTTCTCAAACGAATTTCGACTGTGAAAGGTATGATGCAGACGATCATCAGAAGCAATTGGTTAGAAACTAATACATTTCCAATGCTGAGCATACATTTTTCTTCCAGATTATTTAAAATTTTCCCCGTCACTTTTATTATTATCCTTTAGACTGACATCGACAAAAATGGAGTTTTACGTCCTCTTGGTCTGAATCAGACACATATGGGACATTTGTAAATACAAATATGGTGGGAACAATACTGGAGGCAATGCCCGGAGGCAGTACGAAACCAGTAAAGTCCCGATTTTTTTTAATTAATACAAATAGCTGTAGCGGTGACCACGCCTCGGTTAAACCCTCATCGGCTATGGCACCGCCACAAGTAAGTCATTTTAGACTGACATCCCACTCCAAGTTTCAGACAACTGTCAAACAAAGTGCAGAATTTAACTGAAAAACAATTAAATAGTGAAAACCCGCAAAATATTTACGAAACAAAAAGTATAAAGTGAAACTGAATCAAGAAACTTACAAGTTACATTTGTTGCAATTTTTTGTTTGTTTGTTGTTTTCATTTTTCAAATTAGCTTTATTATAATACAAGCGCGAAATCGCAATAGTTTGTGGCACGCGGTCTATTTTTACCACTCCAATCATGAGTCACCTCCCCTGGCTTTTCAATAATTTTAATCTGTAAACCAGAATGTTATCTCTGCACCATTTCGTAACTTTTTATATCTTTTGGAAAACATTTAAAACTATGTATCCTACTTATACTCATCAAAAGAAGCACCGCATACTCGTCGTGTCTGTTGTAGTGTCTGTATTACGTATGTTTATTGTTTGTGGCTCAAGCCAGCCACAAACATATAACTCACTTTGTCGGTCTGTCTGTCTAAATTGTCGCACTTCAAATCGAGGCTACACTTCAAATTAATTGAGGCCGCTCTTTAAAATGATGTATTTTAAAAGCGTACAAAATAATAAACATACGTAATACAGACACTACAACAGACACGACGAGTATGCAGTGCTTCTTTTGATGAGAATAAGTAGGATACATAGTTTTAAATGTTTTCCAAAAGATATAAAAAGTTACGAAATGGTGCAGAGATAACATTCTGGTTTACAGATTAAAATTATTGAAAAGCCAGGGGAGGTGACTCATGATTGGAGTGGTAAAAATAGACCGCGTGCCACAAACTATTGCGATTTCGCGCTTGTTATTTTGTACGCTTTTAAAATACATCATTTTAAAGAGCGGCCTCAATTTGAAGTGTAGCCTCGATTTGAAGTGCGACAATTTTGTCAAAATGTGCGACAATTTTGGACCGACCGACACAGACAGACAGACAGACAGACAGACCGACCAACCGACAAAGTGAGTTATAGGTTTGTGGCTTGAGCCACAAACAATAATTTGTCATCCTTTATACTAATATCTTTCTTGTGTATAAGGTATTATTGGTCTTCGATCCAAATCAATAAAATGCTAAAAGTTTCATTTGCTGGTTTTATTAACTGCGAAAAAATTGTTTTGAATATTTTCCCCCGTGCTACTTTCAGTTTAGCCTGAGTTATGTTTCTAAGTTTGCATTTCTGATTCAGAATAAACGTTGTAACAAAACGACTGGCTATATAACCTGTATTGTGGTGAGTGGCATGCATGGTTGTATTCTGTGAATTGATGAAAGATGGGCTAATGAACACTGATTTCAACATGGAGATTAGAAACTCAGACACTACGTGTGCATATTTCACGCAGTCGTTATTAATGTTGTCCATTCATATTCGATCGCCAGCTGGTGTGAGAGAGAGAGAGAGAGAGAGAGAGAGAGAGAGAGAGAGAGAGAGAGGTCAAACCACATTTTCTCTCAGGCTTTCACAGATTTCATGAACTCTTTTTATTAAAACCTTCTTTTTTCAAGCTTACAGTAGGCCTAAAAACATAGCCCAACATCTATCTCAATGTTTCAAGTTGTTTTCCTTTCACAATAAAACGACCCAACAATTTGCATATGTACATGTACCTAATCTTGTTTTTCTTTTATTTAAGAAACAAAATATTTGACAATGACAAAATCATTCATCACTTATTTCAAAATTAAAAAAACAAATACTGACTTCCAAAAGAAACGCAAAATTTCAGACACAGTTTTCAAAGCTTAAGCTATCATTTGAACAGTTTTTGATCAATCAATATTGAAAAATTGGGCTTTTGTTTAATGTAAAAATGTCATGCTCATCATCAATGAGGAAATTTCTTGGACAGATGTTTGAAAAGCGGTCTTTTGGAAATTAGTATACATAGAAGCCCGAACTTAAACAATGAATACATGATCTAATCTAAGCACAACTATACCCATTGTTCAGCGTTTTGCTATAATTAAATCATCATGCAGCAAATAACCCAACCATAGTGGACCTCCGACGAATACATTGGAATGTCTCTCACAATCAAAATATATAAGTACAAACGCTTTAATCATAATGTTTGCTAGGATAAAGCCTTTATTCTTTTAGAACAAAAAGTAGTATTTTTTAATAATTTCTGGGGTTGATTTCTTGCATTACGTTTTTTCATTTTCATTTTCAGTTTTAGGCATAAATAAAAACAAGCGGAATGAATAACATAATTGTACTTACACATTCTTATATTTACAAGAATTTGTTAAAGATAATGATCGACACGACAGAGAAAGGATACAAATAAGCACACAACATTAATTTTTATCAATGGATTTCTTCTCAAGTACAGAAGGTCCATTTTTCAAAACAAAATAATAAAAGCAGATAATACAATCTATTCCTTTCATGTCTATTCTTAAGAAAGAACATCACTAAGCATCAGTATAATAATGATAAGCCTTATGCTGTAAAAATACTTTAATTTGATCCATTCCCCATGTAGGCTTATTTCAATAGCTTGGTTAGAGATAATCGAGCGTCCCTCTTTCCAAATCCATCCATTTTCTCTGAAGTGAAAGCATTGTGAAGAAAAACATACTCAATTACTATTTAGAAGCCACTGACAGAGCAAACTTCTGGCTGGTCTAGGCTACTAGAAGGGAGCTAATTCATACAAGTAAGAGTTTCATTCTTTATTAATTAACAAAACACACAATTTTGTTTCTTATCTGTGAATGTGGATTTGTAAAATGAAAGAAAAAGAGTGAAAAAGATAAACGAAAATATTTCTTTTATCAGAGCAAGAGTGAGGGTACTTTTCAATTTATACTGGCTTGTTTCAAACATGGTGATGCATTTTTTTTCTGTTTTGTTCATAAGGTTTTGAGAACATACATTTATTAATCGTTTTTGTTTTGTTTGCGCATACCCGGGTCGAGAGGACGTAAAACACAACTTTTCATTCATTCATTTTATTTTGTTTGCGGTTGTCTCCCCTCTCGGGGGGGAAGG
Source organism: Phymorhynchus buccinoides (assembly GCA_017654935.2). Taxonomy (NCBI): domain Eukaryota; kingdom Metazoa; phylum Mollusca; class Gastropoda; order Neogastropoda; family Raphitomidae; genus Phymorhynchus; species Phymorhynchus buccinoides. Next base: position 37,842,590 of record CM065690.1, read on the forward strand.
GGCCTCAGCTGATACCTCCCTGATAATCAAGTTTCAATTAAAATTACTACCATACGAACTCAGCATGGTGCCCTATGTTTTAACCTTGTGTACATACACATAAAAGATTTTTTTTTTTTCAACCAATATTTACCAAATAGGACCTTTTAGATTTTAAGTAAACCTTTAAAAAAAAAAAAAAGTAAAATATATAGTTTGCAGCTTTTAAAATAAAGTGCGTGATGTAAATTTTCCCCTGTATAGGAAGTCCCGGGGCAGAAGTACCTTCTCCTGGTAGGACATTATAAACCCTTAGGTCCGTGATGTAAATTTCCCCCCTATTTTATAGGGAAGTCCCGGGGGCAGAAGTATCTTCCCCCGGTAGGACATTAAATGTATACTTTGCCATATTTTTTTGGTAATATATTTATAAATTCACAATAGTCTGTAGATACTCAATAAATATTTGTACATATACTCTTTTAAAACTAAATAAGGGCCAACTTTGTTTTTTTATGAATAAAATAGGAGTTTGAACTTCTTTTTAACATTTGTAGCCCTTGCATTTTAATCCCGGGGGGAGATGTGGTTTCGGTTGGGTAACAAAGACCAAACATCAAAAGAATTTTAAAAAGTAAAATTTTAACTTAACTTAGCTAAATTTTAACAAGTGTCAGTCGACACAAACAACAATTTTATAAATCCTAATACCTTGTCATAATAATTATAGACTTGCGCTTTTTAGAGTCTCCCCAGTATTTTTCATGTAATGTCCACGTCCCTGTATTGTCTTCTATATCTTGTCCTGTTCCCCATACAAAACTAATACAAATGTCCCATATGTGCCTCCCCAGGTCGAGAGGACGTTAAAACCTAAATTTCGTTCGTTCGTTGTTTTGTTTGCCGATGAAGTTTATCCGAGGCGTGGTTACCGCTGCACATATCTATATTGCTAAAAACTCGGGACTTTACTGGTGTTGCACTGCCTCCGGGCATTGCAGCCAGTATTGTTCCCACCATCTTTGTATTTACAAATGTCCCATAATGTGTCTATGACCGAGAGGACGTAAAACACAATTTTTCATTCATTCATTGTTTTGTTTGTTTTTTGACCCTCCACTGTCCCCGCCTTTCTTTTCATTTTTTTCTATTTTTTTTTTTTCAATTTTTTGTTTTGAGGCGGCACATTTTTTTCCCCTTCTTTCTCTTTTCCCCCTCACTTCTCTCATACATTTGTCTGTGTGATGATCTAAGATGGACATTTTTCTTCGGTATAGTTTAGTGTTTTAGTCTGATACATAAGTGTCTGGGTTTCTGTATGACTTAGAGTTTGGTGTACTGACCATTCATACTGTGTGTGTGTGTGTGTGTGTGTGTGTGTGTGTGTGTGTGTGTGTGTGTGTGTGTGTGTGTGTGTGTGTGTGTGTTTGTGTGTGCGTGTGCATGCGTGCGTGTGCGTGCGTGCGTGCGTGTGTGTATATATGTGTGTGTGCGCGCGCACACGTGTGTGTGTGTGTGTGTGTGTGTGTATATGCAACATAAAACAATTATCAACCATTGATTATTAATTAACACACTATCAACTCTATCATTACTACCATCATCGTTGTTATCATCAAAAAGAACATTAATCAATTACTTAGCACACTTTGTCCAGTAAAGCGTCATACAAGTTGGTATTAGAAAAGTATGTGCGTGTGTACACATCTGCTTAAAAAAGAAAGGAATGGAAATAGAACAAATGCGAGGGAAAAGTTGATAGACCTAATCCTCTTCAGTTTCCATGTTTCCCCGGTGCACCATACTCTTGCACGAGCGAAATCGAAAGGGTGCAAGAGGGTGCGGAGGAAATGGAGAGCGAAGAGGCATGTTTCCCCTGTAGCCTCTTTCTTGATGAAAGAAAGGTTATACTAAGGCTGTCGTTTGTGTGTATGTGCTCCGTGAGTGTATACGTGTGAATGTGTGTGCGCAGGTTTATGTGTTTCTGTGTGTGCACGTATGCCTTTTATACTTTTCTTAGTTGCAACTGTTTTTCAAATAATTATTTATAGTTGATATTGGCATTTAGATTCCTTTTTTTTGGTATATGCTTATACACATCTTGGCAATTATCATAATATGGTTTAGTTTCAATAGTGTGTGTCTGTCAATATTGTCTTGTTTAAGAATTCCAAACAGCATATTTTGTTCAGAAACTTCAATTGTGTTGTTGTATGCTGTTAATATAATATATTGACTAACATTTTCCCAAAAAGATTTAACCCTAGGACATTGAAAAAATAAATGTTCAATGTAATCAATTTCATCACTGCTATATGAACAGTTGCGATTATCCCTTATTTTCATTTTGCATAGCTATATTAGTGGGGTAGATATTTTGTAGAATTTTCCATTGCAAAAACTCTCAATCTGGTTTCTTTGGTGCACAAACAAGGAATATTCCATACATTCTTATTAATCTCGAGTCCATATTTATTAGACCAAAATCGAATTGCACATGGTTCTGTGTAACTAAGGGAGCATAATGCTGCACGAAAACCTTTGCAAGTTGTATACTTTTTGTTACAGAAAAGAGGAGGTTCTGCAAAATCAATGTCAAATCTATCTTGTTCACTGACCCTAGTAACAAAATTGCGTGTGGCCATTGACACTATGTTGTACTCCAAGATCCTTCCAGGGGTGGCTCCTATCTTGTTGACCACTTCCACATATGAAAGCATTCCATTTGGACCATACATGTCTCTGATATTTAATATTTTGCCCTGTATCCAATCTGGAAAGAAAAGTACATTTCCACGATATTTTACATGCTGGTTATTCCACAATAAAGAGGGATATGGTGTTACATCTGCACATTTATTAAGATCTAGCCATGTTTTCAAGGTGCTTTTCCAAAAATGTGAATGTATATTATCTAAACCTTTGGAAAGTGCGCTCCCAGTATTTGAATAAAAACAAATGACATTATCACCAAATGACTGAAAAATCTTTCCAGGGATTAAAGTCAAATTTTCATTGTTCATGGACTCACAAATTTTACAGCCCATTGAAGGAGAAAAGCTGCTTGCATCTGTCTGAGATATATCATTTTTTAATCCTCCTTTTTCGAATTCATTACACATTACGCTCCTTTTAACTTTTTCAAATGCTTTACGATTACAATTTCTTTTACGCCAAAGAAATCTAAAAAGCATATGGTAAGATCTTGTCTAGAATGACAAATGCTTGCATAACAGACCACTTGTGAAATAAGAAATATTTTAATAATATGTATTTTACCAATTACGCTAAGGTCTCTTTTTTCCCATGCATGAATCATTCTTTGAATAATTTCTATTCTTTGCAACCAGTTATCCTCAACTAAGGATGCAGATCTATCATTCATAAAGTAAATGCCTAAAATCGTTACTCTTTTCTTCCATGTAAAACCATAAAAGCTCTCTTCACTGTTCTTTTTTCTACCTGACTGACTTTTATTTAAAATCAGTCCGGAGAACAAAGCAAAACGAATGGAAGTTGGTTCCACGTTTTAGGTGCAAAGAAGGAGAAAGTTCGGTTGCCATAAGTCTTTGTCTTGGTCCGTGGTATAGTGAAAGTTCGGTTGTCTGAAGATGAACGGAGTTGTCTGGTAGGAGAGTAGATGTGCAGAAGATCAGAAAGATAGACAGGAAAGTAAGGATCAGTAAGAGACTTGAAACAGAGTAGATAGTTTGTGATCTACACATGCGTCAATGAGGAAGAAGCACAAAAAAGTATCAAGCAAAATCAAGCAAAACGCAGGGAAGATGCTTAAAAAGAGATTATACTCCACAAAGATAAAAACGAGATGATTGCAATTGACCAACAAAATTAAGTAAAAATACAAATTGAAGCCATATAAAAAAAACCTAGAAGATTACATATTGGACCTCACAGAGAAAAAGACAAAACATGATTTAATCACCGTTTGACATGACAAAATCAAGCGAACGATACATACAACATAAAGCAGCAAATTACACAGCCATTACTTCCACATGATTGAACAATCAAAGCAATAGGTCTACAGTGCAAAAAGAAAAATATGGCATAAAAGCAGAACAAAATGCAACCATTCTTTTCCGTTGTTATTGCTAGCAAAATGAGTCTAAACAAACGTGGAGTATAAGTATGAGCCCTTTGGCTGTGTGCACATTATTTACGGAAACCTCCGTACAGAAACCCATCCACAACCCGTAAACAAAAACCTATTGAAGTAAGAAATATAAACGTCTTCTTCTTCTTCTTCTACGTTCCCAGGCCATATGGCCATAATGGGTAAGGTACGTATGTGTCCGGTTTTCAGTTTTCACTGGTCTCCCCGCTGCGCACAGCCGACACATTCCGATTTCGGAGGTGCTCAAAGGAGAAGATTTTCTCAAAAAAGCAGGAGAATGGGCCAATAAGTCAGAAAGATATAGATGATAGAAAGCAAAGGGAAAAGACAGAGTCAAAGAGGGTGGCAGATTAGATGCAGTTACAAGCACAGCACTTCAAGAAGGTGGATGAACTATTTTTACGAAAGACCCCCCGGTATCCTTGCGGGAAGAGACTCGTGGAGGGAGCGGGGTCGTCTGGCTCCCCGTATGGAGGCACGAGGCATCCACAAGCTGCCTCAAGAAATATAAAATATATATAAGGACACCCATCCGTAAATCCCATCCGCTGATTTCTTACTTTCTTTCACTTTAGTTGTGGATTGCGCATGGGTTTCCGAATGGAAGTTTTCGTCAATGTGAAAAGACCCTAATGAAAGCATAATTACAGCCTTTCGATAGAACGTTTTTCTAGCTTAACTGTGCCATATAATATATAATATAATACGTATCCACCAAGTAGTTTTTCAACGGCTTGGTTTGCACGATCACACACCACTAGTGCAATCAATTTATGTACATACAAAAAAGAAAATTGTATACATGATCAAACGTGAGACATGAGAAAGTCATGCATTTACATCAGCAGCCATGGGCCAAACAACCTCAATATAATTATATAGACACTTGTTGGCCACTTAGGTGCATTTGGACTATGCTTCCTTTAGCAATGGTATTCAATCCAAACACAAGGTGCATTTCAACTATGCTTACTTTAGGAATGGTATTCAATCCAAACACACCGTATTCAATTCAAACACACATGTATTATTCAAAATATATAGTGAACATTTTCCAGTAAACACAGGCTTCAATTTGTTAAATAATCAAGAAACAAGGTGGTGCCTGCTAGATCCTATTGGTAAACACTAACCTGGGCTGGTGGGAGGAACGTAGGATCCTAGGAGGTAAATTGCTGGGTGACAAGTTTCGAGCATAGAACAAACTGCCAACACACCACTGCAAATTCAGTCTGACGAAGAGCTATGCTCGAAACTTGTTACCCAGCAATTTACCTCCTAGGATCCTTCTTCCTCCCACCCACCCAGGTTAGTGTTAAATAATCTCTTATTAACTATCTACAGGATCAAAGCGTAAAAACAAATATAACACAACTAGGCTAAACAGAGATTTACAGTGTAGCTGTAAGGACTATTCTTCAACAATGAAATACTTATTTCATGATACAAAAGGTATCAAAAAGCATTATCAATACAGAATACATACATTCTTCCTGCATAATGCTCACAAATATGAAATCAATATTTGCAGCAGCAACAACAACAAACTGCAGTACACTGTTCAAACATCACCTGTTGAATCTTTTGTTCTCTCCCACTTAATCTCTTTTTTTGCTAACACAGACATCATTCAAATTTTACACTAAATATTTTTTCTGTGGATTACATGTTCAAATGATTACATTCCACTCTTGTTTTGGCTCCAATTGGGGATGTTTGTCCTGCCCCACACCAAACATCTTCAATTAGACTACAGTATCATTGCCACACATGCTCACACTCAGTCATACTAATACAAATCAGCACGAAAGACAAGCACCTCAAAGCAGAGGCATCATATTGTGACCCAGCACCACGAAAGAGATATCTAATAATACAAGAACAATTCTTGTAACTTGTTTCGTTCCAGAGTTATATGAGCATTTCAAGTTAGTAGGGTGAGCGTCGGCCATTTTGAGAAAACAGTCTAATGTCTAGCCTAGCTGAAGAAAATGCATTGACCTACTCGTTTTAAAGCACTTGCACAGACCATTTAGAGACCATATTGAAGATTGTCCTTTATACATATTAAAGATAAGATGTTAGAGAACACGAACTTGCCCATAACTCAAAATTGACAAAAATGAGATTTTTGACTTTCCAAGCCAGTATTTAGAAACTAGCCCAGCGACTTAATGTCCCTTTCATGGTGCTGGATCACAATTATTATTTTGTTATCACAATTATTAATAGTTAATCACAATCTCTTACAAGGAATCATCTTCAGAATTCATTCCTACCCAGTCCATTGTAGGCTAACATCCCTTCTCACAGACAGTGAATAAATCAATGGAATACAGCCTTGCATAGGACCACAGGTTGCTAAATCCTTGTAATCAACAATAGTAACAACTGGCTGAGAGCATCAGCATTCCGTTTTGGTGTGTAGCACATCTGAACGATTGTGATTAAAACTGTGAAGAAAATCAAAGGACAGCACAAAAAAGTGATGAAATCCTTACAAACAAAAAACACAAAAATCCCCAATAAAATTGCATCTGTGTTATCTGATAAAAAAAATAAATAATTCTTTTCTCATCGCAGCTTGTCCCATACACATGAACACTTCTTTCACTGCTGTCCTTGTAACGAAAATTCGAACGAAACGAATACAAGGATAGCACAGATCAATGCAAGGAAGGCAAAAAGGATGTCGACACAATGGAAGAATATAACAATGATGGGAAGGCAACAAGGATGTCGACACAATGGAAGAATATAACAATGATGGGAAGGCAACAAGGATGTCGACACAATGGAAGAATATAACAATGATGGGAAGGCAACAAGGATGTCGACACAATGGAAGAATATAACAATGATGGGAAGGCAACAAGGATGTCGACACAATGGAAGAATATAACAATGATGGGAAGGCAACAAGGATGTCGACACAATGGAAGAATATAACAATGATGGGAAGGCAACAAGGATACATTACAAAAAAACATTTTCAACACAAAAAAGCAAGCAGGTTATGTTGGTGAAAGGTGTGGAATAGAAACCAGCCAAACTTCAGTTTCCCCAATGATGGGAACATTACACAAAATATATAAAACAGGAAGACGGACAGAAGTTAGACCCATCCTTTCTTTTCTTCTGATAAACCGATGTCATAAGAGACTTCCGATGGCACAAATGTATGTACGGCACATGTTGACAAACTTGCAATTTATTACAGATGTGTGCAAGTCAGATGTTGACAAACTTGCAATTCATTGCAGATGTATGCAAGGCACATGTTAACAAACTTGCAATTTATTACAGATGTGTGCAAGTCACATGCTGACAAACCTGTAATTTTCAGAGATCAGAGCCCAAAAATATTGACAACCTTGCAATTATTAAAGATCAATGCAAGGTATTTGTTGACAAGAATGCAATTATTAGCCTAATGATAAACTGTAAAAACAAATCCCATTCTCCTTCTGTCACAGTGTGTATTTGTAGGAAGCTTTTTGTAAAAAATTAAATTTATTGCTTCATCTTCTTTGCCCCCTCCGATCGATCCTGCACGAATACACACATTTAACAAAAAGTGATGTACAATATCATATGTAGTCGATAGACATTAAATGAAACACACACAGACAGACAGTCAGACAGACAGACAGACAGACAGACAGACAGACAGACAGACAGACACACACACACACACACACACACACACACACACACACACACACACACACACACACACACACACACACACACACACACTTCATGCCACCTATTTATCCCGGTCTCCCTCTCCGGAATGGGACCCCTCTCTCTCGTGGTCCGGCAGGCGATAGAAGAACCCCACTCTGTCCTGGCACACCGCACAGTCAGGGTAGCTGCCGCGGAAGTGATGGTTGCACACCCCGTGAAGACAGTTGAACAAAAGAACCTGGAACGCGTGCTGGCACGTCGACACATCACAGACTTCTTCTTGGATCGTCGATGCAGACATAGAAGATGATGACGGAGAGGGAGCAGAAGCAGAAGTGTGAGCAGAAGAAGAAGTAGAGGGAGTAGAAGAAGATGGCCCTCTGCAGTTGGGGTTCGGTGGTACTAAATGGAGAAGAGCCAGTATCCTTCGAAGGCGTTCGCCTCCTAGATAAACAAAGAAAAGACACACACACATATATTGTACATCCAGACACCACGCACACACATGCACGCACACGCACACGCACACACGCACACACACACACACACACACACACACACACAGAGGCAAGCACCATGCAAAGCACACACCCCCCACACACACACACACACGCATCGTACCCATCCCTTCCCCAGACGTACATTCAAAACATCACATACACTTACACATAAACAAAGACACACTTTTCTTCTTTCTTTTTCTTTTTTTTGGGTCTAAGATCGCTGTAAGGTGGATAGACGTTAAATTAAAGAACGAACGAACACACACACAGGCATGTAATGTAACCCACAAGATTATGCACAGACATTTATATGATTTGATAAGTTTCGCTACCCTTTTAGTACAACATTGGGAGCTAAGAGTGAACTGACTCAATCACATACAGACCTTCAGATTGTCAGAGGGCCCGGACCAATGAACCTAATTGACCCATCATTTTGCGAAGTCAGAAGTCATACGGCCCATAGAGTCTCTGAACTATCTAAATCTTTGACCCACATTACTGGCCCCTAATTTGGGAAATTGATCCCTCATAAACAGGGCGTGTATAATATGACCCATTGAGTTTGAAAACAATCTCAAAGTCTGCCAAAGTGTTTACACAAAAGCACTTACAAATGGGGATTCTGTTTCAGAACATTAGCTTATCCTTCATAATGTGTTCTTAAAATAGATATGCAATTAAACAAAAAATAGACAGAGCGAAAGTGAACTTTCCTATTAGAATAGAAAGACTGAGATGAAAGAGAGACAAAGAGAACATGGAGGTCTGTGTGTGTGTAAGAGGGGGATAATAGTATGAGAGAGAGAGAGAGAGAGAGAGAGAGAGAGAGAGAGAGAGAGAGAGAGAGAGAGAGAGAGAGAGAGAGAGAGAGAGAGAGTTTAGGGAGTTATGACTTATGTACTTCATCTTGAACATAGTGCCGGAGATGGAACCACTCCTAGCAATCTCTATAACCCCCCCCCCCCCACACACACACACACACACACACACGCGCACACACACAGGCAGGATGAAAAAAAGCTTTGTTAGCTTATTCGTTTAACCCTCAATAAAGATGATTTTGACTTGACTTGACTTGACTTGACTTGACATGCACATGGATGCAACTGGAGAAAATCCCCAAACAAGCAAGGCAGCCCCTGTTTGGCCCTCTGAAGCTGAAGAAAAAGCAAAATCATACTCAATTTGAAGCTTATTCCAGGCTTGTAAAGTGATAATTTTTTTTTTTTTTTTATTTTGTGGTTTTTGATTTTGTTTTTATTATTTTATTTTTTTTTTAATTTTTTTTGTATTTTTTATTTGCTCGATTTTGCCCCTTGAACATTGAATCAAATTGTTTTTAGAGTCAAAATTTTGAAAAACAGGCGCCGCCTCGTATCCGAGGCAAGGTTGCATCCATGCATGCATACCAACCACAGCTCATTCTGGAAGTGTTTCTAAGAAAGATGTTTCTATGTACTTTTGTTTCCTATACATTGAAAACGATAAAGTTAGCAAACAAAATTGGCCCATGAGTGGGTGATGAAAGTAAAACAAAAGTACCATATACTACAGAGACAGATAAAGTTAGACAGAGAGAACGATACACATACAGACAGACAGACAGAGAACCGACCAAAGAGAGAAGAAGAACAATCAAATTAAGTGGAACTTTACCTGATCTCAGAGGGATCCTGTCCAGTTCCCGCACAATGCCTCTCATGACGTCTGCACCATCCACCCGTCCATTCTCTGCACCAGGTGCTGGCACGTTGTCGTTGCTCTGGTCTACATCCCTGACGACCACTCTCCCACTTTGCGCCGGGTCCTTCATTGAGGAGGAGCAAAGGAAACTCAGGTTACTTCTCTTTATGACTAAACGATAAAGAATAAGCTTCAAAATGTGAAAGGATTAAACCTTCTAAATGTTAAAGGATTAAAGCTTATAAATGTTAAAGGATTAAACCTTCTAAGTGTTAAAGGATTAAGGGACTTCTATTCTAAATGTCAAAGGATTAAGGGTTTTCTATTCTAAATGTCAAAGGATTAAGGGTCTTCTATTCTAAATGTCAAAGGATTAAAGCTTCTAAGTGTTAAAGGATTAAGGGACTTCTATTCTAAATGTCAAAGGATTAAGGGTTTTCTATTCTAAATGTCAAAGGATTAAGGGTCTTCTATTCTAAATGTCAAAGGATTAAAGCTTCTAAGTGTTAAAGGATTAAGGGACTTCTATTCTAAATGTCAAAGGATTAAAGCTTCTAAGTGTTAAAGGATTAAGGGACTTCTATTCTAAATGTCAAAGGATTAAACCTTCTAAGTCTTAAAGGATTAAGGGACTTCTATTCTAAATGTCAAAGGATTAAACCTTCTAAATGTTAAAGGATTAAACCTTCTAAATGTTAAAGGATTAAGGGACTTCTATTCTAAATGTTAAAGGACAAGGGTCAAACTGTTAAAACATAAGCTTTAAACGTTAAAGGATATGCTTCAAAATGTTAAAGAATGAGCTTCTGATCACCTTTGAAAATTGGGAAACAAATGTTTCAAAATGCCATACCAGAAAGCAGAAAAGGGAATTGCAGAAAAATAAGACCCCCATCTCTCCCTTCTACTCTCGACACCTTCCACCACTTGAAAGCAAAAGCCATCTACACACAGGTGCTAAGTCTAAGTACTGATGCAATTACCAAAACAACAGCGAGGTGTGTTTTTCAAAAGGTAATAGCGCACTAAGTACGATGATAAATTACATTTATGTACTCTTATAATATTGGATTTCTGTTCCTTAAATATAACATTGGGATGAAAAAGGGGCGAAGAAGTGTACGCATGTAAATACACAATTCTTAAATATAAAAAAAAATTAAATTCTTGCTCTGTTTAGAAAGAGAAGAAAAAACGTATTCATATCCATAAATTGAAATATAACATTAACTTCTTCTTTTTAAAAAACAAGAAATCGGTAGTGTTTGTTTGTGTGTGTATGTGTGTGTGTATGAACAGACAAGAGAGGGACAGAGACAGACTGAGTGACAAAGAGAGAAAGAAAGAAAGACTGAGAGACAAAGAGAGAAAGAGACAGCCAGACAGACATATAAATGGACAGACAGCCAGATAAAGACAGGGAGAGCTTACCCCCAGATCTCCAGCATCATCAAAGATTATCAGTTCACCAGCAGCATTGATCTGCATAGGTGCCTCTGCATCTGAAGATAAATAAAACAAACGAAATAAATAAATAGATAAACAAACAAATAAACAGGCAAACAAATAAATAAATCACATTTTAAAACATAAATACATGAAAGCTATAGCAACAAACTGGAATGGAGCGTAAAACATTTTATTTTAACACCAGCTGCTTGATATTCTGTCATCAAGTTAAAAATACTAAGAACTGGAAAACAAACGTGTCTTTTTATGTGTAGGCCTATTCAAAATGAAGCTGTGAACAAACTCACCATCCAGTGCCTGTGGCCCATCGCTATGGTCAGTCCAGTCCGCATTCCTCGTTCTCATGTCCACCACAGACTCGTTTCGTTGTTGAGGATGTCCATAGTGAGCAGGGTCAACGACCTCCATTGGGAAGCGAGGCGTAAAATTGGGCCCCAGGTCCTGCCCCGAGCCTGTGACAAGCACATCACAGCAACAAAGCAGAACCTACTCCCATACAGATGATGAAACTTTGCTTTTTTGTTGTTGTTGTTGTTGCTATATGCTAATAGAAAAACAGACATAATGGGATTTTAGTATAAACTGACATTTTGTTATTGCAAGATTTCTACTCAATGCACAGAAAACAGAATATCTTGGCTCGTTTTGATTTTATAGCAATTCGGAGCTTGACATTCAAGATACATTATTGTGGTTTTTTTAATTGCAGAAATCGGACATAAGCATGCAAGACAGAATTCTGGCTCAATGGACTTGATTAAAAACATTAATTAAAGAAATTGTTCAAAATTGTTTTTGATGTTGTGGATACTAGTAGAATGCATCGCAATAGATTTATATATGCGTTAAACGGACAAATGGTAATTGGGGAGGTTCTTGAGTACTTCTGATGCTTGCTCAAAAACATTATGAGCGACTTATATCTGTTTTCCCCGTGGGGATACCAGGGGTCTTTCGCAAAAATAGCTCCCCCACCTTCTGGAAGTTCTGTGTTTGTAACTTCCTCTAATCTGCCACTCTCTTTGACTCTGCCTTTTCCATTTGCTCTCTGTCATCTGCTATCTTTCTGACTTATTGGCCCATTCTCCTGCCTTTTTAAAAAAAAAAATCTTCCAAATAACTTTTCTCCTTTGAGCTCCTCCGAAATCGGAATGTGTCGGCTGTACACAGCGGGGAGACCAGTGAAAACTGAAAACCGGACACATACGTACATTACCGATTATGGACATATGGCCTGGGAACGCAGAAGATGAAGAAGAAGAAGAAGAAGGAGAAGAAGAAGAAGAAGAAGGAGAAAGAGAAGGAGAAGAAGAAGAATATGTGTTTTTGGCACTATCACATTTGTTTTTAAATGATCATCTTAATAAGTTAATTTTGCTTAATGTGATATTTGAAGATAATGAAGGGATGCTTGGAGATCCTTGGAGATAATAATAGGGGTGGGGAGTCGGGAGAGGGGGAAGGGGAAAAAAAGCCAACTTGATCTCACAAATACACTGTCTCGAGAAGGGGCAAGGAGAGTGGGAAGGGAAGTATGAAGGAAGATGAGGGGATGAGAGGCTGGGTGGGGACGGGGTCCGAAAAGACACCAATGTCATGTCCATCATGGTAACCGACGAACCTCCATCCTCCCCAGCCCCCCCAGCCCTTCCGTTCTAAACAAAACAAATGTAGAATCTCCCCTAATATGCCTATAACTTCAGCTTAATATTTAAAAAAATACAATACAATCTCATCATAGGCTAGAACACCAAGGCTACATCAAAATGTTTGTTATGCTATGCATAGTTATGCGGGAATTGTCTTTAGCCATGACAAGCTCCTAGCATAACATCATCAGTCTCCAACATTCCCCGAAGTCGGAGTGTGGCTGCCCACGTGGCGGGGTAATCAAAAACGGTCACACACGTAATGTTCTCATCCCTAGCTGATGCATTTGTATCATAGTGTTCAAGTGCTTCGGCTGCTTGGATGATCCCTGGAGTCTTTTAGCCGGGGCACGACGACAACAACAACGCAATCAACTTTAGCGGCTAACTTTGTTTTCTTGATTATTTTGGAAACACTCGGATGTAGTTAAATGCAAAATTGACAAAATCTGACTCTCTAAAAGATTTTGAAGCAAATAATGACGCTGATCACAATCTTTAAGAAATATATTTAAAAGCAGCCCAAAAAACGTTTCTTCTGTTTCTTTTAGTTTGACATTGCAATATACAGATGGTCAGTATATCCATGGAAATGAAGCCATGTAAATGATCTGTGACTTAAATTGCTTTCCTTAGAAGGCCTGTCTGCTATCCCTTCCTCACACATCACTAATATGGAGAAAAGCTTAGAGGCATGGTCAACGTTTACTCTTGTGCGTCAATTGAAGATAATACAGCCTTCAAAGATGAGCCTATATTACATCTTTAATATGTTTGTTTGCTGCTAACAGGGCTATACACAGCAAGAGTTAACGGACATACCAGGTTCATTGTGAGCGCATATTGATGGCTTGCCAAGAAGTTGATCAAACTGAAACCGTGGACAAACTCACCCTGATTCCATGGCAGATCTGTGTGATCGGTCAGGTCCACATCCCCGGTCCTCAGATCCACCACTGGTTCATCGCTGGCAACCGTCACTGCTTGGAACCCCGGCAATAGCTGGGGTTCAGGATCATGTCCCAAATCTGTTCCATGAACACCGCAGAAACACAACTGAATTTCTTGCAGAAATGTATTACGTCAAACAAGTGTAATCAAGTTTAGAACCTTGAACATTTTATAACAAAGAGAGACGAAAGCTGTTCTGTTATGACTTGACGATTACTGATGGATGTGGTAAGAATAACCAGTATATCAATGAAAAAGGTTAATTCAAATGTAGCTAAAACAGCATTTTGAAAAATACACAGGTGCTTGCAAACAATAATACATGAGTGATATATTGACACAAGTGATGATTTAAGGGTCTCTCGGTAAGGACTGTTCACATTTCACATTGAACGATCTAATGTGACATAGCTTATACAACGCAATACAACAAATTGCAATGCAATAATGTAATTAAACACAATACAATACAATACAATACAATGCATTAAAGACAATACAATGCGATGCTGTGCAAAATAGGCCTACAATACAATACACAACACGATACGAATAAAAACAGTACAGAATTCAGATGGATTAACCTTCCCCGACGACTCTGGGTGAGAAACGATAAAATCACCCAAGTGCCCCTCAAATTGTCAGTAATTATTACCCAATGAAGATGTTTAACTATAATTTTCAGTACCTATCAATTAATTCGCTATACAACATATGAACCAAACACAGCAATAGAAGCACATAAAGTAAACACATAAATAAACAATCAAGTTGAATCACCCTTATCTGTTGACCATACTTTGCATAAGGAAAACCTCTATTAGTCGACTGTGGGTGTTTCGAACACCCATACATTTACAGAATACAAAACCAACATATCCTTATCTGTCGACTTGTGTGGATGTCTCATCCTCCCAAAGTCATTGAATCAAGTTTCTAGCATGAATTCATTAACAAAGATCGACAGTATAATATGTTTTAACCACCTACACTCACCAAATAAGGTTCTGAAACAAATATTCCCTTATAGGATAAGGTTTTGTACCCAAATTGCGACTACAGAGTATGAATGTCCGAACCACCCCCAGTCATTGAATGAGGTTTTGTAGTATAAATGCCTCTATGTATGAGTGTCCGAACCACCCCCAGTCATTGAATGAGGTTTTGTAGTATAAATGCCTCTATGTATGAATGTCCGAACCACCCCCAGTCATTGAATGAGGTTTTGTAGTATAAATGCCTCTATGTATGAATGTCCGAACCACCCCCAGTCATTGAATGAGGTTTTGTAGTATAAATGCCTCTATGTATGAATGTCCGAACCACCCCCAGTCATTGAATGAGGTTTTGTAGTATACATGCCTCTATGTATGAATGTCCGAACCACCCCCAGTCATTGAATGAGGTTTTGTAGTATACATGCCTCTATGTATGAATGTCCGAACCACCCCCAGTCATTGAATGAGGTTTTGTAGTATAAATGCCTCTATGTATGAATGTCCGAACCACCCCCAGTCATTGAATGAGGTTTTGTAGTATAAATGCCTCTATGTATGAATGTCCGAACCACCCCCAGTCATTGAATGAGGTTTTGTAGTATAAATGCCTCTATGTATGAATGTCCGAACCACCCCCAGTCATTGAATGAGGTTTTGTAGTATAAATGCCTCTATGTATGAATGTCCGAACCACCCCCAGTCATTGAATGAGGTTTTGTAGTATACATGCCTCTATGTATGAATGTCCGAACCACCCCCAGTCATTGAATGAGGTTTTGTAGTATACATGCCTCTATGTATGAATGTCCGAACCACCCCCAGTCATTGAATGAGGTTTTGTAGTATAAATGCCTCTATGTATGAATGTCCGAACCACCCCCAGTCATTGAATGAGGTTTTGTAGTATAAATGCCTCTATGTATGAGTGTCCGAACCACCCCCAGTCATTGAATGAGGTTTTGTAGTATAAATGCCTCTATGTATGAGTGTTCCAACCACCCCCAGTCATTGAATGAGGTTTTGTAGTATAAATGCCTCTATGTATGAGTGTCCGAACCACCCCCAATCATTGAATGAGGTTTTGTAGTATAAATGCCTCTATGTATGAGTGTTCCAACCACCCCCAGTCATTGAATGAGGTTTTGTAGTATAAATGCCTCTATGTATGAGTGTCCGAACCACCCCCAATCATTGAATGAGGTTTTGTAGTATAAATGCCTCTATGTATGAGTGTTCCAACCACCCCCAGTCATTGAATGAGGTTTTGTAGTATAAATGCCTCTATGTATGAGTGTCCGAACCACCCCCAATCATTGAATGAGGTTTTGTAGTATAAATGCCTCTATGTATGAGTGTTCCAACCACCCCCAGTCATTGAATGAGGTTTTGTAGTATAAATGCCTCTATGTATGAGTGTCCGAACCACCCCCAATCATTGAATGAGGTTTTGTAGTATAAATGCCTCTATGTATGAGTGTTCCAACTACCCCCAGTCATTGAATGAGGTTTTGTAGTATAAATGCCTCTATGTATGAATGTCCGAACCACCCACTGTTGGTGATTGAGGATGTGTAACAAGAATGCTATATGGACAGCATGGGTGTCTCTGTGCAACCCACAGTCAACAAAATAATATGATAAGTTTTAAGTCGTCGGGGAAGGCTAAGCTAGCCTTATCATAAACGTTTTATTTAGAAGTTCTTTCAAGAGTATGTGCTTTAAAAGACTAACCTGCCTGCTGGACTTGGTTCTCAATAGCTCCATGTCCCATGCCCACCACACCTTGTCGTTGGTCTGCCTCCTCATTGTCCCTTATTTCACTCGCCTGAAAAACAGCTGTTGGAACATCAGATTCAACCGTATTTGTTGACAAATCTGGTCTTGTTTCAGTTGGTAGACCCCTCTCATAGTTTTCACCATTTCTAATCTTAGGGGACAGGCCAGTGTTGTTGTCTCCACTTTCAGATTCTGTCTGGATAGAGTCCGCTGCTTCATCACTGACGTCAGTTCTGGACTGGCTGCTCATATCTGTCAGGACAGAGTTCACTGTTTCATGACGGACGTCAGTTCTGGACTGATTCTTCTCATCTATCAGGACAGAATCCACAGACTCTTCACTGACGTCAGTTCTGGACTGGTTGCTCTCATCTGTCTGGACAGAGTCCACTGCTTCATCACTGACGTCAGCTCTGGACTGGTTGCTCTCATCTGTCAGGAGACAGTCCGCTGCTTCATCACCGACGTCAGCTATGGACTGGTTGCTATCATCTGTCAGGACAGAGTCCACTGCTTCATCACTGACGTCAGCTCTGGACTGGTTGCTCTCATCTGTCAGGACAGAGTCCACTGCTTCATCACTGATGTCAGCTCTGGACTGGCTGCTCTCATCTGTCAGGATAGAGTCCACTGCTTCATCACTGAAGTCAGCTCTGGACTGGCAGCTCTCATCTGTCAGGATAGGGTCCACTGCTTCATCACTGACGTCAGCACGGGACTGGTTGCTCTCATCTGTTAGGATAGAGTCCACTGCTTCATCGCTGACGTCAGCTCTGGACTGGTTGCTCTCATCTGACAGGATAGAGTCCACTGCTTCATCACGGACGTCAGCACGGGACTGGTTGCTCTCATCTGTCAGGATAGAGTCCACTGCTTCATCACTGACGTCAGTTCTGGACTGGTTGCTCTCATCTGTCAGGCGAGAGTCCACTTCTGCATCACTGAAGTCAGCTCTGGACTGGTTGCTCTCATTTGTCAGGACAGAGTCCACTGCTTCATCTCTGAAGGCAGCTCTGGACTTGTCTCTCTCATCTGTCAGGACAAAGTATACTGCTTCATCACTGACGTCAGTTATGGACTGGTTGCTCTCATCTGTCAGGACAGAGTCCACTGTTTTATCAATGAAGTCAGCTCTGGACTTGTTGCTGTCATCTGTCAGGACAGAGTCCACTGCTTCATCACTGATGTCAGCTCTGGACTGGCTGCTCTCATCTGTCAGGACAGAGTCCACTGCTTCATCACTGAAGTCAGCTCTGGACTGGTTGCTCTCAATTGTAATGACAGAGTTCACTGCTTCATCACTGAAGTCAGCTCTGGACTTGTTGCTCTCATCTGTCAGGATAGAGTCCACTGCTTCATCACTGACGTCAGCTATGGACTGGTTGCTCTCATCTGTCAGGACAGAGTCCACTGCTTCATCACTGAAGTCAGCTCTGGACTGGTTGCTCTCATCTGTCAGGACAGAGTCCACTGCTTCATCACTGAAGTCAGCTCTGGACTGGTTGCTCTCATCTGTCAGGATAGAGTCCACTGCTTCATCACTGAAGTCAGCTCTGGACTGGCAGCTCTCATCTGTCAGGATAGGGTCCACTGCTTCATCACTGACGTCAGCACACGACTGGTTGCTCTCATCTTTTAGGATAGAGTCCACTGTTTCATCGCTGACGTCAGCTCTGGACTGGTTGCTCTCATCTGACAGGATAGAGTCCACTGCTTCATCACTGACGTCAGCACGGGACTGGTTGCTCTCATCTGTCAGGATAGAGTCCACTGCTTCATCACTGACGTCAGTTCTGGACTGGTTGCTCTCATCTGTCAGGCGAGAGTCCACTTCTGCATCACTGAAGTCAGCTCTGGACTGGTTGCTCTCATTTGTCAGGACAGAGTCCACTGCTTCATCTCTGAAGGCAGCTCTGGACTTGTCTCTCTCATCTGTCAGGACAGAGTATACTGCTTCATCACTGACGTCAGTTATGGACTGGTTGCTCTCATCTGTCAGGACAGAGTCCACTGTTTTATCAATGAAGTCAGCTCTGGACTTGTTGCTGTCATCTGTCAGGACAGAGTCCACTGCTTCATCACTGATGTCAGCTCTGGACTGGCTGCTCTCATCTGTCAGGATAGAGTCCACTGCTTCATCACTGAAGTCAGCTTTGGACTGGCTGCTCTCATCTGTCAGGATAGAGTCCACTGCTTCATCACTGACGTCAGCTCTGGACTGGTTGCTCTCATCTGTCAGGACAGAGTCCACTGCTTCATCACTGATGTCAGCTATGGACTGGTTGCTCTCATCTGTCAGGATAGAGTCCACTGCTTCATCACTGACGTCAGCTCTGGACTGGTTGCTCTCATCTGTCAGGATAGAGTCCACTGCTTCATCTCTGACGTCAGCACTGGACTGGTTGCTCTCATCTGTCAGAATAGAGTCCATTGCTTCATCACTGACGTCAGTACTGGACTGGTTGCTCTCATCTGTCAGGATAGAGTCCAGTGCTTCATCACTGACGTCAGCACTGGACTGGTTGCTCTCATCTGTCAGGACAAATTCCGCTGTTTCATGACGGATGTCAGTTCTGGACTGTTTGCGCTCATCTGTCAGGACAGAATCCACTGCTTCATCACTGACATCAGCACTGGACTGGTTGCTCTCATCTGTCAGGAGAGAGTCCACTGCTACATCACTGAAGTCAGCTCTGGACTGGTTGCTCTCATCTGTCAGGACAGAGTCTACTGCTTCACCACTGACGTCAGTTATGGACTGGTTGCTCTCATCTGTCAGGACAGAGTCCACTGTTTCATCACTGAAGTCAGCTATGGACTGGGTGCTCTCATCTGTCAGGACAGAGTCCACTGCTTCATCACTGAAGTCAGCTCTGGACTGGTTGCTCTCAATTGTAATGACAGAGTTCACTGCTTCATCACTGAAGCCAGCTCTGGACTTGTTGCTCTCATCTGTCAGGATAGAGTCCACTGCTTCATCACTGACGTCAGCTATGGACTGGTTGCTCTCATCTGTCAGGACAGAGTCCACTGCTTCATCACTGATGTCAGCTATGGACTGGTTGCTCTCATCTGTCAGGACAGAGTCCACTGCTTCATCACTGAAGTCAGCTCTGGACTGGCTGCTCTCATCTGTCAGGATAGAGTCCACTGCTTCATCACTGAAGTCAGCTCTGGACTGGCAGCTCTCATCTGTCAGGATAGGGTCCACTGCTTCATCACTGACGTCAGCACGGGACTGGTTGCTCTCATCTGTCAGGATAGAGTCCACTGCTTCATCACTGACGTCAGCTCTGGACTGGTTGCTCTCATCTGACAGGATAGAGTCCACTGCTTCATCACTGACGTCAGCTCGGGACTGGTTGCTCTCATCTGTCAGGATAGAGTCCACTGCTTCATCACTGACGTCAGTTCTGGACTGGTTGCTCTCATCTGTCAGGCGAGAGTCCACTTCTGCATCACTGAAGTCAGCTCTGGACTGGTTGCTCTCATTTGTCAGGACAGAGTCCACTGCTTCATCTCTGAAGGCAGCTCTGGACTTGTCTCTCTCATCTGTCAGGACAGAGTATACTGCTTCATCACTGACGTCAGTTATGGACTGGTTGCTCTCATCTGTCAGGACAGAGTCCACTGTTTTATCAATGAAGTCAGCTCTGGACTTGTTGCTGTCATCTGTCAGGACAGAGTCCACTGCTTCATCACTGAAGTCAGCTCTGGACTGGTTGCTCTCATCTGTCAGGATAGAGTCCACTGCTTCATCACTGAAGTCAGCTTTGGACTGGCTGCTCTCATCTGTCAGGATAGAGTCCACTGCTTCATCACTGACGTCAGCTCTGGACCGGTTGCTCTCATCTGTCAGGACAGAGTCCACTGCTTCATCACTGATGTCAGCTATGGACTGGTTGCTCTCATCTGTCAGGATAGAGTCCACTGCTTCATCACTGACGTCAGTACTGGACTGGTTGCTCTCATCTGTCAGGATAGAGTCCACTGCTTCATCTCTGACGTCAGCACTGGACTGGTTGCTCTCATCTGTCAGAATAGAGTCCATTGCTTCATCACTGACGTCAGTACTGGACTGGTTGCTCTCATCTGTCAGGATAGAGTCCAGTGCTTCATCACTGACGTCAGCACTGGACTGGTTGCTCTCATCTGTCAGGACAAATTCCGCTGTTTCATGACGGATGTCAGTTCTGGACTGGTTGCTCTCATCTGTCAGGACAGAATCCACTGCTTCATCACTGACATCAGCACTGGACTGGTTGCTCTCATCTGTCAGGAGAGAGTCCACTGCTTCATCACTGAAGTCAGCTCTGGACTGGTTGCTCTCATCTGTCAGGACAGAGTCTACTGCTTCACCACTGACGTCAGTTATGGACTGGTTGCTCTCATCTGTCAGGACAGAGTCCACTGTTTCATCACTGAAGTCAGCTCTGGACTGGTTGCTCTCATCTGTCAGGACAGAGTCCACTGCTTCATCACTGAAGTCAGCTCTGGACTGGTTGCTCTCAATTGTAATGACAGAGTTCACTGCTTCATCACTGAAGTCAGCTCTGGACTTGTTGCTCTCATCTGTCAGGATAGAGTCCACTGCTTCATCACTGACGTCAGCTATGGACTGGTTGCTCTCATCTGTCAGGACAGAGTCCACTGCTTCATCACTGATGTCAGCTATGGACTGGTTGCTCTCATCTGTCAGGACAGAGTCCACTGCTTCATCACTGAAGTCAGCTCTGGACTGGCTGCTCTCATCTGTCAGGATAGAGTCCACTGCTTCATCACTGAAGTCAGCTCTGGACTGGCAGCTCTCATCTGTCAGGATAGTGCTCTCATCTGTTAGGATAGAGTCCACTGCTTCATCGCTGACGTCAGCTCTGGACTGGTTGCTCTCATCTGACAGGATAGAGTCCACTGCTTCATCACGGACGTCAGCACGGGACTGGTTGCTCTCATCTGTCAGGATAGAGTCCACTGCTTCATCACTGACGTCAGTTCTGGACTGGTTGCTCTCATCTGTCAGGCGAGAGTCCACTTCTGCATCACTGAAGTCAGCTCTGGACTGGTTGCTCTCATTTGTCAGGACAGAGTCCACTGCTTCATCTCTGAAGGCAGCTCTGGACTTGTCTCTCTCATCTGTCAGGACAGAGTATACTGCTTCATCACTGACGTCAGTTATGGACTGGTTGCTCTCATCTGTCAGGACAGAGTCCACTGTTTCATCAATGAAGTCAGCTCTGGACTTGTTGCTGTCATCTGTCAGGACAGAGTCCACTGCTTCATCACTGATGTCAGCTCTGGACTGGTTGCTCTCAATTGTAATGACAGAGTTCACTGCTTCATCACTGAAGTCAGCTCTGGACTTGTTGCTCTCATCTGTCAGGACAGAGTCCACTGCTTCATCACTGATGTCAGCTATGGACTGGTTGCTCTCATCTGTCAGGACAGAGTCCACTACTTCATCACTGAAGTCAGCTCTGGACTGTCTGCTCTCATCTGTCAGGATAGAGTCCACTGCTTCATCACTGAAGTCAGCTCTGGACTGGCAGCTCTCATCTGTCAGGATAGGGTCCACTGCTTCATCACTGACGTCAGCATGGGACTGGTTGCTCTCATCTGTTAGGATAGAGTCCACTGCTTCATCGCTGACGTCAGCTCTGGACTGGTTGCTCTCATCTGACAGGATAGAGTCCACTGCTTCATCACTGACGTCAGCACGGGACTGGTTGCTCTCATCTGTCAGGACAGAGTCCACTGCTTCATCACTGACGTCAGTTCTGGACTGGTTGCTCTCATCTGTCAGGCGAGAGTCCACTTCTGTATCACTGAAGTCAGCTCTGGACTGGTTGCTCTCATTTGTCAGGACAGAGTCCACTGCTTCATCTCTGAAGGCAGCTCTGGACTTGTCTCTCTCATCTGTCAGGACAGAGTATACTGCTTCATCACTGACGTCAGTTATGGACTGGTTGCTCTCATCTGTCAGGACAGAGTCCACTGTTTCATCAATGAAGTCAGCTCTGGACTTGTTGCTGTCATCTGTCAGGACAGAGTCCACTGCTTCATCACTGAAGTCAGCTCTGGACTGGTTGCTCTCATCTGTCAGGATAGAGTCCACTGCTTCATCACTGACGTCAGCTCTGGACCGGTTGCTCTCATCTGTCAGGACAGAGTCCACTGCTTCATCACTGATGTCAGCTATGGACTGGTTGCTCTCATCTGTCAGGATAGAGTCCACTGCTTCATCTCTGACGTCAGCACTGGACTGGTTGCTCTCATCTGTCAGAATAGAGTCCATTGCTTCATCACTGACGTCAGTACTGGACTGGTTGCTCTCATCTGTCAGGATAGAGTCCAGTGCTTCATCACTGACGTCAGCACTGGACTGGTTGCTCTCATCTGTCAGGACAGAGTCCACTGCTTCATCACTGACGTCAGTACTGGACTGGTTGCTCTCATCTGTCAGGATAGAGTCCACTGCTTCATCTCTGACGTCAGCACTGGACTGGTTGCTCTCATCTGTCAGAATAGAGTCCATTGCTTCATCACTGACGTCAGTACTGGACTGGTTGCTCTCATCTGTCAGGATAGAGTCCAGTGCTTCATCACTGACGTCAGCACTGGACTGGTTGCTCTCATCTGTCAGGACAAATTCCGCTGTTTCATGACGGATGTCAGTTCTGGACTGGTTGCTCTCATCTGTCAGGACAGAATCCACTGCTTCATCACTGACATCAGCACTGGACTGGTTGCTCTCATCTGTCAGGAGAGAGTCCACTGCTTCATCACTGAAGTCAGCTCTGGACTGGTTGCTCTCATCTGTCAGGACAGAGTCTACTGCTTCACCACTGACGTCAGTTATGGACTGGTTGCTCTCATCTGTCAGGACAGAGTCCACTGTTTCATCACTGAAGTCAGCTATGGACTGGGTGCTCTCATCTGTCAGGACAGAGTCCACTGCTTCATCACTGAAGTCAGCTCTGGACTGGTTGCTCTCATCTGTCAGGACAGAGTCCACTGCTTCATCACTGAAGTCAGCTCTGGACTTGTTGCTCTCATCTGTCAGGACAGAGTCCACTGCTTCATCACTGACGTCAGCTCTGGACTGGTTGCTCTCATCTGTCAGGACAGAGTCCACTGCTTCATCACTGATGTCAGCTATGGACTGGTTGCTCTCATCTGTCAGGACAGAGTCCACTGCTTCATCACTGAAGTCAGCTCTGGACTGGTTGCTCTCATCTGTCAGGATAGAGTCCACTGCTTCATCACTGAAGTCAGCTCTGGACTGGCAGCTCTCATCTGTCAGGATAGTGCTCTCATCTGTTAGGATAGAGTCCACTGCTTCATCGCTGACGTCAGCTCTGGACTGGTTGCTCTCATCTGTCAGGATAGAGTCCACTGCTTCATCACTGACGTCAGTTCTGGACTGGTTGCTCTCATCTGTCAGGCGAGAGTCCACTTCTGCATCACTGAAGTCAGCTCTGGACTGGTTGCTCTCATTTGTCAGGACAGAGTCCACTGCTTCATCTCTGAAGGCAGCTCTGGACTTGTCTCTCTCATCTGTCAGGACAGAGTATACTGCTTCATCACTGACGTCAGTTATGGACTGGTTGCTCTCATCTGTCAGGACAGAGTCCACTGTTTTATCAATGAAGTCAGCTCTGGACTTGTTGCTGTCATCTGTCAGGACAGAGTCCACTGCTTCATCACTGATGTCAGCTCTGGACTGGCTGCTCTCATCTGTCAGGATAGAGTCCACTGCTTCATCACTGAAGTCAGCTTTGGACTGGCTGCTCTCATCTGTCAGGATAGAGTCCACTGCTTCATCACTGACGTCAGCTCTGGACTGGTTGCTCTCATCTGTCAGGACAGAGTCCACTGCTTCATCACTGATGTCAGCTATGGACTGGTTGCTCTCATCTGTCAGGATAGAGTCCACTGCTTCATCACTGACGTCAGTACTGGACTGGTTGCTCTCATCTGTCAGGATAGAGTCCACTGCTTCATCTCTGACGTCAGCACTGGACTGGTTGCTCTCATCTGTCAGGATAGAGTCCATTGCTTCATCACTGACGTCAGTACTGGACTGGTTGCTCTCATCTGTCAGGATAGAGTCCAGTGCTTCATCACTGACGTCAGCACTGGACTGGTTGCTCTCATCTGTCAGGACAAATTCCGCTGTTTCATGACGGATGTCAGTTCTGGACTGTTTGCGCTCATCTGTCAGGACAGAATCCACTGCTTCATCACTGACATCAGCACTGGACTGGTTGCTCTCATCTGTCAGGAGAGAGTCCACTGCTACATCACTGAAGTCAGCTCTGGACTGGTTGCTCTCATCTGTCAGGACAGAGTCTACTGCTTCATCACTGACGTCAGTTATGGACTGGTTGCTCTCATCTGTCAGGACAGAGTCCACTGTTTCATCACTGAAGTCAGCTATGGACTGGGTGCTCTCATCTGTCAGGACAGAGTCCACTGCTTCATCACTGAAGTCAGCTCTGGACTGGCAGCTCTCATCTGTCAGGATAGTGCTCTCATCTGTTAGGATAGAGTCCACTGCTTCATCGCTGACGTCAGCTCTGGACTGGTTGCTCTCATCTGTCAGGATAGAGTCCACTGCTTCATCACTGACGTCAGTTCTGGACTGGTTGCTCTCATCTGTCAGGCGAGAGTCCACTTCTGCATCACTGACGTCAGCTCTGGACTGGTTGCTCTCATTTGTCAGGACAGAGTCCACTGCTTCATCTCTGAAGGCAGCTCTGGACTTGTCTCTCTCATCTGTCAGGACAGAGTATACTGCTTCATCACTGACGTCAGTTATGGACTGGTTGCTCTCATCTGTCAGGACAGAGTCCACTGTTTTATCAATGAAGTCAGCTCTGGACTTGTTGCTGTCATCTGTCAGGACAGAGTCCACTGCTTCATCACTGATGTCAGCTCTGGACTGGTTGCTCTCAATTGTAATGACAGAGTTCACTGCTTCATCACTGAAGTCAGCTCTGGACTTGTTGCTCTCATCTGTCAGGACAGAGTCCACTGCTTCATCACTGATGTCAGCTATGGACTGGTTGCTCTCATCTGTCAGGACAGAGTCCACTACTTCATCACTGAAGTCAGCTCTGGACTGTCTGCTCTCATCTGTCAGGATAGAGTCCACTGCTTCATCACTGAAGTCAGCTCTGGACTGGCAGCTCTCATCTGTCAGGATAGGGTCCACTGCTTCATCACTGACGTCAGCATGGGACTGGTTGCTCTCATCTGTTAGGATAGAGTCCACTGCTTCATCGCTGACGTCAGCTCTGGACTGGTTGCTCTCATCTGACAGGATAGAGTCCACTGCTTCATCACGGACGTCAGCACGGGACTGGTTGCTCTCATCTGTCAGGATATAGTCCACTGCTTCATCACTGACGTCAGTTCTGGACTGGTTGCTCTCATCTGTCAGGCGAGAGTCCACTTCTGCATCACTGAAGTCAGCTCTGGACTGGTTGCTCTCATTTGTCAGGACAGAGTCCACTGCTTCATCTCTGAAGGCAGCTCTGGACTTGTCTCTCTCATCTGTCAGGACAGAGTATACTGCTTCATCACTGACGTCAGTTATGGACTGGTTGCTCTCATCTGTCAGGACAGAGTCCACTGTTTCATCAATGAAGTCAGCTCTGGACTTGTTGCTGTCATCTGTCAGGACAGAGTGCACTGCTTCATCACTGATGTCAGCTCTGGACTGGCTGCTCTCATCTGTCAGGATAGAGTCCACTGCTTCATCACTGAAGTCAGCTTTGGACTGGCTGCTCTCATCTGTCAGGATAGAGTCCACTGCTTCATCACTGAAGTCAGCTCTGGACTTGTTGCTCTCATCTGTCAGGACAGAGTCCACTGCTTCATCACTGATGTCAGCTATGGACTGGTTGCTCTCATCTGTCAGGATAGAGTCCACTGCTTCATCACTGACGTCAGTACTGGACTGGTTGCTCTCATCTGTCAGGATAGAGTCCACTGCTTCATCTCTGACGTCAGCACTGGACTGGTTGCTCTCATCTGTCAGAATAGAGTCCATTGCTTCATCACTGACGTCAGTACTGGACTGGTTGCTCTCATCTGTCAGGATAGAGTCCACTGCTTCATCTCTGACGTCAGCACTGGACTGGTTGCTCTTATCTGTCAGGATAGAGTCCACTGCTTCATCTCTGACGTCAGCACTGGACTGTTTGCTCTCATCTGTCAGAATAGAGTCCATTGCTTCATCTCTGACGTCAGCACTGGACTGTTTGCTCTCTTCTGTCAGAACAGAGTTCACTTTTTCATGACGGGTGTCAGCACTGGACTGGTTGCTCTTATCTGTCAGGAGAAAGTTCGCTGTTTCATGACGGACGTCAACTCTGGATTGGTTGCTCTCATCTGTCAGGACAGAGTCCACTGCTTCAGAACTGACGTCAGTTCTGGACTGGTTGTTCTCATCTGTCAGGACAGAGGCCACTGCTTCAGAACTGACGTCATTTCTTGACTGGTTGCTCTCATCACTCTGGATAGAGCCCACTGCTTCATTGTTGACGCCATTTCTGGACTGGTAGTGGTGT
>CM065690.1:37875000-37907641 GCA_017654935.2 Phymorhynchus buccinoides
GTTTACTTTGATGTCTTGTATCATCATGCATGTTCCATATAATTATCTGTTTGCCTTATCGTTTTGTATTAGTCTTGTTTCCGTCTCAAGGACAGATTGTAAGAATAGGCTTGGCCTAAAATCTCAATCCTTGCGTAATAAAGTTTTCAAGTGTCAAGTGTCAAGTGTCAAGTCTCTCTCTCTCTCTCTCTCTCTCTCTCTCTCTCTCTCTCTCTCTCTCTCTCTCCCCCCCCTCCCCCCCCCCCCTCCACCTCTCTCTCTCTCTCTCTCTCTCTCTCTCTCTCTCTCTCTCTCTCTCTCTCTCTCTCTCTGTGTGCATATCCGTGCGCATACAGACACTCATAGGCCTGCGCATGCATAAGTGAAGGTGTGTTTGCAGACTGATCATAAATGCATCAGACAGAAAACTATTCCACTTCTCTTTTTCTTATTTACGTTACAGGTTAGTGCAATCACTAATTCAAGTACAGGAAACATTGCACGTTCTATTCATAATAAGTAATGTTACCACATATTTTTTAAAGCTCAGATAAGCAATATTTCCTTTTATGCACTGTTTTAGAAGGACAATAAATGATTTGATTGATTGATTGATTAGGACGGACGAGGAAGGGCTGAAAGAGTTGTCTGACCATTGTAGACGTGCCATGGCGGAAAATAAGCTCTCTGATGTTACTAATCTTAGATCAGAAGTAAGGCGGAAGTCTCATTGAAGTCTCACTAAATTCTAAAAAAGGCAGAAATGGCATTAGGCTCTATAGGTTACACAGACGAATATAAGAATAGGCTGCCTGCGGATCAAAATAATTCCACCTCTTGAAAATGAACTTTAATAAGGATAAAAAAGAGAGCAAAAACACTTTATATTAAAGAGCAGGTAGTCTGGACACCTAGTTCACAGGCCTAAGTCTTCACACACACACACACACACACATACACACACACACACACACGCAGAGGAAATAAGATAAGACAAACAAACTTCTACAAACCTTAAAATACAATTCTTGTGTTGACTTGATAGTTTCGACGCGCTGAAAGAATGTTTATGATTGCTCTTTTTTTTAGTGTCTCAACAGTCAAGACTGCGGTCCCTTCCCCCCACCCCCACTCCCGCTATTAAAATCGTCCAATCACTGTCCAGTTTAAACAAAGATATTCTAAAAGGGTAAGATGGACTACTTAACCGGGCTGATAGAGTTATCGTTAGTGGCGACAGTACACATTCACAGTGGAGGCTATCCAAAAACTCAGACGGGAACTTCAACGGAGAATTCAACTGGCCTATCGACGTGTAAAAGGTGTCCTGTTTAAAAGGGATATAACCAGTGTGTGGCATAATCGGATTAGCAGTTTAGCAGACGACACAAAAGGGCCGCTACTCTTGATAACCTTTAGGAGCGCATGCGCAAAACGAATGTGGAACCGAGCTTCCGGCAATGTCTAGTCAAGAATAAATACGTGCATCTGATCCAACCTGTCTCTTGTGTTCATTGTGAGCTAGTCAGGCCCAACACCCCACACGACAATTATACATGGTGGCAGCGGTGGGATTCGAACCCACGCCTCAGGACTGGGGAAGATCGACACGACCTACAAAATCGCCATGAAAACAGATGCCCGTCCCGTGTGCCTGTACACACCAAGGAAAGTGGCGCACCCTCTTGTCCCGAAGGTCAAAGCCGAACTCGCCAATATGCAGAAAGAAGGGGTCATCTCTCCAGTAACCGAACCGACCAGCTGGTGCTCAGGCATTGTGGTGGTGCCTAAACCGAGCGGAGTAGTCCGCATCTGCGTTGACCTCACCCAGCTCAACAAGGCAGTCCAGAGGGAGGTGCACCCCATGGCATCCGTCGACGAGAGCCTTGCAAACTGGGACAAAGCAAGGTTTTCACCAAGCTGGACGCCAAAAGTGGATTCTGGCAGATCCCGCTCTCTCAAGACTCCCGGCTCCTCACCACCTTCATCATGCCATTTGGGCGGTTCTGCTTCAACCGGCTGCCCTTCGGCATCAGCTCTGCCAGTGAAATATTTCAAAGGACAATGTCACAGATCCTGGCTGTCATCGACGGCGTCATCTGCCACATGGACGACATTCTCATCCATGCACCAGACCAGGCCACCCACGACCAACGCGTGCGGGCAGTCCTTCAACGGCTGGAGCAGTCGGGGGTGACACTCAACGAAAAATGTGAGTTCTCGCAAACCTCCATCAAGTTCTTGTGCCACATCATCGACGCAAAAGGTGTCCACGCTGACCCCGGGAAAGTCTCAGCCATCAAGAAAGTCTCAGCTCCCACTAACGTCACTGAACTTCAGCGCTTCTTGGGCATGGTAAGTCAGATGGCGAAATTCCTGCCGAGCCTCGCGGGAAAAAGTGCAGCTCTGCGTCAACTGCTACGCAAGGACACAGCCTGGGTGTGGGATCAGCCCCAGCAGGCGGCCTTTGAAGAAATCAAGGAACTGCTGACCTCACCCCCTGTGCTGGCCCACTACCATCCGCAGAAGGCGACCATCATTGCTGCTGATGCCTCCAACTCAGGCATCGGGGCAGTGCTACTACAGGTGCAGGACGATGGATCGCGACGACCAATCTGCTACATCGAGAAAGAAGCATTAGCGGCAACATGGGCCTGTGAACGACTCAATGAGTACGGACTGGGCCTCGACTTCACCGTGGAGACGGACCACAAGCCACTGGTGTCCCTCCTCAGCACGAAGGAGCTCCACAAAATGATGCTTCGCATCCAGCGCTTCAGACTCCGTCTCATGAGATTCAACCCGAAGGTCACCCACGTGTCCGGAAAGAACCAGATCACTGCTGACGCACTCTCCAGAGCAGCAGTGGGCGATCCCGAAGACGCTGATATCAACTTGCTTGACGACATCTCTGCCTTCGCCAAGCAGACCATCAACATCCTGCCAGCCACAAATCACAAGCTGCAGGAGATACGAGAAGCCCAAAAAGACGATGACGTCACCCACCAGGTCAGGCAATACTGCACCCAGGGCTGGCCTGTCTGCATGCCTGAAAACAGCATCCTCAAGCAATACTGGCAGAACAGAGAGCACCTAACCATCGTGGATGACCTCCTTCTCTTCGACGACCGCCTAGTTATACCCAGAAGTCTTCGACTGGATGTTCTCAACCGCATCCATCAAGGCCAGCTTGGCATCACCAAATGCCGAGCCATGGCCAGATCTTCAGTTTGGTGGCCCTACATCTCCTCCGAAGTAGAGGAAATGGTCAACAAATGCTCCACCTGTGCCATCCATCGCCCCGAGATGAAGGAGCCCCTCCTCCCATCATCATTCCCAGACCGTCCGTGGGCACGCGTCGGGATGGACCTGCTAGAACTGTACGGGTCCACCTATCTGGCCATAGTGGACTACTACTCAAGATGGGTGGAAACCAAACTCCTCACCAAGCTGACCAGTGCAGAAACAATCAACCAGTTAAAGAGCGTGTTTGCAGTTCACAGAATTCCAGACGTGATGGTGTCAGACAACGGCACACATTTCAGCAGCCAGGACTTTGCTAACTTTGCCAAGGATTACGGTTTCACACACGTGACGAGTTCCCCCAAACACCCCCAAGCCAACGGAGAAGCAGAAGGAGCAGTCCAAACTATCAAGCTGCTGCTCAAGAAAAACAAGGACCCTTACCTTGCCCTCCTCATGTACAGGGCAACACCCCTCCAGAATGGCCTCTCCCCAAGTGAACTCCTCATGGGGAGGAAGCTAAAAACCCAGGTCCCAGTGCTCCCCAGCTCCCTTAAGCCCAAAGCCCATGACCACGAAGCTGTCAAAGCAAAAGAGGCAGCCAACAAAGAAAAGCAGCGGCTGAGCTTCAACCAACGCCATGCAGCACGGGAACTTCCTCCACTCCAGCCAGGAGACCCTGTCTGGATCAGGGACATGAGAAGACCCGGCGAGGTCATCTCCACGTCCAACAGCCCACGCTCCTACATCATCAAGACTCCAAAAGGCGCTGTTCGTCGCAATCGAGCAGCCATCGTCTCCACTCCAGTGATGGGGACCCCTCCTGCGATTGGGACCCCTTCCAAACAGCAGACAACCCAACAACAGAAGGCACCTATTTCCACCTCTTCTGAAGCAGATCCTGAACCAGCAGCTACTGGCGCGGTCAAACCACAGTGCACACGATCTGGCAGGCCGGTAATAAAACCAGCAAAGCTGAACCTGTGAGAACTTCCGCGATATTCACCCATGTGGGTCTGAGAAAGGCCATTAGGGCTCACCCACTTGGAAAAAGGAATTAGGAAGTGTGTGAAGTGCACCCTGTGGGTCTGAGAAAGGCCATTATGGCTCACCCACCAGGGAGAGCAGTGATAGGAAGTGCTGATTTTTTTTCTTTCAACAGTGATAGCACATCACCTTCATTATAACAGTGCTTATTATTAGTGTATTGCAATTAATATGTGTGCTTTACGTTTTGGTCACAATCACATATGCATGCCAATGTTGTCATTATATAAATTATGTTCAGTCATCATTTGTGTTTCCAGAGTGGTAATGAACATTAATGAACGGTTTAGTAGGCTGAACAAATAAGCTGGAAAAAACTGGAAGAGAACCTCAACTTGAACCATGGACATTTGACAGGAAAAGAAAGACAGAAAGAATGTAATTTTATTTGAGAGAAGAAGAAAGACTGTAATTTCATTTTATTAAAAGAATATTAACGAAAGAAAAAAAAAGTGAAACGTACAGGTCGGCCAAGTAATTATTTTAAAATGTTTATTGGTTAGATTTAAGTGAAAATAACTTGGAGGGGAGATGTGGTATAATCGGATTAGTAGTTTAGCAGACGACACAAAAGGGCCGCTACTCTTGATAACCTTTAGGAGCGCATGCGCAACACGAATGTGGAACCGGTCTTCCGGCAATGTCTAGTCAAGAATAAATACGTGCATCTGATCCAACCTGTCTCTTGTGTTCATTGTGAGCTAGTCAGGCCCAACACCCCCACACGACAATTATACAGTGTTTCTGTCCTCACTACTCATATACAGTATTTGGTTTAAATAAATACTGTGGCGGTTAGGCGTCATAGCCTGCACGAGGATGTACTATCTTATTACATCGCCATGTTTTTGTGGGTGTTTTTTCCTCAACTCTAGGCCTACCTGTTGAAACAATAATTCTTGAATATACTTTGGACGCTTTTACATGTACATAACAGCTAAAAGCAATCGTAACAATACACAACCACAACACCTAGGCTACCTGAGCGCTGCTCTTGGTGTCATCCAAGGCCCAGGTCTCATCCGAGGTCGCTTGCCGCCCTCATCAACACAGTGAATCCTTTGTCGATCTGGATCAATCACCACACCATTTTGTCTGTCAGTTTATCTGCCATTCATTTGTGGCACGACACAAAGCTCTCGGTGTAATCAATAAAGCACAACAACCTGATAAGTAGTCGGGAAATGGCAAGTCTAATGCACATCAACCACAACATCCAGAGCTGCCATTTGTTTTCTGATATTCTAGGCCTAATCATTCGGATTTCCCCAATTTTTCAGGTCTTGGTCTTGGTCTGCTATAGGCGTGTGAAAAGGGAACATGTGCGTCCATGCATGGGCCATACGCCCATTACTGTAGAAAATCATTTATTGCACAGCTCTCACTTTATTATTAGCCCTTTCTATATGCTAATGCTAATCAATGATAAAACCATCTGGATGTCGCCAAAAAACCAGGCGTAACATTCCGCCTAAAAATGATTAGCACAACTCGCTTAATCAGCCATAATAGGTCGTGAAACAGCAAACAGAAGTCGAAATGTCTCTCTCTCTCTCTCTCTCTCTCTCTCTCTCTCTCTCTCTCTCTCTCTCTCTCTCTCTCTCTCTCTCTCTCTCTCTCTCTCTCTCTCTCTCTCTCTCTCTCTCTGTCTCTCTCTCTGTCTCTGTCTCTCTGTCTCTGTCTCTCTGTCTCTGTCTCTCTCTGTGTCTCTCTGTCTCTCTCTGTGTATCTGTCTCTCTTTCTCTGTCTCTCTCTCTGTCTCTCTGTCTCTGTCTCTCTCTGTGTTTCTGTCTCTCTCTCTCTCTCTCTGATTGGAAGACTAGGCATTGCCTAAAATCTTTATCCTTGAAAAATAAAGTTCAAGTTTTCAAGTTTTCAAGCTTCTCTCTCTCTCTCTCTCTCTCTCTCTCTCTCTCTCTCTCTCTCTCTCTCTCTCTCTCTCTCTCTCTCTCTCTCTCTCTCTCTCTCTCTCTCTCTCTCTCTCTCTCTCGTCTGTCCGTCTGCAATTGATTTTTGTTTTTATCAATACTAGCGCAACTCTGAGTACCGGTAACGCCTAGTAACGGTAACGCCAAGTACTGGTAACGCTGAGTACAGCAAATTTGAAGCAATTCGGTTAAGAAACGGCGGAATTATAAGGCCCCGTTTCCTGTTGGCGCTGCTCTGAGAGTGACGCGCTCTCCCTAGTAACGGTAATGCCTTGCAACGGTAACGCCAAGTACTGGTAACGCTGAGTACAGCAAAATTTGAAGCGATTCGGTTAAGAAAAGGCGGAGTTATAAGGCCCCGTTTCCCGTTGGCACTGCTCTGAGAGTGATGCACTCTCCTTAGTAACGGTAACGCCTAGTAACGGTAATGCCAAGTACTGGTAATGCTGAGTACAGCAAATTTGAAGCGATTCGGTTAAGAAATGGCGGAGTTATAAGGCCCCGTTTCCTGCTGGCGCTGCTCTGAGAGTGACGCGCTCTCGCGATTCTCTTTAAATTTGCTGCCGGGCTTTGCACCGGCCACAGCAACCTTGACAGCAAATTTGAAGCGATTCGGTCGAAAAAAAAACGGCGGAGTTATAAGGCCTGTTTTGTGTTTCAGACAGACAGACACACACACACACACACAGACACACAGTTGCCTTTTTATTATATGATGACTAAAGATCCCATGTTACACACCTAACAGATTGCTAAAAGTCGAGTAACCAAGTAAAGACATTATGCATTGAACATGTAGCCTACATAATCAGTACATCTCATAGCCCTACAAGAGACAGAGACAGGGAGAGAGAGACAGAGAGAGAGAGAGAGAGAGAGAGAGAGAGAGAGAGAGAGAGACAGACAGACAGACAGACAGACAGACAAAGACAGAGAGAGAGAGAGACAGAGAGACATAAACAGAGAGCCAAGAGGACAACTGCTGTTCTGGTTGGATGAATGAAAATTTGTTTAACGTCCTCCGCACAGGAGCAGGCACAGAGAGAGACAGACAGACAGAGAGAGAGAGAGAGAGAGAGAGAGAGAGAGAGAGAGAGAGAGAGAGAGAGAGAGAGAGAGAGAGAGGCAGAGAGAGACAGAGAGACAGACAGAGAGACACATAGACAGAGACAGGAGACAGAGAGAGAGAGACAGATAGACAAAGACAGAGAAAGACAGACAGAGAGAGAGAGAGAGAGAGACAGATAGACAGACAGAGAGACATAGGCCCTACAGACAAAGACAGAGAGAGAGAGAGGGTGGGGGGGCAGAGACTGAAAGAGAGAGAGACACACAGACAGACAAAAACATACACAGAGAGAGAGACAGACAGAAAAAGACAGAGACAGAGAGACATACAGACAAAGACAGAGAGAGAGAGAGAGAGAGAGAGAGAGAGAGATGGGGGAGCATGATTGAAAGTGTGCAATCATGAAACGCCAACTGTCATGACTGTGCCGGGTCCAGTATGTATGTCGCTGGTCTAACTTCACATTGTCTAACCTGCTAACCTGCTGGCCTGCGCGAGCGCGATAGTTTGTTTCGCTACAGTAAATCCTCGCTGAAGTAATGTCCGCTGTGCAACCGTTTTCTTGCTGGCGGGCAGTTTCTTGTGTGCATAATGTTGAAATTAGCGTGTGTTTGGGTCCACGCAAATGTAAATAGGGTCCTTGCGCGCGCGTTTATGAAGGGATCCCGTTGACATTAATTTTTGCACCCAGATACGATAGTCACTGTCCCTGGTCATGCTCATTCCAAATTTCGATTCAATGTCGGGTCTGGTTACGCCGCGGTTTGTGAAAAGGTTAAGCGGCGTATGTCGCGCGCGTTTATTAATTGATTCACTTCCAGTTTGGCACGCGGATAGTCACTGTCCCCAGTCATATACTTTCCGAAGTTGAAGGCAATCCGTCCAGAAATACTGGAGATACGGGCGCCGAGAGGCCGGTGGATACGCGTTTCACGCATTTGCCAAACCGCGCAAATGACACGGCCCCCTCGGTTGCCGTTGCCATTGCCCCATTAGGGCTCATAGCAAATTTGAAGCGATTAGGTGGAAAAACGGCGGAGTTATAAGGCCCGTTCTGTGTTCCACACACACACACACACACACACAGTTGGCTTTTTATGATATGATGCTGACATTTTTATACTTTCATCGATTTTTATAAAGCGCTAAGACCTTGTTGGAAATTTTAGGCGAAGTGTTACATTACACAATAACAAACAAGTGTGTCCCCGAGTGGCAGATAAGTCCCTGAGCAAGTAAATGTGGGGAGGGGGTAGGTGTAGGGAGGAGATAGCTGCCACAGGGTTAAAACTGTCATGGGGTTAAAACTGCCATGGGGGTTAACTCCCACGGGGCGATTGCGTGAAAGGGGGTGGAGTCGAAGCGCGAAGCGCGACTGTTTACCTGTCGTCGCGAACACAATAACAAACAAGTGTGTCTCCGAGTGGCAGGTAAGTCCCCGAGCAAGTAAATGTGGGGAGGGGGTAGGTGTAGGGAGGAGATAGCTGCCACGGGGTTAAAACTGCCATGGGGTTAAAACTGCCACAGGGGTTAACTCCCATGGGGCGATTGCTAGTAATATCTAATGTGATACAAGAGAAATGATAAACCATGACTAATTTTGCCCAAGAGATTAAGTTTCTCCACTTATCTGTAATCTGGCCCTGATGGTTTCAAATTGATGCGGAGAGAAAGAGAAATGGTAGGCCTGATGGTGGTGGCAGTGCTGAGCGAGGGGGGAAGCGGTAGACTAATTGTGTGAATAACATCATTCACCATCTGTTTGTGTGTATGTGTTACACCCAATCCGGAAATTGCCTATTTTATAAAAATGGACAATTGCCCAACCCATGGAATAGTCGATATAAAACTTGCCATTTGAAAAACAACAACCCACTACTGTGAATTAAAAATAGTTTCAGTACAAAGATACGCAGGTATCTTGACGTGGTTCAAACAAATAATAAATCGCACCGGTATACGAGTCTAACATTCTTGTATTCAGACTTAGTTTAATAATAATAATATAAAAAAACTTTTAGTAAAACATGTAGCACAGGCATGCCTCACACTCCCAGTGTACTATTCCGTAAGGTTGTGGGGTATAATGAGCGCGAATGTATAATTAGAAATACTAGTGCAACGCCTAGTACTGGCAATGCACCGTACTGGTAACGCCACGTACTGGTAACGCTGAGTACTGGTTTCGCCGGGTCCGCAAAATATTATTATTACTTTTGTCTCTCTCCCTCCTTCCATCTTCTTCACTCATCCCGTTCTACTACCCCCCGCACCTTACTGAGTACAGCCAATTTGAAGCGATGCGGTTAAGAAACGGCGGAGTTATTTGTGAAAAGGTGAAGCGGCGTATAGTGCGCGCGTTTCTGAACCGATTCGCTTCCGGTTTCACACACCAATAGTCACCGTCCCCGGTCATCTACCTGCCACATTTGAAGGCAATCGGTCCAGAAATGCCGGAGATACGGGCGCCGAGAGTCCGGCAGATACGCGTTTCGCACATTTGCCAAACCGCGCAAATGACACGGCTGCCTCGGTTGCCGTTGCCATCGCCCCGTCAGGGCTCACAGCAAATTTGAAGCGATTCGGTTAAAGAACGGCGGAGTTATAAGACCCCTTTTGTGTTTCAGACAGACAGACAGACACACACACACACGGACACTTGGCTTTTTATAATATGAATGTGCTACTGTTGTGTCAACTTTAATCAATACCTGCATGGTTGGGAATTGAAAATATTAATGTACATTGAGCAAACCGTTTTCGCTCATTACATGAAATAGGCAATTTCACGGATTGGGCGTAACGCATGTCTGTCTGCAGCAGGTTACAGGGTAGTAGGGGGAGGGTTAGTTAAAATATGTGATCGCCGTAAGTTGTGTTTTTGCATCCTGCCCGAAATGGTTTCAGAGGCACGAACAGAAATCACAGTATCGCTGTTCTGTTACAGACTGGAACCCGTCCTGCTGTAGACGTTCTACGCTACCGTAGAGGATGCCCCCCTGAAGAGTGAGACATGGAACAAGACGCTGCTGAATGCCGCCACACGTTAAACCCAGTGGCAACGAAAAAGTTGTCATTTGGTCAAAATTACTCCCCCCCCCCTTTTTCCTTCCTCATCAGTCACACAAAAATTGCATGCATAAAAAAAAAAAATTGGGTGGCGCGCCTCTGGCTGCGACGCGCTCACCAGGTGGGAGCAACCCGAATTTCACAGAGACGCCTCTGTGACTATAAAGTACCTAATACCTAAATACTGTCAGTGGCTAATGCCAACATTGAATACGCTCATATCTCTCTCCGTAGTGAAATGCATGGCATAAGTCAGAAACAAGCATTGTAGTAAAATGCTATGACTTAAACCCCCAGTATCATTCTTTCTCATTCTATTTTCGTTATTTATTATGATATTTTATCCAGTGTGTAGTCTGGTATTTCTCAAACGAATTTTCACTGTGAAAGGTATACATACTGATCAGAAGCAATTGGTTAAAAACTAATACATTTCCAATGCTGAGCATACATTTTCTTCCAGATTATTTGAAATTTTCCCCGTCACTTTTATTATTATATTTTATACTGACATCCACTCAAAGTTTCAGACAACTGTCAAACAAAGTACAGAATTTAACTGAAAAACAATTAAATAGTGAAAACCCGCAAAATATTTACGAAACAAAAAGTATAAAGTGAAACTGAATCAAGAAACTTACAAGTTATAAATTTGTTGCAATTTTTTGTTTGTTTCTTGTTTTCATTTTTCAAATTAGCTTTATTATAATATAATTTGTCATCCATTATACTAATATCTTTCTCGTGTACAAGGTATTATTGGTCTTCGATCCAAATCAATAAAATGCTAAAAGTTTCATTTGCTGGTTTTATTAACTGCGAAAACATTGTTTTGAATATTTTCCCCCGTGCTACTTTCAGTTTAGCCTGAGTTATGTTTCTAAGTTTGCAATTCTGATTCAGAATAAACGTTGTAACAAAACGACTGGCTATATAACCTGTTTTGTGGTGAGTGTCATGCATGGTTGTATTCTGTGAATTGATGAAAGATGGGCTAATGAACTCTGATTTCAACATGGAGATTATAAACTGAGACACGTGTGCATATTTCACGCAGTCATTATTAATGTTGTCCATTCATATTCGATCGCCAGCTGTGTGTGTGTGTGTGTGTGTGTGTGTGTGTGTGTGTGTGTGAGAGAGAGAGAGAGAGAGAGAGAGAGAGAGAGAGAGAGAGAGAGAGAGAGAGAGAGAGAGAGAGAGAGAGAGAGAGAGAGAGAGAGAGAGAGAGAGAGAGAGAGAGAGGAGAGAGAGAGAGGTCAAACCACATTTTCTCTCAGGTCTTCACAGATTTCAAAAACTTTTTTTTTATTAAAACCTTCTTCTTTCAAGTTTACAGCAGACCTGCATACATAGCCCAACATCTACACATGCTTCAAGTTGTTTTCCTTTCACAATAAAACGACCCCCCAAATTGCTTGATACGTACATGTACCTAATCTTCTTTTTCTTTTATTTAAGAAACAAAATATGCCACTATGACAAAATCATTCATGACTTATTTCAAAACTAAAATAATACTGACTTCTAAAAGAAACGCAAAATTTCAGACACAGTTTTCAAAGCTTAAACTATCATTTGAACAGTTTTTGATCAATCAATATTGAAAAATGGTGCTTTTGTTTAATGTAAAAATGTCATGTCCATCATCAATAAGGACATTTCTTGGGCAGATAATTTTTGAAAATGAGTATACATAGAAGCCCGAACTTAAACAATGAATACATGATCTAATCTAAGCATAACTATACCCATTGTTCAGCGTTTTGCTATAATTAAATCATCATGCAACAAATAACCCAACCATAGTGGACCTCCGAAGAATACATTGGAATGTCTCTCACAATCAAAATATATAAGTACAAACGTTTTAATCATAATGTTTGCTAGGATAAAGCCTTTATTCTTTTAGAACATCAAGTAGTATTTTTTAATAATTTCTGGGGTTGATTTCTTCTTGTATTATGTGTTTTTAATTTTAATTTTAAGTTTTAGGCATAAATAAAAACAAGCGGAATGAATAACACAATTGTACTTACACATTCTTATATTTACAAGAATTTGTTAAAGATAATGATCGACACAATAGAGAAAGGATACAAATAAGCACACAACATTAATTTTTATCAATGGATTTCTTCCCAAGTACAGAAGGTCCATTTCTCAAAACAAAACAATAAAATCAGATAATACAATCTATTCCTTTCATGTCTATTCTTAAGAAAGAACATCACTAAGCATCAGTATAATAATGATAAGCTTTATGCTGTAAAAATACTTTAATTTGATTCATTCCCCATGTAGGCTTATTTCAATAGCTTGGTTAGAGATAATCGAGCGTCCCTCTTTCCAAATCCATCCCTTTTCTCTGAAGTGAAAGCATTGTGAAGAAAAACATACTCAATTACTATTTAGAAGCCACTGACAGAGCAAACTTCTGGCTGGTCTAGGCTACTAGAAGGGAGCTAATTCATACAAGTAAGAGTTGCATTGTTTATTAATTAACAAAACACACAATTTTGTTTCTTATCTGTGAATGTGGATTTGTGAAATGAAAGAAAAAGAGTGAAAAAGATAAACGAAAATATTTCTTTTATCAGAGCAAGAATGAGGGTACTTTTCAATTTATACTGGCTTGTTTCAAACATGGTGTTCATAAGGTTTTGAGAACATAAATCTATTAATCGTTTTTGTTTTGCGGTTGTCTCCCCTCTCGGGGGGGAGGGGGCCTCAGCTGACACCTCCCTGATAATCAAGTTTCAATTAAAATTACTACCATACGAACTCAGCATGGTGCCCTATGTTTTAACCTTGTGTACATACACATAAAAGATATATTTTTTTTCAACCAATATTGACCAAATAGGACCTTTTAGATTTTAAGTAAACCTTTAAAAAAAAAAAGAAGTAAAATATATAGTTTGCAGCTTTTAAAATAAAGTGCGTGATGTAAATTTTCCCCTGTATAGGAAGTCCCGGGGGCAGAAGTACCTTCCCCTGGTAGGACATTATAAACCCTTAGGTCCGTGATGTAAATTTCCCCCCTATTTTATAGGGAAGTCCCGGGGGCAGAAGTATCTTCCCCCGGTAGGACA
Source organism: Phymorhynchus buccinoides (assembly GCA_017654935.2). NCBI lineage: Eukaryota > Metazoa > Mollusca > Gastropoda > Neogastropoda > Raphitomidae > Phymorhynchus > Phymorhynchus buccinoides. Next base: position 37,888,431 of record CM065690.1, read on the forward strand.
TTAAATGTATACTTTGCCATATTTTTTTGGTAATATATTTATAAATTCACAATAGTCTGTAGATACTCAATAAATATTTGTACATATACTCTTTTAAAACTCAAATAAGGGCCAATTTTGTTTTTTTATGAATAAAATAGGAGTTTGAACTTCTTTTTAACATTTGTAGCCTTTGAATTTTAATCCCGGGGGTGGGGGGTGGGAAGATGTGGTTTCGGTTGGGTAACAAAGACCAAATATCAAAAGAATTTTAAAAAGTAAAATTTTAACTTAACTTAGCTAAATTTTAACAAGTGTCAGTCGACACAAACAACAATTTTATAAATCCTAATACCTTGTCATAATAATTATAGACTTGCGCTTTTTAGAGTCCCCCCCAGTATTTTTCATGTAATGTCCACGTCCCTGTATTGTCTTCTATATCTTGTCCTGTTCCCCATACAAAACTAATACAAATGTCCCATATGTGCCTCCCCAGGTCGAGAGGACGTTAAAACCTAAATTTCGTTCGTTCGTTGTTTTGTTTGCCGATGAGGTTTATCCGAGGCGTGGTTACCGCTGCACATATCTATATTGCTAAAAACTCGGGACTTTACTGGTGTTGCACTGCCTCCGGGCATTGCAGCCAGTATTGTTCCCACCATCTTTGTATTTACAAATGTCCCATAATGTGTCTATGACCGAGAGGACGTAAAACACAATTTTTAATTCATTCATTCATTGTTTTGTTTAGTTTTTGACCCTCCACTGTCCCCGCCTTTCTTTTCATTTTTTTTTCTTTTTTTTTTCTTTCAATTTTTTGCTTTCAGGCGGCACATTTTTTCCCCTTCTTTCTCTTTTCCCCCTTATATCACTTCTCTCATACATTTGTCTGTGTGATGATCTAAGATGGACATTTTTCTTCGGTATAGATTAGTGTTTTACTGAGTCTGATACACAAGTGTCTGGGTTTCTGTATGACTTAGAGTTTGGTGTACTGACCATTCATACTGTGTGTGTGTGTGTGTGTTTGTGTGTGTGTGTTATTTTGTGTGTGTGTGTGTGTGCCTGTGTGTGTGTTAGGTGTTTGTGTGTGTGTGTGTTCGTGTATTGCGTTGTGTTGTTGTGAATGTGTGTGTGTGTTTGTGTTTCTACAAAGTGTGTATGTGTTTGTGTGTTGCATTGTGTTGTTGTTGTGTGCGTGCGTGTGTGTGTGTATGTGTGTGTGTGTGCGTGTGCGTGCGTGTGTGTGTGTGTGTGTGTGTGTGTGTTGTGCGTGCACGTGTGTGTGTGTGTATATGCAACAAAAAACAATTATCAACCATTGATTATTAATTAACACACTATCAACTCTATCATTACTACCATCATCGTTGTTATCATCAAAAAGAACATTAATCAATTACTTAGCACACTTTGTCCAGTAAAGCGTCATACAAGTTGGTATTATAAAAGTATGTGCGTGTGTACACATCTGCTTAAAAAACGAAAGGAATAGAAATAGAACAAAAGCGAGGGAAAAGTTGATAGACCTAATCCTCTTCATTTTCCATTTTCCCCCGGTGCACCATACTCTTGCACGAGCGAAATCGAAAGGGTGCAAGAGGGTACGGAGGAAATGGAGAGCGAAGAAAGCATGTCTTGAAAGGCCTTGATGAAAGGGCTGTCTTTTGTGTGTATGTGCTCCGTGAGTGTATACGTGTGAATGCGTGTGCGCAGGTTTATGTATTTATGTGTGTACACGTATGCCTTTTATACTTTTCTTAGTTGCAACTGTTTTTCAAATAATTATTTATTGTTGATATTGGCAATTTAGATTCCTTTTTTTTTGGTATATGCTTATACACATCTTGGCAATTATCATAGTATGGTTTAGTTTCAATAGTGTGTGTCTGTCAATATTGTCTTGTTTAAGAATTCCAAACAGCACATTTTGTTCAGAAACTTCAATTTTGTTGTTGTATGCTGTTAATATAATATATTGACTAACATTTTCCCTAAAAGATTTAACCCTAGGACAGTTAAAAAAAAATGTTCAATGTAATCAATTTCATCACTGCAATATGAACAGTTGCGATTATCCCTTATTTTCATTTTGCATAGCTATATTAGTGGAGTAGATATTTTGTAGAATTTTCCATTGCAAAACTCTCAATCTGGTTTCTTTGGTGCACAAACGAGGAATATTCCATACATTCTTATTAATCTCGAGTCCATATTTATTAGACCAAAATCTAATTGCACATGGTTCTGTGTAACTAAGGGAGCATAATGCTGCACGAAAATCTTTGCAAGTTGTATACTTTTTGTTACAGAAAAGAGGAGGTTCTGCAAAATCAATGTCAAATCTATCTTGTTCACTGACCCTAGTAACAAAATTGCGTGTGGCCATTGACACTATGTTGTACTCTAAGATCCTTCCAGGGGTGGCTCCTATCTTGTTGACCACTTCCACATATGAAAGCATTCCATTTGGACCATACATGTCTCTGATATTTAATATTTTGCCCCGTATCCAATCTGGGAAGAAAAGTACATTTCCACGATATATTACATGCTGGTTATTCCACAATAAAGAGGGAAATGGTGTTACATCTGCACATTTATTAAGATCTAGCCATGTTTTCAAGGTGCTTTTCCAAAAATGTGAATGTATATTATCTAAACCTTTGAAAAGTGCGCTCCCAGTATTTGAATAAAAACAAATGACATTATCACCAAATGACTGAAAAATCTTTCCAGGGATTAAAGTCAAATTTTCATTGTTCATGGACTCACAAATTTTACAGCCCATTGAAGGAGAAAAGCTGCTTGCATCTGTCTGAGATCAATCATTTTTAATCCTCCTTTTTCGAATTCACTACACATTACACTCCTTTTAACTTTTTCAAATGCTTTACGATTACAAATTCTTTTACGCCAGATAAATCTGAAAAGCATACGGTTAAGATGCAGGTCTATCATTCATAAAGTAAATGCCTAAAATCTTTACCCTTTTCTTCCATGTGAAACCATAAAAGCTCTCTTCACTGTTCTTTTTTTTCTACCTAGCCACATAGCCACTTGACTTACTTTTTATTTAAAAGCAGTCCGGAGAACAAAGCAAAGTCTTTAAGTATATCCAATGCTTGCTTCATATCATGCTGATCTGTCAGAAATAAGGTAATATCGTCTGCATAAAGAGCGATTTTTAAAATTAAATTAGCCTGCATGTCTCTTGACCCCCCTATATCAATTCCGCTAATGTTTCTACAGTTTCTAATCCTAATTGCCAACAGTTCTATAGCCAATACAAATACCAATGGAGAAAAGGGGCATCCCTGTCTAATTCCTGCTTATATATTTAATCATGTTAATACATGTGACACAAAAAATACAAAAGGGAAAACATCAGCTTAATTATGTACATAGGTTCAAAAATAAATGTTATAGATTACTTTTTTTCACTTTGTGATCGCTACAATCCTAAATAGATTACTAAGAAATTAAAACAATCGAATTAACAAAGCTATTCTACAAATAAACAAAAGTAATAAATATAGTGTAGATAAATGATTTAACAGGTAAATGAATAAGAAAAAACTGATAAAGAAAGCAAATAAATGAACACACAAATAGAAGACTAGTGCCTATATATACAATTAATCATCAATGAACTCATGATCTTACTGTAGTTCCTTGTTTATTTAAAAAGGACACAACTACAGTAACCAAAAGCCAATGACCCTCTCTCCTCACTTATTGTCTAACAATAAAAAATCAAAGCCTTTAAAACAGAGAGAATATTTAAAACACATTGCACAAACATTGCACACATTTTTAATATTTATTGTTGTATTGACCAGATAATAAAACAGAAACTGACAAGTTTAATGAAAAGATAAAAGGTGTGTTTCATACGAGGAAATACCAGAACAAAAAGTGCTTTGACTGGTAAAAGAGACAATTGACTCGTTATATAATGAAAAGATAAAAGGTGTGTTTCATATGAAGAAATGCCAGAAAAAATGCTTTGACTTTGGTAAAAAGAGACAATTGACTTGCTATAAAACATATTGCATGCAAGTTAAAATTCAATATCATTGACTATATTTTTAAACTAAGAAAATTGTTAAAATACATACCATTTAAAATTATCTTCTTTCCATTGTGGTTCTCTATCTCGTTAGTATATCCCTAAACAATAAAACATATACACTCATGTTGTAAGTTTTTAAAAAATGCAGTGTTAAACTTCACTTCAGAAATATTGTTTAATTAAACGCATAATTAGAGGCATGTTGAAACTAATATATAGGGTACATCCACATTTTCCCCCGAGAAAAAAAAAGATAACCACAGGAAGAAAGATCTCGCTCCATTTTCTCTATCATTGAACTATTTTTTTCTTATGGGGGGATAATGTAAAATACGGAATGACTTAGCGCATGTAAACGTAAACCTAAAATCAGTCATGCTATTGATACAAAATGATGCCCCTTTAATGAAACCTTAAGGTCTGTGTACACGTTAACATTATTCACGAGATATTTATATTTCCCCATGGCAACACAGTGATAGCCCACTCTTAAAGGTCTGTGTACACGTTAACATTATCCACAAGATATTTCTATTTCCCCATGGCAACACAGCGATAGCCAACTCTTAAAATGACTTACTCACTGTGTTGCCAGGGAAAATAGAAATATCTTGTGAATAGTGTTAACGTGTACACAGACCTTTAGCTGTGCATTTGATGAAAGCAACACTCTCCTACATAGCGGCATTAGCCTCATTATAATGTCAAACATACATTTACAAATGCAAATAAATCTGAAAGGTGACACTTTTCACCGTTATTCCTCATTTAACTGTTGGTATTTCTTACTCCATGTCCCTATCCTTTACTACCACTCCCACTCCTAAATCATGTGTACCCTTTTAATCATTTTGCTTTCATTCCTCTCTAGATCTTTCTATGCAATAACTAACCAGCTTACTGTCATCATAAGCAAGATTACTAGGTGGTATCTTATATTTATTATGTTAGACAAGATCAGGCTCCACTTAGCTATATTGCAGTGACCCGGCAGCAATTGTAGGTCATCTCTTGTAGGTCTCGTATCCTGACATTGCTTGTTGCTTGTGGAATGTGGATGTTGACACAAACCAAATGGCACAAATGTAAAAAAAAAGAAACAAAAAGAAGAAAAACATTACAATTATGTGTATAATTTTGTCTGCAACCCCCACCCCCCCCTCCCCCCCTTTGTTTTTAAACAAACCTTTTTTTATATAGGAAGTTTCTAGGTTTGCTCATTTGAACCTCTGTGCCTTTTTCCTGTGCTGAGCTAGGCGAATTGGTGCCATTGGGTGGCAATGATGGTAATTACATTTTTTAAGGCTTGCCTCATTATAATGTCAAACATACGAGGAAATACCTCTGCATTTTTGTTTATTTAAGCATGTTTTCTCAGTTGAGGAAAGGAAAAAATTCAGAGCTAATAATAGGGCAGTTACCTAGAGGAGGCTAAGTACTGAATGCTCTGCCAAGTGGTCACAGGGAAGGAATGGTACGGGCGCATGTGGGGCATTGCAAATCCTACAAAGCTGCCTCTTTTTGTAAGTCATTTTGCGCAGTTAATTTTCAAGTGAGTGAGGTGGTCCAGATGACTTAGGGACATCATAATTCCATTCTCCCTAGATACGACTATGCAGTTGCGTTTCAACAATACCCAGATGAAGAAGCAAAAAAGAACGTTGTTCGACAAAATGAAGCGAAAAATGTAAGTACAAGCTAACAGGGAAGATGCATAAAAAGATATTGTACTTCACATAGATGAAAATATTATAAAATTATAATCGATCAACAAAAGAAATATCGTAAAAATATGTAAATGTAAGCCTATTGAAAATAATTATAGACTATTATGAATATTATATTTTTCTCCAGATCAATCTATACAATGATGCGCCAATGAGGAAGAAGCACAAAAAAGTATCAAGCAAAATCAAGCATAACGCAGGGAAGATGCTTAAAAAGAGATTATACTCCACAAAGATAAAAACGAGATGATTGCAATTGACCAACAAAATTAAGTAAAAATGTACAAATTGAAGCCATAATTATAAAAAAAACCTAGAAGATTACATATTGGACCTCACAGAGAAAAAGACAAAACATGATTTAATCACCGTTTGACATGACAAAATCAAGCGAACGATACATACAACATAAAGCAGCGAATGACACAGCCATTACTTCCACATGATTGAACAATTAAAGCAATAGGTCTACAGTGCAAAAAGAAAAATATGGCATAAAAGCAGAACAAAATGCAACCATTCTTTTCCGTTGCTATTGCTAGCAAAATGAGTCTAAACAAACGTGGAGTATAAGTATGAGCCCTTTGGCTGTTGTGCACATTATTTCCCCCCCCCCCCCCCCCCTCAAAACCTCAGTACAGGAACCCCATCCACAACCCGTACCCAAAAACCTATTACGAAGTAAGAAATATAAACGTCTTCTTCTTCTTCTTCATTGTTCTGCGTTTCCCAGGCCATATGGCCATGGTGGGTAACGTACGTATGTGTTCGGTTGTCAGTTTTCACTGGTCTCCCCGCTTGGGCACGGCCGACACATTCCGATTTCAGAGACACATAGGATCTCCAAAGGGAGTAAGATTTTCGCAAACAACACGGCCAGGAGCAAATGGGCCAATAAGTCAGAAAAATTGTTGATGATAGAAAGCAAAGGGAAAAGACCAGAGTCAAAGAGAGTGGCAGATTAGAGAAAAATCCAAGGACAGAACTTCCAGAAGGTGATGAACTATTTTTACGAAAGACCCCCACCCCCGGTATCCTTACGGGGAGAGACTCGTGGAGGGAGCGAGGTCTTCCAGCTCCCCGTACGGAGGCACGATGCATCCCCCAAAAACAAAAGCTGCCCCCAAGAAAATATGCAAAAAAAAAAAAAAAATATAGGGACACCCATCCGTAAATCCCATCCGCTGAGTTCTTACTTTCCTGAACTTTAGTTGTGGATTGCGCATGGGTTTCCGAATGGAAGTTTTCGTCAATGTGAAAAGACCCTAAGTAATGAAAGCATAATTACAGCCATTCGATAGAACGTTTTTCTAGCTTAACTGTGCCATATAATATATAATATAATACGTATCCACCAAGTGGTTTTTCAACGGCTTGGTTTGCACGATCACGCACCACTAGTGCAATCAATTTATGTACATACAAAAAAGAAAATTGTATACATGATCAAACGTGAGACATGAGAAAGTCATGCATTTACATCAGCAGCCATGGGTCAAACAACCTCAATATAATTATATAGACACTTGTTGGCCACTTAGGTGCATTTGGACTATGCTTCCTTTAGCAATGGTATTCAATCCAAACACAAGGTGCATTTCAACTATGCTTCCTTTAGCAATGGTATTCAATCCAAGCACAAGGTGCATTTCAACTATGCTTACTTTAGCAATGGTATTCAACCCAAACACAAGGTGCATTTCAACTATGCTTCCTTTAGCAATGGTATTCAACCCAAACACAAGGTGCATTTCAACTATGCTTCCTTTAGCAATGGTATTCAACCCAAACACACCGTGCATTTCAACTATGCTTCCTTTAGCAATGTATTATTCAAAATATATAGTGAACATTTTCCAGTAAACACAGGCTTCAATTTGTTAAATAATCAAGAAACAAGGTGGTGCCTGCTAGATCCTATTGGTAAACACTAACCTGGGCTGGTGGGAGGAACCTTTAGCAAGGATCCTAGGAGGTAAATTGCTGGGTAACAAGTTTCGAGCAAACAGAAGACAGACTGCCAACACGCCACTGCAAATTCAGTCTGACGAAAAGCTATGCTCGAAACTATGTTACCCCAGCAATGGTACCTCCAAGTATCCTTCTTCCGCCCACCCACCCAGGTTAGTGGTTAAATTATCTAGTGAACTTATTAACTATCTACAGGATCCAAAGCGTAAAAATCAAATATCAGGTGGTGCACAACTATTGGCACTAAACAGAGATTTACAGTGTAGCTATAAGGACTATTCTTCAACAATGAAATACTTATTTCATGATACAAAAGGTGTCAAAAAGCATTATCAATACAGAATACATACATTCTTCCTGCATAATGCTCACAAATATGAAATCAATTAATTTACAGGATCAGCAGCAACAACAACTAAACTGAGAGTACACTGTTCAAACATCACCAACGTTGAATCTTTTGTTCTCTCCCACTTAATCAGAATACTTTTTTTGCATAATGCTCACAAATATAACACAGACATCATTCAAATTTTACACTAAATATTTTTTCTGTGGATTACATGTTCAAATGATTACATTCCACTCTTGTTTTGGCTCCAATTGGGGATGTTTCTCCTGCCCCACACCAAACATCTTCAATTAGACTACAGTATCATTGCCACACATGCTCACACTCAGTCATACTAATACAAATCAGCACGAAAGACAAGCACCTCAAAGCAGAGGCATCATATTGTGACCCAGCACCACGAAAGAGATATCTAATGATACAAGAACAATTCTTGTAACTTGTTTCGTTCCAGAGTTATATGAGCATTTCAAGTTAGTAGGGTGAGCGCCGGCCATTTTGAGAAAACAGTCTAAAGTCTAGCTTAGCTGCAGAAAATGCATTGACCTACTCGTTTTAAAGCACTCGCACGACCATTTAGAGACCATATTGAAGATTGTCCTTTATAAATATGAAACATAAGATGTTAGAGAACACGAAATTTAACCCATAACTCAAAATTGACAAAAAAATGGAGATTTTTGACTTTCCAAGCCTGTTGTTAGAAACTAGCCCAGCGACTTAATGTCCCTTTCATGGTGCTGGATCACAATTAGTTTTTTAAAAAAATCACAATTATTAATAGTTAATCACAATCTCTTACAAGGAATCATCTTCAGAATTCATTCCTACCCAGTCCATTGTAGGCTAACATCCCTTCTCACAGACAGTGAATAAATCAATGGAATACAGCCTTGCATAGGAACACAGGTTGCTAAATCCTTGCAATCAACAATAGTAACAACTGGCGGAGAGCATCAGCATTCCGTTTTGGTGTGTAGCACATCTGAACAATTGTGATTAAAACTGTGAAGAAAATCAAGGGACAGCACAAAAAAGTGATGAAATCCTTACAAACAAAAAACACAAAACTCCCCAGTAAAATAACATCTGTGTTGCAACACATAATAAATATTTGATAAAAAAAAAATTCATTCTTCCTCATCCCAGCTTGTCCCATACACATGAACACTTCTTTCACTGCTGTCCTTGTAACGAAAATTCGAACGAAACGAATACAAGGATAGCACAGATCAATGCAAGGAAGGCAAAAAGGATGTCGACACAATGGAAGAATATAACAATGATGGGAAGGCAACAAGGATGTCGACACAATGGAAGAATATAACAATGATGGGAAGGCAACAAGGATGTCGACACAATGGAAGAATATAACAATGATGGGAAGGCAACAAGGATGTCGACACAATGGAAGAATATAACAATGATGGGAAGGCAACAAGGATGTCGACACAATGGAAGAATATAACAATGATGGGAAGGCAACAAGGATGTCGACACAATGGAAGAATATAACAATGATGGGAAGGCAACAAGGATGTCGACACAATGGAAGAATATAACAATGATGGGAAGGCAACAAGGATGTCGACACAATGGAAGAATATAACAATGATGGGAAGGCAACAAGGATGTCGACACAATGGAAGAATATAACAATGATGGGAAGGCAACAAGGATGTCGACACAATGGAAGAATATAACAATGATGGGAAGGCAACAAGGATGTCGACACAATGGAAGAATTTTTGGTCTCTTTATAACAAACAATGATGGGAAGGCAACAAGGATGTCGACACAATGGAAGAATATAACAATGATGGGAAGGCAACAAGGATGTCGACACAGGAAGACGGACAGAAGTTAGACCCATCCTTTCTTTTCTTCTGATAAACCGATGTCATAAGAGACTTCCGATGGCACAAATGTATGTACGGCACATGTTGACAAACTTGCAATTTACTACAGATGTGTGCAAGTCACATGTTGACAAACTTGCAATTCATTGCAGATGTATACAAGGCACATGTTAACAAACTTGCAATTTATTACAGATGTGTGCAAGTCACATGCTGACAAACCTGTAATTTTCAGAGATCAGAGCCCAAAAAATATTGACAACCTTGCAATTATTAAAGATCAATGCAAGGTATTTGTTGACAAGAATGCAATTATTAGCCTAATGATAAACTGTAAAAACAAATCCCATTCTCCTTCTGTCACAGTGTGTATTTGTAGGAAGTTTTTTGTAAAATATTAAATTTATTGCTTCATCTTCTTTGCCCCCTCCGATCGATCCTGCACGAATACACACATTTAACAAAAAGTGATGTACAATATCATATGTAGTCGATAGATAATTAAATGAAACACACACAGACAGACAGTCAGACAGACAGACAGGACAGACAGACACAGAACAGACAGACAGACATGACAGACAGACACACAACACACACCACACACACACACACACACAAACACTACACACACACACACTTCATGCCACCTATTTATACGTGTCTCCCTCTCCCGGAATGGGACCCCTCTCTCTCGTGAGTACGGCCGGCGATAGAAGAACCCCACTCTGTCCTGGCACACCGCACAGTCAGGGTAGCTGCCGCGGAAGTGATGGTTGCACACCCCGTGAAGACAGTTGAACAAAAGAACCTGGAACGCGTGCTGGCACGTCGACACATCACAGACTTCTTCTTGGATCGTCGATGCAGACATAGAAGATGATGACGGAGAAGGAGCAGAAGCAGAAGTGTGAGCAGAAGAAGAAGTAGAGGGAGTAGAAGAAGATGGCCCTCTGCAGTTGGGGTTCGGTAGTACTAAATGGAGAAGGGCCAGTATCCTTCGAAGGCATTCGCGTCCTAGATAAACAAAGAAAAGACACACACACATATATTGTACATCCAGACACCACGCACACACACGCACACACAGCAACGCACCACACAACAATAACATACACAACACGCATTACACAACACACACACACACACACACACACAACACACACAACACACCACCCACACACACCCACCACCACACATACACACAGAGGAAGGCCATCATTGCCAAAGCAACACCCCCCCCACACACACACCAAACACCACCACGTTGTACCCCATCCCTTTCCGCCAGACGCTGTTACATTCAAAACAACACAGTACATCCTACACATAAACATACACACACTTTTCTTGTGTGTTTGTTGTTGTTTTTTGGTTCTCTCTTAAGATCGCTGTAAGGTGGATAGACATTAAATTAAAGAACCTGACCCTCCTATACTAACCCACACGCAGCAACTCAACCCAACACGATCCCATGCTCAGGTACATCGTCAATCCCACATCCCCCAACGACCGCTAGCAACACATCAGACCACTACCCTTAGCTATACATTCGGCCTATTTATGAACCAGCCTCGCTTTACGCCTTACCCCGCTCCATCCTATCACGTAAAAACACTTCGGCAGCTAGCTTCCCAAGCAGTGGGAACTGACCATTCTCCAACTTATCTACCCAATACAGAACCACTCCTACTGATATCGTCACGAAGAAGCGGGCCCCCCTTCTCACGGACCAATGAACCTAATTGACCCATCATTTTGCGGCAGTCATAAGTCATACGGCCACCCCATAGAGTCTCTGAACTATCTAAATCTTTGACCCACATTACTGGCCACTAATTTTGGAAATAGACCCCTCCTAAAACAGAGAGTGACTATAATATGACCCATTGATTTTGAAAACAATCTCAAAGTCTGTCCAAAGTGTTTACAACAAAAGTCACACTACAATCGCAAATCGCGCGCGCATTTCTGTGTGATCAGAACCAGCAGCTGATGATTCAGAATGCGTTACGTAAATATTAGATATTGCACTACTTTACAACACCACACAATAACTAGACCACGCGTAAAGTGAACCTTATTCCCTATTATAGAATAGACGGACCTGTATGCTAACCCAGATAGTGACCACACTGTAGAAAAAAAACATTAGAGGTGCATCCTTTGCTATGCTCGTGTTCCTGGCTGCATCGACCCGTCCAGCATCTAATATGTGTTGAGCATAGCGCCACCTTCCCCCCCATCCCAATTCTCTTCTTCCCCTTCCCCTCGGGCATGTATCTTCCGCCTGCACGACTGGCGTAGACCGGAGCATGAGATCCTTTTCTGCAGCACCAGCATCTACTCGACGAGACCCGAGACGCCCGAGAGAGACGAACGAGATGACGAGAGTAGAGAGCGAGAGTGAGAGAGTTTAGGGAAGTTATGATCTTTTCGTTTACTTCATCTTGAACATATATAGGCCGGAGATGGAAACCACCTCCTAAGCCAATCCTATAAACACCCCCCCCCGCACCCACACACACACACACACACGCACCACACCACAGGGTCAGGGTGAAAAGAAAGCTTTGTCTAGCTTATTTCTTTAACCCTCAATAAAGATGATTATGACTTGACTTGACTTGACTTGACTTTGCCTATGCACATGGATATGCAACTGGATAAAAAATCCAAAAAACAGGCAAGGCAGACCCCTGTTGTGGCCCCTGATAGTGAAGAAAAAGCAAATCATACTCAATTTTGAAGCTTATTATTCCAGGTTTGTAAAATCTGCAGTGATAACTTTTGCCCCCCTTGAACTTTGCAATCAAATGGTTTTTTTTTTATTAGGTCAAAAATTTTGAAAAAAACAGGCTGCCGGCCCTCGCTATCCGAGGCAAGCTTGCATCCATGCATGCATACCAACCACAGCTCATTACACAAAGGAAGTGTTTCTAAGAAAGATGTTTTTATTTACTTTTGTTTCCAATACATTGAAAACGATAAAGTTAGCAAACAAATTTGTTAACACAAAGCATGAGTGGCTGATGATAGTAAACAAATCTGTACCATATACTACAGAGACAAAGAAAGTCAGTCAGAGAGAGAGGTGCACAGATAGACAGACAGACAGACAGAAACCGACCAAAGACGAGAAGAAGAAGAATAAAATTAAGTGGAACTTTACCTGATCTCGGAGGGATCCTGTCCAGTTCCCGCACAATGCCTCTCATGACGTCTGCACCATCCACCCGTCCATTCTCTGCACCAGGTGCTGGCACGTTGTCGTTGCTCTGGTCTACATCCCTGACGACCACTCTCCCACTTTGTGCCGGGTCCTTCATTGAGGAGGAGCAAAGGAAACTCAGGTTACTTCTCTTTATGACTAAACGATAAAGAATAAGCTTCAAAATGTCAAAGGATTAAACCTTCAAAATGTCAAAGGATTAAACCTTCTAAATGTTAAAGGATTAAACCTTCTAAATGTTAAAGGATTAAACCTTCTAAGTGTTAAAGGATTAAGGGACTTCTATTCTAAATGTTAAAGGATTAAGGGTCTTCTATTCTAAATGTTAAAGGATTAAGGGTCTTCTATTCTAAATGTTAAAGGATTAAGGGTCTTCTATTATAAATGTTAAAGGATTAAGGGTCTTCTATTCTAAGTGTTAAAGGATTAAGGGACTTCTATTCTAAATGTTAAAGGATTAAGGGTCTTCTATTCTAAATGTCAAAGGATTAAGCCTTCTAAATGTTAAAGGTTTAAACCTTCTAAATGTCAAAGGATTAAAGCTTCTAAGTGTTTTTGGATTAAAGGTCTTCTATTCTAAATGTCACAGGTATTCTAGCTTCTAAATGTCAAAGGATTAAGGGTTTTCTATTCTAAATGTCAAAGGATTGAACCTTATAAATATATAAAGGGTCTTCTATTCTAAATGTCAAAGGATTAAGGGACTTCTATTCTAAATGTTAAAGGATTAAACCTTCTAAATGTTAAAGGATTAAGGGACTTCTATTCTAAATGTCAAAGGATTAAGGGTCTTCTATTCTAAATGTTAAAGGATTAAGGGTCTTCTATTCTAAATGTCAAAGGATTAAGGGTCTTCTATTCTAAATGTAAAGGATTAAGGGACTTCTATTCTAAATGTCAAAGGATTAAGGGTCTTCTATTCTAAATGTAAAGGATTAAGGGTCTTCTATTCTAAATGTTTAAAGGATTAAACCTTCTAAATGTTAAGGGATTAAACCTTCTAAATGTTAAAGGATTAAACCTTCTAAGTGTTAAAGGATTAAGGGACTTCTATTCTAAATGTCAAAGGATTAAAGCTTCTAAGGGTTAAAGGATTAAAGGACTTCTATTCTAAATGTCAAAGGAGTAAGGGTTCTAAATGTCCTAGGATTAAACCTTCTAAATGTTAAAGGATCAAAGCTTCTAAGTGTTAAAGGATTAAGGGTCTTCTATTCTAAATGTTAAAGGATTAAGGGACTTCTATTCTAAATGTCAAAGGATTAAAGCTTCTAAATGTTAAAGGATTAAAGGACTTCTATTCTAAATGTTAAAGGATTAAACCTTCTAAATGTTAAAGGTTTAAGGGGATTCTATTCTAAATGTTAAAGGACAAGGGTCAAACTGTTAAAACATAAGCTTTAAACGTTAAAGGATATGCTTCAAAATGCTAAAGAATGAGCTTCTGATCACCTTTGAAAATTGGGAAACAAATGTTTCAAAATGCCATACCAGAAAGCAGAAAAGGGAATTGCAGAAAAATAAGACCCCCATCTCTCCCTTCTACTCTCGACACCTTCCAACACTTGAAAGCAAAAGCCATCTACACACCAAATGCTAAGTCTAAGTACTGATGCAATTACCAAAACAACAGCGAGGTGTGTTTTTCAAAAGGTAATAGCGCACTAAGTACGATGATAAATTACATTTATGTACTCTTATAATATTGGATTTCTGTTCCTTAAATATAACATTCAGAAGTGCAGGGATGAAAAAGGGGCAAAGAAGTGTACGCATGTAAATACACAATTCTTAAATTTAAATTTTTTTAAAATTCTTGCTCTGTTTAGAAAGAGAAGAAAAAACGTATTCATATCCATAAATTGAAATATAACATTAACTTCTTCTTTTTTTTAAACAAGAAATCGGTAGTGTGGTTGTTTGTGTGTGTATGTGTGTGTAGAACAAGACAAGAGAGGGGCAGAGGACAGACTGGATGACAAAGAGAGAAATGAAAGAAAGACTGAGAGACAAAGAGAGAAAGAGACAGCCAGACAGAAATTATAAATGGACAGACAGCCAGATACAGACAGGGAGAGCTTACCCCCAGATCTCCAGCTATCACTCAAAGATTATCAGTTCATCAGACAGCATTGATTGCAGAGGTGCCTAGCATCTGAAGATAAATAAAACAAACGAAATAAATAAATAGAATATAAACAAACAATAAACAGGCAAACAAATACATAAATACATTTTAAACAACATAAATACATGAAAGCTATGAGCAACAAACTGGAGGAGCGTAAAACGTTTTATTTTAACACCAGCTGCATTGATATTTCTGTCATCAACGTGAAAAATACTAAGAACTGGAAAACAAACGTTTGTCTTTTTATGTGTAGGCCTATTCAAAATGAAGCTAGCTGTTAACAAACTCACCATCCAGTGCCTGTGGCCATCGCTATGGTCAGTCCAGTCGGCCAATCCTCGTCTCATGTCCACACAGACTGATTTCGGTGTTGAGGATGGCCATAGTGGCAGGTCAACGACTTACCATCGAAGCAGGGCGTTAAAAATGGGGCCCCAGGTCCTATGCCCCCAAACTGTGGGACAAGCACATCACAGCCAACAAAGCCAGAACCTATCCCATGCAGATGATGAAACTTGCTTTGTTTGTTGTTGTTGTTGTTGTTGTTGTGTTGTTGTTGTTGTTGCTATATGCTAAGAGAAAAACAGACCTACAAGGGTTTAGTCTAAACTGACATTTTGTTATTGCAAGATTCTACTCAAAGCACAGAAAACAGAATATCTTGGCTTGTTTTGAGTTTATAGCAATTCGGAGCTTGACATTCAAGATCTTATTGGGTTTATTTAAAATTGCAGACAATAAGACATAAAGATAACAAGACAGAATTCTGGATCAATGTATTGATGAAAAAACATATAATTAAATAAAATGCACGTAGTAGGCGTTGCACTGATTCGTGCCTAGCGCCGACCTAGGAACCATCAAACTGTTCTAGGGGTCAAAGCTGGTTCTACCAAAGACTGTATTAGGACTATCTTGTTCTACACTTTCAACTCGATGTGTTTAGGTATTGATTGTGTCCGGTGCGCATGTGTGCGAGTGTGGAAGGTTGCGCGCTAAATCATCTTTATGTGTGGGAAGCGCGAGAATCCCGATTTGTTGGGAAGGAAGTTTCCGTGTCGTGCGTGCCGTGTGTGTGCGTAAGAAGTGAGAGTAAAAAGGAGGGTGGCTGTTGTGGTATGTTAGTGTACGTATAACCGTGAATATCCATTCGATGTCTTTTTCTTGTGAATTGTCGTGAGCTGTTTATTCGCAGCCCGGTTGGATTTTGGAGGAATAGAGTTCAGTTCTGTTACGACTCCGGACTGAATCGCATCTCTCTGCGTATGTTCAGAGGCGACTCTTTTGAGTTAGGGCTGCCCCTTCAGTCTTTGGTCAATATAAGCCTTCGGAACAGAGTGTTTCGCTAGAGGAGGGGTTCAATGGGGTGGTATAAGAATGAACAAATTGGTTCCTAACACGGAGCCTTGTGGGACGCCAAAATCAAGATGACTCCGAAGATTGTTTTCGTTACTACAAACTATTTGTTGGTCATGTCATGCAGATAGGAACGAAAACATTGAGGGCCATTTCAGTTATTCCAAAAATGTTGTTCGAGCCGAGAAATAAGCATGTCATGATCGATTGTATCGAAGGCAGCAGAAAGATAAGGAGTAGGAGAACCGAAACTTTGTCTTCGTCTAGAGAAAGAAGTAAATCCCTGAAGCAGTAAATCGTTCAGAATTTCGCAAACAGGACTCTCTGTGCTGTTGCCCTGGCTATAGGCTGACGATGGGGGACTGAGAAGGTTGTGGGTGGTCAGATGGAGAAAAGGGGATGAAGCACAGCCTTTCAAGACGTTTAGAAAGATAAGGAGATTTGAGATGGGTTCGATAGTTTTTCAGTTCGTCCCGGGGCTCAAGGTTGGGTTTTTTTTAGCAGAGGTTACGATAAGCAGCTTGAATTCCGAGCGGAAAGATACTGGAAGTGAGTGAAATCGTTCAATTATATTGGTTTATAGTTGGCAGAACAAGATCGAGTGTTGATACAGAAACTTGGCGGGAATACGGGTCTAAGTCACAGGTTTTGGGCGTGGTCCGTAGTAATGTCATTATAAAGTCCTGGGAAACAGGGGTGAAAGTTAGGAACGGGATACCTCGAAAATGTTGGCCAGGATTGTCCAACTGCTGGACAGACTGAAAAGCTATCTATGGATAGCTACCATTGAATTCCAAAATTACAAGAACTATGTTGTTTTGTTACCTGTTTTCCAGGTCTTATAAATTATCAAGAAGTTTTTTAATCACCTTTATTCCAAATTTTACATTGTAAAAGGGGTCAAGCTATTTCAATTTAAAAAGTTCAAAATTCAAGTTTTCACTTTCCAAATCGCAAGTTTTGAGCCTATTACCTCCTGGGACTTAAAGAACTGGGAACTCGGATATAAGAAAACATTTTGATTTTTTTTTTCTTATAACCGAGGTGAATGGGGAAAGGGAAAAAAGAAAAGAAAAAGAGAACTGAAAAGAAAAGAAAAGAAAGACAGAAAAACAAAACAACAAAACAAAGAGAAAATCCTTTTTCCTAGTTTGATGCATTTCTTACATCATAAAATCAAAATCGTCTAGTAAGAAGAAGATTTAAAGGTGTCTACAACCACTCAAACCAACAAGCTTTTTATTCTTTTTACTGTTATCAAATACGTACCCCTTCACCTTTCTTGTACTGAACTATTACCATTTACTGTCCACCCATGCAGCTTTTTCATCAATCGTTTGCTTTTGTTTATGTGGATTTTTTGTCCACATATTCAGTTATTTGTATTTATCTTCTTAAAGAAATGGGTTGCCTTTTCCTCTCTGCCATTGCTGCAGAAAATAAAAGGATGGACAGTCTCTCTACCACTCAACACCCAATCCCCAAAGTACAGGCACTCAAATTTTTTTTTTTTCTTCTGCTCAACATTTATTTTGCACAGAATATACTGAAGGAAAGTATGAAATAAAGGAACAAAAAACTAACTCACAATTAGTCTTGCAATCAAAGTGCCTGTACTGTTTAGAATGTCTGTGACGCAACTGGTATGAGGGTAAACTTTCCCTTTTTTGGAACGACTTCAATTTTCTGGGAACATCCTTTCAGTTCAGGTCCAACTCACTTTTAAAGACTTTTCTGGGTAGCTGTGACCCACATAAAAAAAAAATCCCCAACTTCAAATTGAGGCTGCTCAAAACGTTTCGTTTTCAATTTGGGGGCACTTGCATGGGAGTCAAACCTAGTCAAAACAATATTTCTTACCAGCTATTAGAGGGAAAAACCCGTGAAACCCGTGAATTTGACACATGATCTGGTGGGTCTTTTAAAGAATATGTTTTTAATGGTAATTCATATACGTAAGTTGTCGCGCAATTTATAAGAAAATAGAGCTCACTTATAATTAAAAAAAAATGAACTGCAAATAACTCTCTTGTTATGCATACTTTTCTTATGTCCAAGTTTCCATTACGGAGCGGAGAAGGAATTTGCTTGCTTTTAACCGAGTTTTCTTATAAGCAAGTTTCTTATATCCGAGGTTTTGTCATAGATAAGAA
The DNA here is from genome assembly GCA_017654935.2 of Phymorhynchus buccinoides. Classification (NCBI taxonomy): domain Eukaryota; kingdom Metazoa; phylum Mollusca; class Gastropoda; order Neogastropoda; family Raphitomidae; genus Phymorhynchus; species Phymorhynchus buccinoides. The sequence continues at coordinate 37,907,266 of CM065690.1, forward strand.
AGGACGTTCGTCCGGGGGGAAATGTTTTTGTTCATTATAAGCAAGTTTTCTTAAATAATAATAATAATAATAATAATACTGAGCATTATATAGCGCTGTATTCTCATTGCAGGGAGTCAAAGTGCTTTACATAGACAAATAAAACACAAATAAGTCATTATACAAATAAGACTCACTACAATAAAATCAAATATGCATAAAAAAATATTATTTTAAACAAAAGCCGTTTCAAAAACACAAAATTTAGAAACAATATTACAGTATTATTAAGAAAAAGATTATAAGAAAGTTTCTATAGGCGGATTCGGCTGTATACGATTCTATGTTAAGGTTAGAGTTTAGCTGCTCTGATGTAAATCTCCCTCTTTTTTCCTTT
>CM065690.1:37908141-37913141 GCA_017654935.2 Phymorhynchus buccinoides
TGTAATATTGTTTCAAATTTTGTGGTTATGAACAGGGCTTTGTTTTAAATAATATTATTTTATGCATATTTGATTTGATTGTAGTGAGTCTTATGTGTATAATGACTTATTTGTGTTTTATTGTCTATGTAAAGCGCTTTTGAGCTCCCTGCAATGAAGAGTAAAGCGCTATATAAATGCTCAGTATTATTATTATTATTATTATTATTATAAGAAAACTTGCTTATAATGAAGCAAAAAACATTTCTCCCGGACGAACTCCTTTCTTATCTATGATCAAAACTCGGATATAAGAAACTCGCTTATAAGAAAACTCGGTTATAAGCAAGCAAATTCCTTCTCCCATCCGCATTGGAAACTTGGACATAAGAAAAGTATGCCATACAAGAGAGTTGGTTTGCAGTTCATTTTTTTTTATAAGCGAGCTCTATTTTCTTATAAGCGAATTACCATTGACAACATTTTCTTAAAGACCCACCAGATCATGTGTCAAAATCACGGGTTCCACATGTTTTCCCTCTTATAGCTGGTACGAAAATCTTGTTTTGACCAGGTTTGACTCCCATACAAATGCCCCCCAAATTCAAAACGAAACATTTTAAAGAGCAGCCTCAATTTGAAGTGGGGGGATTTTGTATGTGGGTCACAGCTACCCAGAAAAACAAGGGACTTAATCGTGTTGGGTCAGTGTGTCTTTAAAGTGAGTTGGACCTGAACTGAAAGGATGTTCCGAGAAAATTGAAGTCGTTCCAAAAAGGGAAAGTTTACCTCATACCAGTTGCATCACAGACATTCTAAACAGTACAGGCACTTGATTACAAGACTAATTGAGTTGTTTTTGTTCCTTTATTCCATACTTTCCTTCAGTATTCTGTGCAAAATAAATGTTGAGCAGAAGAAAAAAAAAATATGAGTGCCTGTACTTTTGTGTTGGTGGTAGAGAGACTGTCCATCCTTTTATTTTCAGCAGCAATGGCAGAGAGGAAAAGGCAATCCATTTCTTTAAGAAGATAAATACAAATAACTGAATATGTGGACGAAAATCCACATAAACAAAAGCAAACGATTGATGAAAAGCTGCATGGGTGGACAGTAAATGGTAATAGTTCAGTACAAGAAAGGTGAAGGGGTACGTATTTGATAACAGTAAAAAGAATAAAAAGCTTGTTGGTTTGAGTGGTTGTAGACACCTTTAAATCTTCTTCTTACTAGACGATTTTGATTTTATGATGTAAGAAATGCATCAAATTAGGAAAAAGGATTTTCTCTTTGTTTTGTTGTTTTGTTTTTCTGTCTTTCTTTTCTTTTCTTTTCAGTTCTCTTTTTCTTTTCTTTTTTCCCTTTTCCCCATTCAGGCCTCGGTTATAAGAAAAAAAAACCTTCAAAATGTTTTCTTATATCCGAGTTTCCCAAGTTCTTAAGTACCAGGAGGTAATAAGCTCAAAACTTGAGAAATTTGGAAAGTGAAAACTTGAATTTTGAAACTTTTAAAATTGAAATAGCTGACCCTTTTACAATGTAAAATTTGGAATAAAAGGTGATTAAAACTTCTTGATAAATTTATAAGACCTGGAAAACAAGGTAAACAAAACAACATAATTCTTGTAATTTTGGAATTCAAAATGGTAGCTATCCATAATAGCTTTCAGTCTGTCCAGCAGTTGGACAATCCTGCCAACATTTTCGAAGGTATCCCGTTCCTAACTTTCACCCCTGTTTCCCAGGACTTTATTTAAACGACTTATACTACGGACCACGCCCAAAACCTGTGACTTAGACCCTATTCCCACCAAGTTTCTGTATCAACACATCGATCTTGTTCTGCCAACTATAACCAATATAATGAACGAGTCACTCACTTCCAGTATCTTTCCCTCGGAATTCAAGACTGCTTATCGTAAAACCTCTGCTAAAAAAAACCAACCTTGACCCCAACGAACTGAAAAACTATCGACCCATCTCAAATCTCCCTTATCTTTCTAAACTTCTTGAAAGGCTTGTGCTTCATCAACTTTTCTCCCATCTGACCACCCACAATCTTCTCAGTCCCCATCAGTCAGCCTATAGGCCAGGGCACAGCACAGAGACAGTCCTGTTGCGAATTCTGAACGATTTACTTCTTCAGGGGATTTACTTCTTTCTCTAGACGAAGACAAAGTTTCGGTTCTCCTACTCCTTGATCTTTCGGCTGCCTTCGATACAATCGATCATGACATGCTTATTTCTCGTCTCGAACAAAATTTTGGAATCACTGGAAATGTCCTCAAATGGTTTCGTTCCTATCTTCATGAAAGAAAACAAATAGTTGTAGTAAATGAAAACAAATCTTCTGAGTCAGTTCTTGATTTTGGCGTCCCACAAGGCTCCGTGTTAGGACCAATTTTGTTCATTCTTTATACCACCCCATTGACCCCTCTCATAGCGAAACACTCTGTCCGAAGGCTTATATGACAAAAGACTGACAGGGCAGCCTAACTCAGAGTCGCCTCTGAAAATACGAGAGAGATGCGATCAGTCTCGGAGTCGTAACAGAACTGACTCTATTCCTCCAAAATCCAACCGGGCTGCGAATAAACAGCTCACACAATTCACAAGAAAAAGACATCGAATGATATTCACGGTTATACGTACACAGAAACATACCACAACAGCCACCCTCCTTTTACTCTCACTTACGTACGCACACACACGCACGCACACACGGAAACTTCTTCAACAAAACTCGGGATTCTCGCGCTCCGCACACATAAAGATGAAATTGAGCGCGCAACCTTCCACACTCGCACACATGCGCACACGGACACAAGCATACACTAAACAAATACGAGTTGAAAGGGTAGAACCAAAGATAGTCTAATACAGTCTTTGGTAGAACCCAGCTTTGACCCAGAAACAAGTTGATGGTTTCCTAGGTCGTGGCGCTAGGCACGAACAGTGGCAAGCGCCTACTCGTGACAAATTTATTTAATTAATGTTTTTAATCAAGTCCATTGAGCCAGAATTCTGTCTTGTATGCTTATGTCTTATTTCTGCAATTTTAAATAAAACCCAATAAGGTATCTTGAATGTCAAGCTCCGAATTGCTATAAACTCAAAACAAGCCAAGATATTCTGTTTTCTGTGCTTTGAGTAGAAATCTTGCAATAACAAAATGTCAGTTTATACTAAAATCCCATTAGGTCTGTTTTTCTATTAGCATATAGCAACAACAACAACAACAACAACAACAACAACAACAACAACAACAAAGCAAAGTTTCATCATCTGCATGGGAGTAGGTTCTGCTTTGTTGCTGTGATGTGCTTGTCACAGGTTTGGGGCAGGACCTGGGGCCCCATTTTACGCCTCGCTTCCGAATGGTAGTCGTTGACCCTGCTCACTATGGCCATCCTCAACACCGAAATCAGTCTGTGGTGGACATGAGAACGAGGATTGCCGACTGGACTGACCATAGCGATGGGCCACAGGCACTGGATGGTGAGTTTGTTAACAGCTTCATTTTGAATAGGCCTACACATAAAAAGACACGTTTGTTTTCCAGTTCTTAGTATTTTTCACTTGATGACAGAATATCAAGCAGCTGGTGTTAAAATAAAACGTTTTACGCTCCATTCCAGTTTGTTGCTATAGCTTTCATGTATTTATGTTTTAAAATGTTATTTATTTATTTGTTTGCCTGTTTATTTGTTTGTTTATCTATTTATTTATTTCGTTTGTTTTATTTATCTTCAGATGCAGAGGCACCTCTGCAGATCAATGCTGCTGATGAACTGATAATCTTTGATGATGCTGGAGATCTGGGGGTAAGCTCTCCCTGTCTTTATCTGGCTGTCTGTCCATTTATATGTCTGTCTGGCTGTCTCTTTCTCTCTTTGTCTCTCAGTCTTTCTTTCTTTCTCTCTTTGTCACTCAGTCTGTCTCTGCCCCTCTCTTGTCTGTTCATACACACACACATACACACACAAACAACCACACTACCGATTTCTTGTTTAAAAAAAAGAAGAAGTTAATGTTATATTTCAATTTATGGATATGAATACGTTTTTTCTTCTCTTTCTAAACAGAGCAAGAATTTAATTTTTTTTTAAATTTAAGAATTGTGTATTTACATGCGTACACTTCTTTGCCCCTTTTTCATCCCTGCACTTCTGAATGTTATATTTAAGGAACAGAAATCAAATATTATAAGAATACATAAATGTAATTTACATCGTACTTAGTGCGCTATTACCTTTTGAAAAACACACCTCACTGTTGTTTTGGTAATTGCATCAGTACTTAGACTTAGCATTTGGTGTGTAGATGGCTTTTGGTTTCAAGGTGTCGAGAGAAGAAGGGAGGGTGGGGGTCTTATTTTTCTGCACTTCCCATTTCTGTTTTCTGGTTTGGCATTTTGTAACATTTGTTTCCTAATTTTCAAAGGTGATCAGAAGCTCATTCTTTAACATTTTGAAGCATATTCTTTAACTTTCTAAGCTTATGTTTTAACAGTTTGACCCTTGTCCTTTAACATTTAGAATAGAATCCCCTTAAACCTTTAACATTTAGAAGGTTTAATCCTTTGACATTTAGAATAGAAGTCCCTTAATCCTTTAACACTTAGAAGCTTTAATCCTTTGACATTTAGAATAGAAGACCCTTAATCCTTTAACATTTAGAATAGAAGACCCTTAATCCTTTAACAATTAGAAGCTTTAATCCTTTAACATTTAGAAGGTTTAATCCTTTAACATTTAGAAGGCTTAATCCTTTGACATTTAGAAGAAGTCCCTTAATCCTTTAACATTTAGAAGCTTTAATCCTTTGACATTTAGAATAGAAGACCCTTAATCCTTTAACATTTAGAAGCTTTAATCCTTTAACATTTAGAAGGTTTAATCCTTTAACATTTAGAAGGTTTAATCCTTTGACATTTAGAATAGAAGACCCTTAATCCTTTAACACTTAGAAGCTTTAATCCTTTGACATTTAGAATAGAAGACCCTTAATCCTTTAACACT
>CM065690.1:37918141-37929335 GCA_017654935.2 Phymorhynchus buccinoides
AAAAAAAGGGATTAAGTGGGAGAGAACAAAAGATTCAACGGGTGATGTTTGAACAGTGTACTTCTTTTTGTTGTTGCTGCTGAAATTTTGATTTCATATTTGTGAGCATTATGCAGGAAGAATGTATGTATTCTGTATTGATAATGCTTTTTGACACCTTTTGTATCATGAAATAAGTATTTCATTGTTGAAGAATAGTCCTTATAGCTACACTGTAAATCTCTGTTTAGCTTAGTTGTGTGATATTTGTTTCTACGCTTTGATCCTGTAGATAGTTAATAAGAGATTATTTAACACTAACCTGGGTGGGTGGGAGGAAGAAGGATCCTAGGAGGTAAATTGCTGGGTAACAAGTTTCGAGCATAGCTCTTCGTCAGACTGAATTTGCAGTGGTGTGTTGGCAGTCTGTTCTATGCTCGAAACTTGTTACCCAGCAATTTACCTCCTAGGATCCTTCTTCCTCCCACCAGCCCAGGTTAGTGTTTACCAATAGGATCTAGCAGTCACCACCTTGTTTCTTGATTATTTAACAAATTGAAGCCTGTGTTTACTGGAAAATGTTCACTATATATTTTGAATAATACATGTGTGTTTGAATTGAATACGGTGTGTTTGGATTGAATACCATTCCTAAAGTAAGCATAGTTGAAATGCACCTTGTGTTTGGATTGAATACCATTAGGAAGCATAGTTGAAATGCACCTTGTGTTTGGGTTGAATACCATTGCTAAAGGAAGCATAGTTGAAATGCACCTTGTGTTTGGGTTGAATACCATTGCTAAAGTAAGCATAGTTGAAATGCACCTTGTGTTTGGATTGAATACCATTGCTAAAGGAACATAGTTGAAATGCACCTTGTGTTTGGATTGAATACCATTGCTGAAGCATAGTTGAAATGCACCTTGTGTTTGGATTGAATACCTAAAGCTAAAGTAAGCATAGTTGAAATGCACCTTGTGTTTGGATTGAATACCATTGCTAAAGGAAGCATAGTTGAAATGCACCTTGTGTTTGGGTTGAATACCATTGCCAAGCATAGTTGAAATGCACCTTGTGCTTAATTGAATACCATTGCTAAAGGAAGCATAGTTGAAATGCACCTTGTGTTTGGATTGAATACCATTGCTAAAGGAAGCATAGTCCAAATGCACCTAAGTGGCCAACAAGTGTCTATATAATTATATTGAGGTTGTTTGACCCATGGCTGCTGATGTAAATGCATGACTTTCTCATGTCTCACGTTTGATCATGTATACAATTTTCTTTTTTGTATGTACATAAATTGATTGCACTAGTGGTGCGTGATCGTGCAAACCAAGCCGTTGAAAAACCACTTGGTGGATACGTATTATATTATATATTATATGGCACAGTTAAGCTAGAAAAACGTTCTATCGAATGGCTGTAATTATGCTTTCATTACTTAGGGTCTTTTCACATTGACGAAAACTTCCATTCGGAAACCCATGCGCAATCCACAACTAAAGTTCAGGAAAGTAAGAACTCAGCGGATGGGATTTACGGATGGGTGTCCCTATATTTTTTTCATATTTCTTGGGGCAGTTTGTGGATGCCTCGTGCCTCCATACGGGGAGCTGGACGACCCCGCCCCCTCCACGAGTCTCTCCCCGTGGGGATACCGGGGGGTCTTTCGTAAAAATAGTTCATCCACCTTCTTGAAGTGCTGTGCTTGTAACTGCCTCTAATCTGCCACTCTCTTTGACTCTGTCTTTTCCCTTTGCTTTCTATCATCTATCTTTCTGACTTATTGGCCCATTCTCCTGCCTTTTTTGAGAAAATCTTCTCCTTTGAGATCCTCCGAAATCGGAATGTGTCGGCTGTGCGCAGCGGGGAGACCAGTGAAAACTGACAACCGGACACATACGTACCTTACCCATTATGGTCATATGGCCTGGGAACGAAGAAGAAGAAGAAGAAGAAGACGTTTATATTTCTTACTTCAATAGGTTTTTGTTTACGGGTTGTGGATGGGTTTCTGTACGGAGGTTTTCGTAAATAATGTGCACACAGCCAAAGGGCTCATACTTATACTCCACGTTTGTTTAGACTCATTTTGCTAGCAATAGCAACGGAAAAGAATGGTTGCATTTTGTTCTGCTTTTATGCCATATTTTTCTTTTTGCACTGTAGACCTATTGCTTTAATTGTTCAATCATGTGGAAGTAATGGCTGTGTCATTCGCTGCTTTATGTTGTATGTATCGTTCGCTTGATTTTGTCATGTCAAACGGTGATTAAATCATGTTTTGTCTTTTTCTCTGTGAGGTCCAATATGTAATCTTCTAGGTTTTTTTTATAATTATGGCTTCAATTTGTACATTTTTACTTAATTTTGTTGGTCAATTGCAATCATCTCGTTTTTATCTTTGTGGAGTATAATCTCTTTTTAAGCATCTTCCCTGCGTTATGCTTGATTTTGCTTAATACTTTTTTGTGCTTCTTCCTCATTGGCGCATCATTGTATAGATTGATCTGGAGAAAAATATAATATTCATAATAGTCTATAATTATTTTCAATAGGCTTACATTTACATATTTTTACGATATTTCTTTTGTTGATCGATTATAATTTTATAATATTTTCATCTATGTGAAGTACAATATCTTTGTATGCATCTTCCCTGTTAGCTTGTACTTACATTTTTCGCTTCATTTTGTCGAACAACGTTCTTTTTTGCTTCTTCATCTGGGTATTGTTGAAACGCAACTGCATAGTCGTATCTAGGGAGAATGGAATTATGATGTCCCTAAGTCATCTGGACCACCTCACTCACTTGAAAATTAACTGCGCAAAATGACTTACAAAAAGAGGCAGCTTTGTAGGATTTGCAATGCCCCACATGCGCCCGTACCATTCCTTCCCTGTGACCACTTGGCAGAGCATTCAGTACTTAGCCTCCTCTAGGTAACTGCCCTATTATTAGCTCTGAACCCTTTCCTCAACTGAGAAAACATGCTTAAATAAACAAAAATGCAGAGGTATTTCCTCGTATGTTTGACATTATAATGAGGCCCTTAAAAAATGTAATTACCATCATTGCCACCCATGGCACCAATTCGCCTAGCTCAGCACAGGAAAAAGGCACAGAGGAGCAAACCTAGAAACTTCCTATATAAAAAAGGTTTGTTTTTTGTTTTTTAAAAGGGGGTGGGGGTTGCAGACAAAATTATACACATAATTGTAATGTTTTTCTCCTTTTTGTTTCTTTTTTTTAAACATTTGTGCCATTTGGTTTGTGTCAACATCCACATTCCACAAGCAACAATCAATGTCAGGATACGCAACCTACAAGAGAGGATACTGTATTGCTGCCGGGTCACTGCAATATAGTTCAGTGGAGCCTGATCTTGTCTAACATAATAAATATAAGATACCACCTAGTAATCTTGCTTATGATGACAGTAAGCTGGTTAGTTATTGCATAGAAAGATCTAGAGAGGAATGAAAGCAAAATGATTAAAAGGGTACACATGATTTAGGAGTGGGAGTGGTAGTAAAGGATAGGGACATGGAGTAAGAAATACCAACAGTTAAATGAGGAATAACGGTGAAAAGTGTCACCTTTCAGATTTATTTGCATTTGTAAATGTATGTTTGACATTATAATGAGGCTAATGCCGCTATATAGGAGAGTGTTGCTTTCATCAAATGCACAGCTAAAGGTCTGTGTACACGTTAACACTATTCACAAGATATTTCTATTTTCCCATGGCAACACAGTGAGCTGTAAGTCATTTTAAGAGTGGGCTATCACTGTGTTGCCATGGGGAAATAGAAATATCTTGTGAATAATGTTAACGTGTACACAGACCTTTAAGAGTGGGCTATCACTGTGTGGCCATGGGGAAATAGGAATATCTCGTGAATAATATTAACGTATACACAGACCTTAAGGTTTCATTAAAGGGGCATCATTTTGTATCAATAGCATGACTGATTTTAGGTTTACGTTTACATGCGCTAAGTCATTCCGTATTTTACATTATCCCCCCATAAGAAAAAAATAGTTCAATGATAGAGAAAATGGAGCGAGATCTTTCTTCCTGTGGTTATCTTTTTTTTTCTCGGGGGAAAATGTGGATGTACCCTATATATTAGTTTCAACATGCCTCTAATTATGCGTTTAATTAAACAATATTTCTGAAGTGAAGTTTAACACTGCATTTTTTAAAAACTTACAACATGAGTGTATATGTTTTATTGTTTAGGGATATACTAACGAGATAGAGAACCACAATGGAAAGAAGATAATTTTAAATAGTATGTATTTTAACAATTTTCTTAGTTTAAAAATATAGTCAATGATATTGAATTTTAACTTGCATGCAATATGTTTTATAGCAAGTCAATTGTCTCTTTTTACCAAAGTCAAAGCATTTTTTCTGGCATTTCTTCATATGAAACACACCTTTTATCTTTTCATTATATAGCGAGTCAATTGTCTCTTTTACCAGTCAAGGGACTTTTTTCTGGTATTTCCTCGTATGAAACACACCTTTTATCTTGTCATTAAACTTGTCAGTTTCTTTTTTATTATCTGGTCCGTACAACAATAAATATTCAAAATGTGTGCAATGTTTGTGCAATGTGTTTTAAATATTCTCTCTATTTTAAAGTCAGTGATGTTTTATTGTTAGACAATAAGGGAGGAGAGAGGGTCATTGGCTTTTGGTTACTGTAGTTGTGTCCTTTTTAAATAAACAAAGAACTACAGTAAGATCATGAGTTTATTGATGATTAATTGTATATATAAGCACTAGTCTTTTATTTATGTGGTTTTTTATTTGCTTTCTTTATAATTTTTTCTTGTTCATTTACCTGTTAAATCATTTATCTACACTATATACTGTATTTATTACTTTTGTTTATTTGTAGAATAGCTTTGTTAATTCGATTGTTTTAATTTCTTAGTAATCTATTTAGGATTGTAGCGATCACAAAGTGAAAAAAAGTAATCTATAACATTTATTTTTGAACCTATGTACATAATTAAGCTGATGTTTTCCCTTTTGTATTTTTTGTGTCACATGTATTAACATGATTAAATATATAAGCAGGAATTAGACAGGGATGCCCCTTTTCTCCATTAGTATTTGTATTGGCTATAGCACTGTTGGCAATTAGGATTAGAAACTGTAGAAACATTAGCGGAATTGATATAGGGGGGTCAAGAGACATGCAGGCTAATTTAATTTTAAAAAATCGCTCTTTATGCAGACGATATTACGTTATTTCTGACAGATCAGCATGATATGAAGCAAGCATTGGATATACTTAAAGACTTTGCTTTGTTCTCCGGACTGCTTTTAAATAAAAAGTAAGTCAAGTGGCTATGGTAGAAAAAACAAACAGTGAAGAGAGCTTTGATGGTTTCACATGGAAGAAAAGAGTAAAGATTTTAGGCATTTACTTTATGAATGATAGACCTGCATCTTAACCGTATGCTTTTCAGATTTATCTGGCGTAAAAGAATTTGTAATCGTAAAGCATTTGAAAAAGTTAAAAGGAGTGTAATGTGTAGTGAATTCGAAAAAGGAGGATTAAAAATGATTGATCTCAGACAGATGCAAGCAGCTTTTCTCCTTCAATGGGCTGTAAAACTTTGTAAGTCCATGAACAATGAAAATTGGACTTTAATCCCTGGAAAGATTTTTCAGTCATTTGGTGATAATGTCATTTGTTTTTATTCAAATACTGGGAGCGCACTTTTCAAAGGTTTAGATAATATACATTCACATTTTTGGAAAAGCACCTTGAAAACATGGCTAGATCTTAATAAATGTGCAGATGTAGCACCCCTCTTTATTGTGGAATAACCAGCATGTAATATATCGTGGAAATGTACTTTTCTTCCCAGATTGGATACAGGGCAAAATATTAAATATCAGAGACATGTATGGTCCAAATGGAATGCTTTCATATGTGGAAGTGGTCAACAAGATAGGAGCCACCCCTGGAAGGATCTTAGAGTACAACATAGTGTCAATGGCCACACGCAATTTTGTTACTAGGGTCAGTGAACAAGATAGATTTGACATTGATTTTGCAGAACCTCCTCTTTTCTGTAACAAAAAGTATACAACTTGCAAAGATTTTCGTGCAGCATTATGCTCCCTTAGTTACACAGAACCATGTGTAATTCGATTTTGGTCTAATAAATATGGACTCGAGATTAATAAGAATGTATGGAATATTCCTTGTTTGTGCACCAAAGAAACCAGATTGAGAGTTTTGCAATGGAAAATTCTACAAAATATCTACTCCACTAATATAGCTATGCAAAATGAAAATAAGGGATAATCGCAACTGTTCATATTGCAGTGATGAAATTGATTACATTGAACATTTATTTTTTCAATGTCCTAGGGTTAAATCTTTTTGGAAAAATGTTAGTCAATATATTATATTAACAGCATACAACAACACAATTGAAGTTTCTGAACAAAATATGCTGTTTGGAATTCTTAAACAAGACAATATTGACAGACACACACTATTGAAACTAAACCATATTATGATAATTGCCAAGATGTGTATAAGCATATACCAAAAAAAAAGGAATCTAAATTGCCAATATCAACTATAAATAATTATTTGAAAAACAGTTGCAACTAAGAAAAGTATAAAAGGCATACGTGCACACACAGAAACACATAAACCTGCGCACACACATTCACACGTATACACTCACGGAGCACATACACACAAACGCCAGCCTTAGTATAACCTTTCTTTCATCAAGAAAGGGGCTACAGGGGAAACATGCCTCTTCGCTCTCGCATTTCCTCCGTACCCTCTTGCACCCTTTCGATTTCGCTCGTGCAAGAGTATGGTGCACCGGAGGATTATGGTCTATCAAGGATTAGGTCTATCAACTTTTCCCTCGCTTTTGTTCTATTTCTATTCCTTTCTTTTTTAAGCAGATGTGTACACACGCACATACTTTTCTAATGCCAACTTGTATGACGCTTTACTGGACAAAGTGTGCTAAGTAATTGATTAATGTTCTTTTTGATGATAACAACGATGATGGTAGTAATGATAGAGTTGATAGTGTGTTAATTAATAATCAATGGTTGATAATTGTTTTATGTTGCATATACACACACACACACACACGCGTGCGCGCGCGCACACACACACATACACACACACACGCACGCACGCACACACACACGCATGCACACACACACACACACACAACAACAACACAACAACAACAACACAACAACAACAACAACATACAGTATTTATACGGCGCTGAATCTTGATAGAAATCAAATCAAAGCGCACACACACGTTAGCATTCAAAGCGCATTCAAACACAAACGCAATACAACGCGAACACACACAGATAACATAAATGGAATATAGCAGAAACAGACCTAAATGGCAAGAGAGAGAAGATAAAGAGAGAGGAGCTTTAATGACGGGGGAACAGGTGGGTTTTGAGGTTAGCTTTGAAGGCAGAGAGAGTCGGTCGCTGACGGAGGGAGAGCGGAAGTTTGTTCCAGGAGGTCGGTCCTGAGACAGCAAAAGAACGCTGACCAACACACACACACACACACCCACACACACACACAGTATGAATGGTCAGTACACCAAACTCTAAGTCATACAGAAACCCAGACACTTGTGTATCAGACTCAGTAAAACACTAATCTATACCGAAGAAAAATGTCCATCTTAGATCATCACACAGACAAATGTATGAGAGAAGTGAGGGGGAAAAGAGAAAGAAGGGGAAAAAAAATGTGCCGCCCTCCCAAAAAAAATTGAAAGAAAAAAAAAGAAAATAAAATGAAAAGAAAGGCGGGGACAGTGGAGGGTCAAAAAACATCAACAAAACAATGAGTGAATGAATGAAAAATTGTGTTTTACGTCCTCTCGGTCATAGACACATTATATGGGACATTTGTAAATACAAAGATGGTGGGAACAATACTGGCTGCAATGCCCGGAGGCAGTGCAACACCAGTAAAGTCCCGAGTTTTTTTAACAATACAGATATGTGTAGCGGTAACCACGCCTCGGATAAACCTCATCGGCAAACAAAACAACGAACGAACGAAATTTAGGTTTTAACGTCCTCTCGACCTGGGGAGGCACATATGGGACATTTGTATTAGTTTTGTATGGGGAACAGGACAAAACATAGAAGACAATACAGGGACGTGGACATTACATGAAAAATACTGGGGGGACTCTAAAAAGCGCAAGTCTATAATTATTATGACAAGGTATTAGGTAAAATTGTTGTTTGTGTCGACTTCACCTAAGTTATAAAATTTTACTTTTTAAAATTCTTTTGATATTTGGGGAAAAGAACCACATCAAAGACCCCCCCAAGGGTCGGGGTCCCCCCCCCCCCCCCCCCCCCCCCACCCCCCCCCCCCCGTTTTTTTAAAACAAGTTTGAACTACATCACGGACCTAAGGGTTCCAGGATTGGGTCAAATGAGGCACCCTATAATGTCCTACCAGGGGAAGGTACTTCTGCCCCGGGACTTAAAAGATACAGGGGAAATATTTATTAGTATCTACAGACTACTGTGAATTTATAAATATATTGCAAAAAACTATGGCAAAGTATACATTTACTGTCCTACCGGGGGAAGATACTTTTTTTTTAAAGGTTTACTTAAAATCTAAAAGGTCCTATTTGGGAAGGTATTGGTTGAAAAAAATTTATATATCTTTTATGTGTATGCAAACACAAGGTTAAAACATAGGGCACCATGCTAAAAGGTCCTATTTGGTCAATATTGGTTGAAAAAAAATATTCTTTTATGTGTATGTACACAAGGTTAAAACATAGGGCACCATGCTGAGTTCGTATGGTAGTAATTTTAATTGAAACTTGATTATCAGGGAGGTGTCAGCTGAGGCCCCCTCCCCCCCGAGAGGGGAGACAACCGCAAAACAAAAACGATTAATAGATTTATGTTCTCAAAACCTTATGAACAAAACAGAAAAAAAATGCATCACCATGTTTGAAACAAGCCAGTATAAATTGAAAAGTACCCTCATTCTTGCTCTGATAAAAGAAATATTTTCGTTTATCTTTTTCACTCTTTTTCTTTCATTTCACAAATCCACATTCACAGATAAGAAACAAAATTGTGTGTTTTGTTAATTAATAAACAATGCAACTCTTACTTGTATGAATTAGCTCCCTTCTAGTAGCCTAGACCAGCCAGAAGTTTGCTCTGTCAGTGGCTTCTAAATAGTAATTGAGTATGTTTTTCTTCACAATGCTTTCACTTCAGAGAAAAGGGATGGATTTGGAAAGAGGGACGCTCGATTATCTCTAACCAAGCTATTGAAATAAGCCTACATGGGGAATGAATCAAATTAAAGTATTTTTACAGCATAAAGCTTATCATTATTATACTGATGCTTAGTGATGTTCTTTCTTAAGAATAGACATGAAAGGAATAGATTGTATTATCTGATTTTATTGTTTTGTTTTGAGAAATGGACCTTCTGTACTTGAGAAGAAATCCATTGATAAAAATTAATGTTGTGTGCTTATTTGTATCCTTTCTCTATTGTGTCGATCATTATCTTTAACAAATTCTTGTAAATATAAGAATGTGTAAGTACAATTGTGTTATTCATTCCGCTTGTTTTTATTTATGCCTAAAACTGAAAATGAAAATTAAAAACACATAATACAAGAAATCAACCCCAGAAATTATTAAAAAATACTACTTGATGTTCTAAAAGAATAAAGGCTTTATCCTAGCAAACATTATGATTAAAACGTTTGTACTTATATATTTTGATTGTGAGAGACATTCCAATGTATTCGTCGGAGGTCCACTATGGTTGGGTTATTTGCTGCATGATGATTTAATTATAGCAAAACGCTGAACAATGGGTATAGTTATGCTTAGATTAGATCATGTATTCATTGTTTAAGTTCGGGCTTCTATGTATACTCATTTTCAAAAATTATCTGCCCAAGGAATGTCCTTATTGATGATGGACATGACATTTTTACATTAAACAAAAGCACCATTTTTCAATATTGATTGATCAAAAACTGTTCAAATGATAGTTTAAGCTTTGAAAACTGTGTCTGAAATTTTGCGTTTCTTTTGGAAGTCAGTAATTTTAGTTTTGAAATAAGTCATGAATGATTTTGTCATAGTGGCATATTTTGTTTCTTAAATAAAAGAAAAAGAAGATTAGGTACATGTACGTATCAAGCAATTTGGGGGGTCGTTTTATTGTGAAAGGAAAACAACTTGAAGCATGTGTAGATGTTGGGCTATGTATGCAGGTCTGCTGTAAACTTGAAAGAAGAAGGTTTTAATAAAAAAAAAGTTTTTGAAATCTGTGAAGACCTGAGAGAAAATGTGGTTTGACCTCTCTCTCTCTCCCATCTCTCTCTCTCTCTCCTCTCTCTCTCTCCTCTCTCTCTCTCTCTCTCGTCCTCTCTCTCTCTATTTCTCTCTCTCTCTCTCCTCTCTCTCTCTCTCTCTCTCTCTCTCTTCTCACACACACACACACACACACCACACACACACACAACACACACACACACAGCTGGCGATCGAATATGAATGGACAACATTAATAATGACTGCGTGAAATATGCACACGTGTCTCAGTTTCTAATCTCCATGTTGAAATCAGAGTTCATTAGCCCATCTTTCATCAATTCACAGAATACAACCATGCATGACACTCACCACAAAACAGGTTATATAGCCAGTCGTTTTGTTACAACGTTTATTCTGAATCAGAATTGCAAACTTAGAAACATAACTCAGGCTAAACTGAAAGTAGCACGGGGGAAAATATTCAAAACAATGTTTTCGCAGTTAATAAAACCAGCAAATGAAACTTTTAGCATTTTATTGATTTGGATCGAAGACCAATAATACCTTGTACACGAGAAAGATATTAGTATAATGGATGACAAATTATATTATAATAAAGCTAATTTGAAAAAAATGAAAACCCCCCTCCCCCCCCCCCTAGAAACAAACAAAAAATTGCAACAAATTTATAACTTGTAAGTTTCTTGATTCAGTTTCACTTTATACTTTTTGTTTCGTAAATATTTTGCGGGTTTTCACTATTTAATTGTTTTTCAGTTAAATTCTGCACTTTGTTTGACAGTTGTCTGAAACTTTGAGTGGATGTCAGTATAAAATATAATA
>CM065690.1:37929835-37964364 GCA_017654935.2 Phymorhynchus buccinoides
GGCCTAACTCATTCGGATTTCCCAATTTTTCAGGTCTTGGTCTTGGTCTGCTATAGGCGTGTGAAAAGGGAACATGTGCGTCCATGCATGGGCCATACGCCCATTACTGTAGAAAATCATTTATTGAACAGCTCTCATTTACTATTGGCCCTTTCTATATGCTAATGCTAATCAATGATAAAACCATCTGGATGTCGCCAAAAAACCAGGCGTAACATTCCGCCTAAAAATGATTAGCACAACTCGCCTATTAAGCCATAATAGGTCGTGAAACAGCAAACAGAAGTCAAATGTCTCTCTCTCTCTCTCTCTCCTCTCTCCATCTCTCTCTCTCTCTCTCTCTCATCTATCTCTCTTTCTCTCTCTCTCCCTCTATATCTATCTCTCTATCTCTGTCTCTCTGTTTCTGTCTCTCTCTGTCTCTGTCCTGTCTCTGTGTCTCTCTGTCTCTCTCTCTCGTGTGTATCTGTCTCTCTTTCTCTGTCTCTCTCTCCCAGTCTCTCTCTACTCTCTCTCTCTCTCGTGTTTCTGTCATCTCTCTCTCTCTCGTCTTTGATTGGAAGACTAGGCATTGCCTAAAAATCTTTATCCTTGAAAAATAAAGTTCAAGTTTTCAAGTTTTCAAGCCTCTCTCTCTCTCTCTCTCTCTCTCCTCTCTCTCTCTCTCTCTCTCCTCTCTCTCTCTCTCTCTCTCTCTCTCTCTCTCTCTCTCTCTCTCTCTCTCTCTCTCTCTCTCGTCTGTCGTCTGCAATTGATTTTTGTTTTTATCAATACTAGCGCAACTCTGAGTACCGGTAACGCCTAGTAACGGTAACGCCAAGTACTGGTAACGCTGAGTACAGCAAATTTGAAGCAATTCGGTTAAGAAACGGCGGAGTTATAAGGCCCCGTTTCCTGTTGGCGCTGCTCTGAGAGTGACGCGCTCTCCCTAGTAACGGTAATGCCTTGCAACGGTAACGCCAAGTACTGGTAACGGTGAGTACAGCAAATTTGAAGCGATTCGGTTAAGAAAAGGCGGAGTTATAAGGCCCCGTTTCCCGTTGGCACTGCTCTGAGAGTGATGCACTCTCCCTTAGTAACGGTAACGCCTAGTAACGGTAATGCCAAGTACTGGTAATGCTCAGTACAGCAAATTTGAAGCGATTCCATTAAGAAATGGCGGAGTTATAAGGCCCCGTTTCCTGCTGGCGCTGCTCTGAGAGTGACGCGCTCTCGCGATTCTCTTTAAATTTGCTGCCGGGCTTTGCACCGGCCACAGCAACCTTGACAGCAAATTTGAAGCGATTCGGTCGAAAAACGGCGGAGTTATAAGGCCTGTTTTGTGTTTCAGACAGACAGACACACACACACACACAGACACACAGTTGCCTTTTTATTATATGATGACTAAAGATCCCATGTTACACACCTAACAGATTGCTAAAAGTCGAGTAACCAAGTAAAGACATTATGCATTGAACATGTAGCCTACATAATCAGTACATCTCATAGCCCTACAAGAGACAGAGACAGGGAGAGAGAGACAGAGAGAGAGAGAGAGAGAGACAGATAGACAGACAGACAGACAGACAAAGACAGAGAGAGAGAGAGACAGAGAGACATAAACAGAGAGCCAAGAGGACAACTGCTGTTCTGGTTGGATGAATGGAAATTTGTTTAACGTCCTCCGCACAGGAGCAGGCACAGAGAGAGACAGACAGACAGAGAGAGAGAGGGAGAGAGAGAGAGAGAGAGAGAGAGAGAGAGAGAGAGAGAGAGAGAGAGAGAGAGAGAGAGAGAGAGACAGGCAGACAGACAGACAGAGAGACACATAGACATACAGAGACAGGAGACAGAGAGAGAGAGACAGATAGACAAAGACAGAGAAAGACAGACAGAGAGAGAGAGAGAGAGACAGATAGACAGACAGAGAGACATAGGCCCTACAGACAAAGACAGAGAGAGAGAGAGAGAGGGGGGGGCAGAGACTGAAAGAGAGAGAGACACACAGACAGACAAAAACATACACAGAGAGAGAGACAGACAGAAAAAGACAGAGACAGAGAGAGACATACAGACAAAGACAGAGAGAGAGAGAGAGAGAGAGAGAGAGAGAGAGATGGGGGAGCATGATTGAAAGTGTGCAATCATGAAACGCCAACTGTCATGACTGTGCCGGGTCCAGTATGTATGTCGCTGGTCTAACTTCACATTGTCTAACCTGCTAACCTGCTGGCCTGCGCGAGCGCGATAGTTTGTTTCGCTACAGTAAATCCTCGCTGAAGTAATGTCCGCTGTGCAACCGTTTTCTTGCTGGCGGGCAGTTTCTTGTGTGCATAATGTTGAAATTAGCGTGTGTTTGGGTCCACGCAAATGTAAATAGGGTCCTTGCGCGCGCGTTTATGAAGGGATCCCGTTGACATTAATTTTTGCACCCAGATACGATAGTCACTGTCCCTGGTCATGCTCATTCCAAATTTCGATTCAATGTCGGGTCTGGTTACGCCGCGGTTTGTGAAAAGGTTAAGCGGCGTATGTCGCGCGCGTTTATTAATTGATTCACTTCCAGTTTGGCACGCGGATAGTCACTGTCCCCAGTCATATACCTTCCGAAGTTGAAGGCAATCCATCCAGAAATACTGGAGATACGGGCGCCGAGAGGCCGGTGGATACGCGTTTCACGCATTTGCCAAACCGCGCAAATGACACGGCCCCCTCAGTTGCCGTTGCCATTGCCCCATTAGGGCTCATAGCAAATTTGAAGCGATTAGGTGGAAAAACGGCGGAGTTATAAGGCCCGTTCTGTGTTCCACACACACACACACACACACAGTTGGCTTTTTATGATATGATGCTGACATTTTTATACTTTCATCGATTTTTATAAAGCGCTAAGACCTTGTTGGAAATTTTAGGCGAAGTGTTACATTACACAATAACAAACAAGTGTGTCCCCGAGTGGCAGATAAGTCCCTGAGCAAGTAAATGTGGGGAGGGGGTAGGTGTAGGGAGGAGATAGCTGCCACAGGGTTAAAACTGCCATGGGGTTAAAACTGCCATGGGGGTTAACTCCCACGGGGCGATTGCGTGAAAGGGGGTGGAGTCGAAGCGCGAAGCGCGACTGTTTACCTGTCGTCGCGAACACAATAACAAACAAGTGTGTCTCCGAGTGGCAGATAAGTCCCCGAGCAAGTAAATGTGGGGAGGGGGTAGGTGTAGGGAGGAGATAGCTGCCACGGGGTTAAAACTGCCATGGGGTTAAAACTGCCACAGGGGTTAACTCCCATGGGGCGATTGCTAGTAATATCTAATGTGATACAAGAGAAATGATAAACCATGACTAATTTTGCCCAAGAGATTAAGTTTCTCCACTTATCTGTAATCTGGCCCTGATGGTTTCAAATTGATGCGGAGAGAAAGAGAAATGGTAGGCCTGATGGTGGTGGCAGTGCTGAGCGAGGGGGGAAGCGGTAGACTAATTGTGTGAATAACATCATTCACCATCTGTTTGTGTGTATGTGTTACACCCAATCCGGGAAATTGCCTATTTTATAAAAATGGACAATTGCCCAACCCATGGAATAGTCGATATAAAACTTGCCATTTGAAAAACAACAACCCACTACTGTGAATTAAAAATAGTTTCAGTACAGAGATACGCAGGTATCTTGACGTGCTTCAAACAAATAATAAATCGCACCGGTATACGAGTCTAACATTCTTGTATTCCGACTTAGTTTAATAATAATAATATAAAAAAACTTTTAGTAAAACATGTAGCACAGGCATGCCTCACACTCCCAGTGTACTATTCCGTAAGGTTGTGGGGTATAATGAGCGCGAATGTATAATTAGAAATACTAGTGCAACGCCTAGTACTGGCAATGCACCGTACTGGTAACGCCACGTACTGGTAACGCTGAGTACTGGTTTCGCCGGGTCCGCAAAATATTATTATTACTTTTGTCTCTCTCCCTCCTTCCATCTTCTTCACTCATCCCGTTCTACTACCCCCCCACACCTTACTGAGTACAGCAAATTTGAAGCGATGCGGTTAAGAAACGGCAGAGTTATTTGTGAAAAGGTGAAGCGGCGTATAGCGCGCGCGTTTCTGAACCGATTCGCTTCCGGTTTGGCACACCAATAGTCACCGTCCCCGGTCATCTACCTGCCAAATTTGAAGGCAATCGGTCCAGAAATGCTGGAGATACGGGCGCCGAGAGTCCGGCAGGATACGCGTTTCGCGCATTTGCCAAACCGCGCAAATGACACGGCTGCCTCGGTTGCCGTTGCCATCGCCCCGTCAGGGCTCACAGCAAATTTGAAGCGATTCGGTTAAAAAACGGCGGAGTTATAAGGCCCCTTTTGTGTTTCAGACAGACAGACACACACACACACACACACACGGACACTTGGCTTTTATGAATGTGCTACTGTTGTGTCAACTTTAATCAATACCTGCATGGTTGGGAATTGAAAATATTAATGTACATTGTGCAAACCGTTTTCGCTCATTACATGAAATAGGCAATTTCACGGATTGGGCGTAACGCATGTCTGTCTGCAGCAGGTTACAGGGTAGTAGGGGGAGGGTTAGTTAAAATATGTGATCGCCGTAAGTTGTGTTTTTGCATCCTGCCCGAAATGGTTTCAGAGGCACGAACAGAAATCACAGTATCGCTGTTCTGTTACAGACTGGAACCCGTCCTGCTGTAGACGTTCTACACTACCGTAGAGGATGCCCCCCTGAAGAGTGAGACATGGAACAAGACGCTGCTGAATGCCGCCACACGTTAAACCCAGTGGCAACAAAAAAGTTGTCATTTGGTCAAAATTTACTCCCCCCCCCCCTTTTTCCTTCCTCATCAGTCACACACAAATTGCATGCATAAAACAGAAATTGGGTGGCGCGCCTCTGGCTGCGACGCGCTCTCCAGGTGGGAGCAACCCGAATTTCACAGAGACGCCTCTGTGACTATAAAGTACCTAATACCTAAATACTGCCAGTGGCTAATGCCAACATTGAATACGCTCATATCTCTCTCCGTAGTGAAATGCATGGCATAAGTCAGAAACAAGCATTGTAGTAAAATGCTATGACTTAAACCCCCAGTATCATTCTTTCTCATTCTATTTTCGTTATTTATTATGATATTTTATCCAGTGTGTAGTCTGATATTTCTCAAACGAATTTTCACTGTGAAAGGTATCAGAAGCAATTGGTTAAAAACTAATACATTTCCAATGCTGAGCATACATTTTTCTTCCAGATTATTTGAAATTTTCCCCGTCACTTTTATTATTATATTTTATACTGACATCCACTCAAAGTTTCAGACAACTGTCAAACAAAGTGCAGAATTTAACTGAAAAACAATTAAATAGTGAAAACCCGCAAAATATTTACGAAACAAAAAGTATAAAGTGAAACTGAATCAAGAAACTTACAAGTTATAAATTTGTTGCAATTTTTTGTTTGTTTCTTGTTTTCATTTTTCAAATTAGCTTTATTATAATATAATTTGTCATCCATTATACTAATATCTTTCTCGTGTACAAGGTATTATTGGTCTTCGATCCAAATCAATAAAATGCTAAAAGTTTCATTTGCTGGTTTTATTAACTGCGAAAACATTGTTTTGAATATTTTCCCCCGTGCTACTTTCAGTTTAGCCTGAGTTATGTTTCTAAGTTTGCAATTCTGATTCAGAATAAACGTTGTAACAAAACGACTGGCTATATAACCTGTTTTGTGGTGAGTGTCATGCATGGTTGTATTCTGTGAATTGATGAAAGATGGGCTAATGAACTCTGATTTCAACATGGAGATTAGAAACTGAGACACGTGTGCATATTTCACGCAGTCATTATTAATGTTGTCCATTCATATTCGATCGCCAGCTGGTGTGTGTGTGTGTGTGTGTGTGTGGTGTGTGTGTGTGTGTGTGTGTGTGTGAGTGAGAGAGAGAGAGAGAGAGAGAGAGAGAGAGAGAGAGAGAGAGAAATAGAGAGAGAGAGAGAGAGAGAGAGAGAGAGAGAGAGAGAGAGAGAGAGAGAGAGAGAGAGAGAGGGGAGAGAGAGAGAGGTCAAACCACATTTTCTCTCAGGTCTTCACAGATTTCAAAAACTTTTTTTTTATTAAAACCTTCTTCTTTCAAGTTTACAGCAGACCTGCATACATAGCCCAACATCTACACATGCTTCAAGTTGTTTTCCTTTCACAATAAAACGACCCCCCAAATTGCTTGATACGTACATGTACCTAATCTTCTTTTTCTTTTATTTAAGAAACAAAATATGCCACTATGACAAAATCATTCATGACTTATTTCAAAACTAAAATTACTGACTTCCAAAAGAAACGCAAAATTTCAGACACAGTTTTCAAAGCTTAAACTATCATTTGAACAGTTTTTGATCAATCAATATTGAAAAATGGTGCTTTTGTTTAATGTAAAAATGTCATGTCCATCATCAATAAGGACATTCCTTGGGCAGATAATTTTTGAAAATGAGTATACATAGAAGCCCGAACTTAAACAATGAATACATGATCTAATCTAAGCATAACTATACCCATTGTTCAGCGTTTTGCTATAATTAAATCATCATGCAGCAAATAACCCAACCATAGTGGACCTCCGACGAATACATTGGAATGTCTCTCACAATCAAAATATATAAGTACAAACGTTTTAATCATAATGTTTGCTAGGATAAAGCCTTTATTCTTTTAGAACATCAAGTAGTATTTTTTAATAATTTCTGGGGTTGATTTCTTGTATTATGTGTTTTTAATTTTCATTTTCAGTTTTAGGCATAAATAAAAACAAGCGGAATGAATAACACAATTGTACTTACACATTCTTATATTTACAAGAATTTGTTAAAGATAATGATCGACACAATAGAGAAAGGATACAAATAAGCACACAACATTAATTTTTATCAATGGATTTCTTCTCAAGTACAGAAGGTCCATTTCTCAAAACAAAACAATAAAATCAGATAATACAATCTATTCCTTTCATGTCTATTCTTAAGAAAGAACATCACTAAGCATCAGTATAATAATGATAAGCTTTATGCTGTAAAAATACTTTAATTTGATTCATTCCCCATGTAGGCTTATTTCAATAGCTTGGTTAGAGATAATCGAGCGTCCCTCTTTCCAAATCCATCCCTTTTCTCTGAAGTGAAAGCATTGTGAAGAAAAACATACTCAATTACTATTTAGAAGCCACTGACAGAGCAAACTTCTGGCTGGTCTAGGCTACTAGAAGGGAGCTAATTCATACAAGTAAGAGTTGCATTGTTTATTAATTAACAAAACACACAATTTTGTTTCTTATCTGTGAATGTGGATTTGTGAAATGAAAGAAAAAGAGTGAAAAAGATAAACGAAAATATTTCTTTTATCAGAGCAAGAATGAGGGTACTTTTCAATTTATACTGGCTTGTTTCAAACATGGTGATGCATTTTTTTTCTGTTTTGTTCATAAGGTTTTGAGAACATAAATCTATTAATCGTTTTTGTTTTGCGGTTGTCTCCCCTCTCGGGGGGGAGGGGGCCTCAGCTGACACCTCCCTGATAATCAAGTTTCAATTAAAATTACTACCATACGAACTCAGCATGGTGCCCTATGTTTTAACCTTGTGTACATACACATAAAAGATATATTTTTTTTCAACCAATATTGACCAAATAGGACCTTTTAGATTTTAAGTAAACCTTTAAAAAAAAAAAAAAGTAAAATATATAGTTTGCAGCTTTTAAAATAAAGTGCGTGATGTAAATTTTCCCCTGTATAGGAAGTCCCGGGGGCAGAAGTACCTTCCCCTGGTAGGACATTATAAACCCTTAGGTCCGTGATGTAAATTTCCCCCCTATTTTATAGGGAAGTTCCCCCGGTAGGACATTATATGTATACTTTGCCATATTTTTTTGGTAATATATTTATAAATTCCTTGTCATAATAATTAAAATAGACTTGCGCTTTTTAGAGTCCCCCCAGTATTTTTCATGTAATGTCCACGTCCCTGTATTGTCTTCTATGTTAACTTCCTGTTCCCCATACAAAACTAATACAAATGTCCCATATGTGCCTCCCCAGGTCGAGAGGACGTTAAAACCTAAATTTCGTTCGTTCGTATTGTTTTATGTTTGCCGATGAGGTTTAAAACCGAGGCGTGGCTTGCCGATGCTTATCACATATCTATATTGTTAAAAACTCGGGACTTTACTGGTGTTGCACTGCCTCCGGGCATTGCAGCCAGTATTGTTCCCACCATCTTTGTATTTACAAATGTCCCATAATGTGTCTATGACCGAGAGGACGTAAAACACAATTTTTCATTCATTCACTCATTGTTTTGTTTGTTTTTTGACCCTCCACTGTCCCCGCCTTTCTTTTCATTTTATTTTCTATTTTTTTTCTTTCAATTTTTTTTTGGGAGGCGGCACATTTGTTCCCCCTTCTTTCTCTTTTCCCCCTCACTTCTCTCATACATTTGTCTGTGTGATGATCTAAGATGGACATTTTTCTTCGGTAAAGATTAGTGTTTTACTGAGTCTAATACACAAGTGTCTGGGTTTCTGTATGACTTAGAGTTTGGTGTACTGACCATTCATACTGTGTGTGTGTGTGTGTGTGTGTGTGTGTGTGTGTTGGTCAGCGTTCTTTTGCTGTCTCAGGACCGACCTCCTGGAACAAACTTCCGCTCTCCCTCCGTCAGCGACCGACTCTCTCTGCCTTCAAAGCTAACCTCAAAACCCACCTGTTCCCCCGTCATTAAAGCTCCTCTCTCTTTATCTTCTCTCTCTTGCCATTAGGTCTGTTTCTGCTATATTCCATTTATGTTATCTGTGTGTGTTCGCGTTGTATTGCGTTTGTGTTTGAATGCGCTTTGAATGCTAACGTGTGTGTGCGCTTTGATTTGATTTCTATCAAGATTCAGCGCCGTATAAATACTGTATGTTGTTGTTGTTGTTGTTGTTGTTGTTGTTGTTGTTGTTGTGTGTGTGTGTGTGTGTGTGTGTGTGCGTGTGTGTGTGTGCGTGCGTGCGTGTGTGTATATGTGTGTGTGTGCGCGCGCGCGCACGTGTGTGTGTGTGTATATGCAACATAAAACAATTATCAACCATTGATTATTAATTAACACACTATCAACTCTATCATTACTACCATCATCGTTGTTATCATCAAAAAGAACATTAATCAATTACTTAGCACACTTTGTCCAGTAAAGCGTCATACAAGTTGGCATTATAAAAGTATGTGCGTGTGTACACATCTGCTTAAAAAAGAAAGGAATAGAAATAGAACAAAAGCGAGGGAAAAGTTGATAGACCTAATCCTCTTCATTTTCGAGCGAAATCGAAAGGGTGCAAGAGGGTACGGAGGAAATGGAGAGCCCCTTTCTTGATGAAAGAAAGGTTTATACTAAGGCTGTCGTTTGTGTGTATGTGCTCCGTGAGTGTATACGTGTGAATGTGTGTGCGCAGGTTTATGTGTTTCTGTGTGTGCACGTATGCCTTTTATACTTTTCTTAGTTGCAACTGTTTTTCAAATAATTATTTATAGTTGATATTGGCAATTTAGATTCCTTTTTTTTTGGTATATGCTTATACACATCTTGGCAATTATCATAATATGGTTTAGTTTCAATAGTGTGTGTCTGTCAATATTGTCTTGTTTAAGAATTCCAAACAGCATATTTTGTTCAGAAACTTCAATTGTGTTGTTGTATGCTGTTAATATAATATATTGACTAACATTTTTCCAAAAAGATTTAACCCTAGGACATTGAAAAAATAAATGTTCAATGTAATCAATTTCATCACTGCAATATGAACAGTTGCGATTATCCCTTATTTTCATTTTGCATAGCTATATTAGTGGAGTAGATATTTTGTAGAATTTTCCATTGCAAAACTCTCAATCTGGTTTCTTTGGTGCACAAACAAGGAATATTCCATACATTCTTATTAATCTCGAGTCCATATTTATTAGACCAAAATCGAATTGCACATGGTTCTGTGTAACTAAGGGAGCATAATGCTGCACGAAAATCTTTGCAAGTTGTATACTTTTTGTTACAGAAAAGAGGAGGTTCTGCAAAATCAATGTCAAATCGATCTTGTTCACTGACCCTAGTAACAAAATTGCGTGTGGCCATTGACACTATGTTGTACTCTAAGATCCTTCCAGGGGTGGCTCCTATCTTGTTGACCACTTCCACATATGAAAGCATTCCATTTGGACCATACATGTCTCTGATATTTAATATTTTGCCCTGTATCCAATCTGGGAAGAAAAGTACATTTCCACGATATATTACATGCTGGTTATTCCACAATAAAGAGGGGTGCTACATCTGCACATTTATTAAGATCTAGCCATGTTTTCAAGGTGCTTTTCCAAAAATGTGAATGTATATTATCTAAACCTTTGAAAAGTGCGCTCCCAGTATTTGAATAAAAACAAATGACATTATCACCAAATGACTGAAAAATCTTTCCAGGGATTAAAGTCAAATTTTCATTGTTCATGGACTGACAAAGTTTTAC
Organism: Phymorhynchus buccinoides; assembly: GCA_017654935.2. Taxonomy (NCBI): domain Eukaryota; kingdom Metazoa; phylum Mollusca; class Gastropoda; order Neogastropoda; family Raphitomidae; genus Phymorhynchus; species Phymorhynchus buccinoides. The sequence goes on from CM065690.1 coordinate 37,940,385, forward strand.
AGCCCATTGAAGGAGAAAAGCTGCTTGCATCTGTCTGAGATCAATCATTTTTAATCCTCCTTTTTCGAATTCACTACACATTACACTCCTTTTAACTTTTTCAAATGCTTTACGATTACAATTTCTTTTACGCCAGAGAAATCTGAAAAGCATACGGTTAAGATGCAGGTCTATCATTCATAAAGTAAATGCCTAAAATCTTTACTCTTTTCTTCCATGTGAAACCATCAAAGCTCTCTTCACTGTTTGTTTTTTCTACCATAGCCACTTGACTTACTTTTTATTTAAAATCAGTCCTGAGAACAAAGCAAAGTCTTTAAGTATATCCAATGCTTGCTTCATATCATGCTGATCTGTCAGAAATAAGGTAATATCGTCTGCATAAAGAGCGATTTTTAAAATTAAATTAGCCTGTATGTCTCTTGACCCCCCTAGATCAATTCCGCTAATGTTTCTACAGTTTCTAATCCTAATTGCCAACAGTTCTATAGCCAATACAAATACTAATGGAGAAAAGGGGCATCCCTGTCTAATTCCTGCTTATATATTTAATCATGTTAATACATGTGACACAAAAAATACAAAAGGGAAAACATCAGCTTAATTATGTACATAGGTTCAAAAATAAATGTTATAGATTACTTTTTTTCACTTTGTGATCGCTACAATCCTAAATAGATTACTAAGAAATTAAAACAATCGAATTAACAAAGCTATTCTACAAATAAACAAAAGTAATAAATATAGTGTAGATAAATGATTTAACAGGTAAATGAATAAGAAAAAACTGATAAAGAAAGCAAATAAATGAACACACAAATAGAAGACTAGTGCCTATATATACAATTAATCATCAATGAACTCATGATCTTACTGTAGTTCCTTGTTTATTTAAAAAGGACACAACTACAGTAACCAAAAGCCAATGACCCTCTCTCCTCACTTATTGTCTAACAATAAAAAATCAAAGCCTTTAAAACAGAGAGAATATTTAAAACACATTGCACAAACATTGCACACATTTTTAATATTTATTGTTGTATTGACCAGATAATAAAACAGAAACTGACAAGTTTAATGAAAAGATAAAAGGTGTGTTTCATACGAGGAAATACCAGAACAAAAAGTGCTTTGACTGGTAAAAGAGACAATTGACTCGTTATATAATGAAAAGATAAAAGGTGTGTTTCATATGAAGAAATGCCAGAAAAAATGCTTTGACTTTGGTAAAAAGAGACAATTGACTTGCTATAAAACATATTGCATGCAAGTTAAAATTCAATATCATTGACTATATTTTTAAACTAAGAAAATTGTTAAAATACATACCATTTAAAATTATCTTCTTTCCATTGTGGTTCTCTATCTCGTTAGTATATCCCTAAACAATAAAACATATACACTCATGTTGTAAGTTTTTAAAAAATGCAGTGTTAAACTTCACTTCAGAAATATTGTTTAATTAAACGCATAATTAGAGGCATGTTGAAACTAATATATAGGGTACATCCACATTTTCCCCCGAGAAAAAAAAAGATAACCACAGGAAGAAAGATCTCGCTCCATTTTCTCTATCATTGAACTATTTTTTTCTTATGGGGGGATAATGTAAAATACGGAATGACTTAGCGCATGTAAACGTAAACCTAAAATCAGTCATGCTATTGATACAAAATGATGCCCCTTTAATGAAACCTTAAGGTCTGTGTACACGTTAACATTATTCACGAGATATTTGTATTTCCCCATGGCCACACAGTGATAGCCCACTCTTAAAGGTCTGTGTACACGTTAACATTATCCACAAGATATTTCTATTTCCCCATGGCAACACAGTGATAGCCCACTCTTAAAATGACTTACTCACTGTGTTGCCAGGGAAAATAGAAATATCTTGTGAATAGTGTTAACGTGTACACAGACCTTTAGCTGTGCATTTGATGAAAGCAACACTCTCCTATATAGCGGCATTAGCCTCATTATAATGTCAAACATACATTTACAAATGCAAATAAATCTGAAAGGTGACACTTTTCACCGTTATTCCTCATTTAACTGTTGGTATTTCTTACTCCATGTCCCTATCCTTTACTACCACTCCCACTCCTAAATCATGTGTACCCTTTTAATCATTTGCTTTCATTCCTCTCTAGATCTTTCTATGCAATAACTAACCAGCTTACTGTCATCATAAGCAAGATTAATAGATTTATTATGTTAGACAAGATCAGGCTCCACTGAACTATATTGCAGTGACCCGGCAGCAATACAGTATCCTCTCTTGTAGGTTGCGTATCCTGACATTGATTGTTGCTTGTGGAATGTGGATGTTGACACAAACCAAATGGCACAAATTTTTAAAAAAAAGAAACAAAAAGGAGAAAAACATTACAATTATGTGTATAATTTTGTCTGCAACCCCCACCCCCTTTTAAAAAACAAAAAACAAACCTTTTTTTATATAGGAAGTTTCTAGGTTTGCGCCTCTGTGCCTTTTTCCTGTGCTGAGCTAGGCGAATTGGTGCCATGGGTGGCAATGATGGTAATTACATTTTTTAAGGCCCTCATTATAATGTCAAACATACGAGGAAATACCTCTGCATTTTTGTTTATTTAAGCATGTTTTCTCAGTTGAGGAAAGGGTTCAGAGCTAATAATAGGGCAGTTACCTAGAGGAGGCTAAGTACTGAATGCTCGGCCAAGTGGTCACAGGGAAGGAATGGTACGGGCGCATGTGGGGCATTGCAAATCCTACAAAGCTGCCTCTTTTTGTAAGTCATTTTGCGCAGTTAATTTTCAAGTGAGTGAGGTGGTCCAGATGACTTAGGGACATCATAATTCCATTCTCCCTAGATACGACTATGCAGTTGCGTTTCAACAATACCCAGATGAAGAAGCAAAAAAGAACGTTGTTCGACAAAATGAAGCGAAAAATGTAAGTACAAGCTAACAGGGAAGATGCATACAAAGATATTGTACTTCACATAGATGAAAATATTATAAAATTATAATCGATCAACAAAAGAAATATCGTAAAAATATGTAAATGTAAGCCTATTGAAAATAATTATAGACTATTATGAATATTATATTTTTCTCCAGATCAATCTATACAATGATGCGCCAATGAGGAAGAAGCACAAAAAAGTATCAAGCAAAATCAAGCATAACGCAGGGAAGATGCTTAAAAAGAGATTATACTCCACAAAGATAAAAACGAGATGATTGCAATTGACCAACAAAATTAAGTAAAAATGTACAAATTGAAGCCATAATTATAAAAAAAACCTAGAAGATTACATATTGGACCTCACAGAGAAAAAGACAAAACATGATTTAATCACCGTTTGACATGACAAAATCAAGCGAACGATACATACAACATAAAGCAGCGAATGACACAGCCATTACTTCTACATGATTGAACAATTAAAGCAATAGGTCTACAGTGCAAAAAGAAAAATATGGCATAAAAGCAGAACAAAATGCAACCATTCTTTTCCGTTGCTATTGCTAGCAAAATGAGTCTAAACAAACGTGGAGTATAAGTATGAGCCCTTTGGCTGTGTGCACATTATTTACGAAAACCTCCGTACAGAAACCCATCCACAACCCGTAAACAAAAACCTATTGAAGTAAGAAATATAAACGTCTTCTTCTTCTTCTTCTTCTTCTGCGTTCCCAGGCCATATGACCATAATGGGTAAGGTACGTATGTGTCCGGTGGTCTCCCCGCTGCGCACAGCCGACACATTCCGATTTCGGAGGATCTCAAAGGAGAAGATTTTCTCAAAAAAGGCAGGAGAATGGGCCAATAAGTCAGAAAGATAGATGATAGAAAGCAAAGGGAAAAGACAGAGTCAAAGAGAGTGGCAGATTAGAGGCAGTTACAAGCACAGCACTTCAAGAAGGTGGGGGAACTATTTTTACGAAAGACCCCCCGGTATCCCCACGGGGAGAGACTCGTGGAGGGAGCGGGGTCGTCCAGCTCCCCGTATGGAGGCACGAGGCATCCACAAGCTGCCCCAAGAAATATGAAAAAAATATAGGGACACCCATCCGTAAATCCCATCCGCTGAGTTCTTACTTTCCTGAACTTTAGTTGTGGATTGCGCATGGGTTTCCGAATGGAAGTTTTCGTCAATGTGAAAAGACCCTAATGAAAGCATAATTACAGCCTTTCGATAGAACGTTTTTCTAGCTTAACTGTGCCATATAATATATAATATAATACGTATCCACCAAGTAGTTTTTCAACGGCTTGGTTTGCACGATCACGCACCACTAGTGCAATCAATTTATGTACATACAAAAAAGAAAATTGTATACATGATCAAACGTGAGACATGAGAAAGTCATGCATTTACATCAGCAGCCATGGGTCAAACAACCTCAATATAATTATATAGACACTTGTTGGCCACTTAGGTGCATTTGGACTATGCTTCCTTTAGCAATGGTATTCAATCCAAACACAAGGTGCATTTCAACTATGCTTCCTTTAGCAATGGTATTCATCCAAGCACAAGGTGCATTTCAACTATGCTTCCTTTAGCACTTGGTATTCAATCCAAACACAAGGTGCATTTCAAGGTGCATTAGGCAATGGTATTCAACCCAAACACAAGGTGCATTTCAACTATGCTTCCTTTATTTGGATTCTATGCTTCCTTTAGCAATGGTATTCAATCCAAACACAAGGTGCATTTCAACTATGCTTACTTTAGGAATGGTATTCAATCCAAACACACCGTATTCAATTCAAACACACATGTATTATTCAAAATATATAGTGAACATTTTCCAGTAAACACAGGCTTCAATTTGTTAAATAATCAAGAAACAAGGTGGTGCCTGCTAGATCCTATTGGTAAACACTAACCTGGGCTGGTGGGAGGAACGAAGGATCCTAGGAGGTAAATTGCTGGGTGAACAAGTTTCGAGCATAGAACAAACTGCCAACACACCACTGCAAATTCAGTCTGACGAAGAGCTATGCTCGAAACTTGTTACCCAGCAATTTACCTCCTAGGATCCTTCTTCCTCCCACCCACCCAGGTTAGTGTTAAATAATCTCTTATTAACTATCTACAGGATCAAAGCGTAAAAACAAATATAACACAACTAGGCTAAACAGAGATTTACAGTGTAGCTGTAAGGACTATTCTTCAACAATGAAATACTTATTTCATGATACAAAAGGTATCAAAAAGCATTATCAATACAGAATACATACATTCTTCCTGCATAATGCTCACAAATATGAAATCAATATTTGCAGCAGCAACAACAACAAACTGCAGTACACTGTTCAAACATCACCTGTTGAATCTTTTGTTCTCTCCCACTTAATCTCTTTTTTTGCTAACACAGACATCATTCAAATTTTACACTAAATATTTTTTCTGTGGATTACATGTTCAAATGATTACATTCCACTCTTGTTTTGGCTCCAATTGGGGATGTTTGTCCTGCCCCACACCAAACATCTTCAATTAGACTACAGTATCATTGCCACACATGCTCACACTCAGTCATACTAATACAAATCAGCACGAAAGACAAGCACCTCAAAGCAGAGGCATCATATTGTGACCCAGCACCACGAAAGAGATATCTAATAATACAAGAACAATTCTTGTAACTTGTTTCGTTCCAGAGTTATATGAGCATTTAAAGTTAGTAGGGTGAGCGTCGGCCATTTTGAGAAAACACAGTCTAAAGTCTAGCTTAGCTGCAGAAAATGCATTGACCTACTCGTTTTAAAGCACTTGCAAGACCATTTAGAGACCATATTGAAGATTGTCCTTTATAAATATTAAAGATAAGATGTTAGAGAACACGAAAATACCCATAACTCAAAATTGACAAAAAAATGAGATTTTTGACTTTCCAAGCCAGTTGTGAGAAACTAGCCCAGCGACTTAATGTCCCTTTCATGGTGCTGGATCACAATTATTATTTTGTTATCACAATTATTAATAGTTAATCACAATCTCTTACAAGGAATCATCTTCAGAATTCATTCCTACCCAGTCCATTGTAGGCTAACATCCCTTCTCACAGACAGTGAATAAATCAATGGAATACAGCCTTGCATAGGACCACAGGTTGCTAAATCCTTGTAATCAACAATAGTAACAACTGGCTGAGAGCATCAGCATTCCGTTTTGGTGTGTAGCACATCTGAACGATTGTGATTAAAACTGTGAAGAAAATCAAAGGACAGCACAAAAAAGTGATGAAATCCTTACAAACAAAAAACACAAAAATCCCCAATAAAATTGCATCTGTGTTATCTGATAAAAAAAATAAATAATTCTTTTCTCATCGCAGCTTGTCCCATACACATGAACACTTCTTTCACTGCTGTCCTTGTAACGAAAATTCGAACGAAACGAATACAAGGATAGCACAGATCAATGCAAGGAAGGCAAAAAGGATGTCGACACAATGGAAGAATATAACAATGATGGGAAGGCAACAAGGATGTCGACACAATGGAAGAATATAACAATGATGGGAAGGCAACAAGGATGTCGACACAATGGAAGAATATAACAATGATGGGAAGGCAACAAGGATGTCGACACAATGGAAGAATATAACAATGATGGGAAGGCAACAAGGATGTCGACACAATGGAAGAATATAACAATGATGGGAAGGCAACAAGGATGTCGACACAATGGAAGAATATAACAATGATGGGAAGGCAACAAGGATACATTACAAAAAAACATTTTCAACACAAAAAAGCAAGCAGGTTATGTTGGTGAAAGGTGTGGAATAGAAACCAGCCAAACTTCAGTTTCCCCAATGATGGGAACATTACACAAAATATATAAAACAGGAAGACGGACAGAAGTTAGACCCATCCTTTCTTTTCTTCTGATAAACCGATGTCATAAGAGACTTCCGATGGCACAAATGTATGTACGGCACATGTTGACAAACTTGCAATTTATTACAGATGTGTGCAAGTCAGATGTTGACAAACTTGCAATTCATTGCAGATGTATGCAAGGCACATGTTAACAAACTTGCAATTTATTACAGATGTGTGCAAGTCACATGCTGACAAACCTGTAATTTTCAGAGATCAGAGCCCAAAAATATTGACAACCTTGCAATTATTAAAGATCAATGCAAGGTATTTGTTGACAAGAATGCAATTATTAGCCTAATGATAAACTGTAAAAACAAATCCCATTCTCCTTCTGTCACAGTGTGTATTTGTAGGAAGCTTTTTGTAAAAAATTAAATTTATTGCTTCATCTTCTTTGCCCCCTCCGATCGATCCTGCACGAATACACACATTTAACAAAAAGTGATGTACAATATCATATGTAGTCGATAGACATTAAATGAAACACACACAGACAGACAGTCAGACAGACAGACAGACAGACAGACAGACAGACAGACAGACAGACACACACACACACACACACACACACACACACACACACACACACACACACACACACACACACACACACACACACACTTCATGCCACCTATTTATCCCGGTCTCCCTCTCCGGAATGGGACCCCTCTCTCTCGTGGTCCGGCAGGCGATAGAAGAACCCCACTCTGTCCTGGCACACCGCACAGTCAGGGTAGCTGCCGCGGAAGTGATGGTTGCACACCCCGTGAAGACAGTTGAACAAAAGAACCTGGAACGCGTGCTGGCACGTCGACACATCACAGACTTCTTCTTGGATCGTCGATGCAGACATAGAAGATGATGACGGAGAAGGAGCAGAAGCAGAAGTGTGAGCAGAAGAAGAAGTAGAGGGAGTAGAAGAAGATGGCCCTCTGCAGTTGGGGTTCGGTGGTACTAAATGGAGAAGAGCCAGTATCCTTCGAAGGCGTTCGCCTCCTAGATAAACAAAGAAAAGACACACACACATATATTGTACATCCAGACACCACGCACACACACACGCACACGCACACACACACACGCACACACACACACACACACACACACACACACACACAGAGGCAAGCACCATGCAAAGCACACACCCCCCACACACACACACACACACGCATCGTACCCATCCCTTCCCCAGACGTACATTCAAAACATCACATACACTTACACATAAACAAAGACACACTTTTCTTCTTTCTTTTTCTTTTTTTTGGGTCTAAGATCGCTGTAAGGTGGATAGACGTTAAATTAAAGAACGAACGAACACACACACAGGCATGTAATGTAACCCACAAGATTATGCACAGACATTTATATGATTTGATAAGTTTCGCTACCCTTGTAGTACAACATTGGGAGCTAAGAGTGAACTGACTCAATCACATACAGACCTTCAGATTGTCAGAGGGCCCGGACCAATGAACCTAATTGACCCATCATTTTGCGAAGTCAGAAGTCATACGGCCCATAGAGTCTCTGAACTATCTAAATCTTTGACCCACATTACTGGCCCCTAATTTGGGAAATTGATCCCTCATAAACAGGGCGTGTATAATATGACCCATTGAGTTTGAAAACAATCTCAAAGTCTGCCAAAGTGTTTACACAAAAGCACTTACAAATGGGGATTCTGTTTCAGAACATTAGCTTATCCTTCATAATGTGTTCTTAAAATAGATATGCAATTAAACAAAAAATAGACAGAGCGAAAGTGAACTTTCCTATTAGAATAGAAAGACTGAGATGAAAGAGAGACAAAGAGAACATGGAGGTCTGTGTGTGTGTAAGAGGGGGATAATAGTATGAGAGAGAGAGAGAGAGAGAGAGAGAGAGAGAGAGAGAGAGAGAGAGAGAGAGAGAGAGAGAGAGAGAGAGAGAGAGAGAGAGAGAGAGAGAGAGAGAGAGTTTAGGGAGTTATGACTTATGTACTTCATCTTGAACATAGTGCCGGAGATGGAACCACTCCTAGCAATCTCTATAACCCCCCCCCCCCACACACACACACACACACACACACGCGCACACACACAGGGCAGGATGAAAAAAAAGCTTTGTTAGCTTATTCGTTTAACCCTCAATAAAGATGATTTTGACTTGACTTGACTTGACTTGACTTGACATGCACATGGATGCAACTGGAGAAAATCCCCAAACAAGCAAGGCAGCCCCTGTTTGGCCCTCTGAAGCTGAAGAAAAAGCAAAATCATACTCAATTTGAAGCTTATTCCAGGCTTGTAAAGTGATAATTTTTGCCCCCTTGAACATTGAATCAAATTGTTTTTAGAGTCAAAATTTTGAAAAACAGGCGCCGCCTCGTATCCGAGGCAAGCTTGCATCCATGCATGCATACCAACCACAGCTCATTCTGGAAGTGTTTCTAAGAAAGATGTTTCTATGTACTTTTGTTTCCTATACATTGAAAACGATAAAGTTAGCAAACAAAATTGGCCCATGAGTGGGTGATGAAAGTAAAACAAAAGTACCATATACTACAGAGACAGATAAAGTTAGACAGAGAGAACGATACACAGACAGACAGACAGACAGAGAACCGACCAAAGAGAGAAGAAGAACAATCAAATTAAGTGGAACTTTACCTGATCTCAGAGGGATCCTGTCCAGTTCCCGCACAATGCCTCTCATGACGTCTGCACCATCCACCCGTCCATTCTCTGCACCAGGTGCTGGCACGTTGTCGTTGCTCTGGTCTACATCCCTGACGACCACTCTCCCACTTTGCGCCGGGTCCTTCATTGAGGAGGAGCAAAGGAAACTCAGGTTACTTCTCTTTATGACTAAACGATAAAGAATAAGCTTCAAAATGTGAAAGGATTAAACCTTCTAAATGTTAAAGGATTAAAGCTTATAAATGTTAAAGGATTAAACCTTCTAAGTGTTAAAGGATTAAGGGACTTCTATTCTAAATGTCAAAGGATTAAGGGTTTTCTATTCTAAATGTCAAAGGATTAAGGGTCTTCTATTCTAAATGTCAAAGGATTAAAGCTTCTAAGTGTTAAAGGATTAAGGGACTTCTATTCTAAATGTCAAAGGATTAAGGGTTTTCTATTCTAAATGTCAAAGGATTAAGGGTCTTCTATTCTAAATGTCAAAGGATTAAAGCTTCTAAGTGTTAAAGGATTAAGGGACTTCTATTCTAAATGTCAAAGGATTAAAGCTTCTAAGTGTTAAAGGATTAAGGGACTTCTATTCTAAATGTCAAAGGATTAAACCTTCTAAGTGTTAAAGGATTAAGGGACTTCTATTCTAAATGTCAAAGGATTAAACCTTCTAAATGTTAAAGGATTAAACCTTCTAAATGTTAAAGGATTAAGGGACTTCTATTCTAAATGTTAAAGGACAAGGGTCAAACTGTTAAAACATAAGCTTTAAACGTTAAAGGATATGCTTCAAAATGTTAAAGAATGAGCTTCTGATCACCTTTGAAAATTGGGAAACAAATGTTTCAAAATGCCATACCAGAAAGCAGAAAAGGGAATTGCAGAAAAATAAGACCCCCATCTCTCCCTTCTACTCTCGACACCTTCCACCACTTGAAAGCAAAAGCCATCTACACACAGGTGCTAAGTCTAAGTACTGATGCAATTACCAAAACAACAGCGAGGTGTGTTTTTCAAAAGGTAATAGCGCACTAAGTACGATGATAAATTACATTTATGTACTCTTATAATATTGGATTTCTGTTCCTTAAATATAACATTGGGATGAAAAAGGGGCGAAGAAGTGTACGCATGTAAATACACAATTCTTAAATATAAAAAAAAATTAAATTCTTGCTCTGTTTAGAAAGAGAAGAAAAAACGTATTCATATCCATAAATTGAAATATAACATTAACTTCTTCTTTTTAAAAAACAAGAAATCGGTAGTGTTTGTTTGTGTGTGTATGTGTGTGTGTATGAACAGACAAGAGAGGGACAGAGACAGACTGAGTGACAAAGAGAGAAAGAAAGAAAGACTGAGAGACAAAGAGAGAAAGAGACAGCCAGACAGACATATAAATGGACAGACAGCCAGATAAAGACAGGGAGAGCTTACCCCCAGATCTCCAGCATCATCAAAGATTATCAGTTCACCAGCAGCATTGATCTGCATAGGTGCCTCTGCATCTGAAGATAAATAAAACAAACGAAATAAATAAATAGATAAACAAACAAATAAACAGGCAAACAAATAAATAAATCACATTTTAAAACATAAATACATGAAAGCTATAGCAACAAACTGGAATGGAGCGTAAAACATTTTATTTTAACACCAGCTGCTTGATATTCTGTCATCAAGTTAAAAATACTAAGAACTGGAAAACAAACGTGTCTTTTTATGTGTAGGCCTATTCAAAATGAAGCTGTGAACAAACTCACCATCCAGTGCCTGTGGCCCATCGCTATGGTCAGTCCAGTCCGCATTCCTCGTTCTCATGTCCACCACAGACTCGTTTCGTTGTTGAGGATGTCCATAGTGAGCAGGGTCAACGACCTCCATTGGGAAGCGAGGCGTAAAATTGGGCCCCAGGTCCTGCCCCGAGCCTGTGACAAGCACATCACAGCAACAAAGCAGAACCTACTCCCATACAGATGATGAAACTTTGCTTTTTTGTTGTTGTTGTTGTTGCTATATGCTAATAGAAAAACAGACATAATGGGATTTTAGTATAAACTGACATTTTGTTATTGCAAGATTTCTACTCAATGCACAGAAAACAGAATATCTTGGCTCGTTTTGATTTTATAGCAATTCGGAGCTTGACATTCAAGATACATTATTGTGGTTTTTTTAATTGCAGAAATCGGACATAAGCATGCAAGACAGAATTCTGGCTCAATGGACTTGATTAAAAACATTAATTAAAGAAATTGTTCAAAATTGTTTTTGATGTTGTGGATACTAGTAGAATGCATCGCAATAGATTTATATATGCGTTAAACGGACAAATGGTAATTGGGGAGGTTCTTGAGTACTTCTGATGCTTGCTCAAAAACATTATGAGCGACTTATATCTGTTTTCCCCGTGGGGATACCAGGGGTCTTTCGCAAAAATAGCTCCCCCACCTTCTGGAAGTTCTGTGTTTGTAACTTCCTCTAATCTGCCACTCTCTTTGACTCTGCCTTTTCCATTTGCTCTCTGTCATCTGCTATCTTTCTGACTTATTGGCCCATTCTCCTGCCTTTTTAAAACAAAATCTTCCAAATAACTTTTCTCCTTTGAGCTCCTCCGAAATCGGAATGTGTCGGCTGTACACAGCGGGGAGACCAGTGAAAACTGAAAACCGGACACATACGTACATTACCGATTATGGACATATGGCCTGGGAACGCAGAAGATGAAGAAGAAGAAGAAGAAGAAGGAGAAGAAGAAGAAGAAGAAGGAGAAAGAGAAGGAGAAGAAGAAGAATATGTGTTTTTGGCACTATCACATTTGTTTTTAAATGATCATCTTAATAAGTTAATTTTGCTTAATGTGATATTTGAAGATAATGAAGGGATGCTTGGAGATCCTTGGAGATAATAATAGGGGTGGGGAGTCGGGAGAGGGGGAAGGGGAAAAAAAGCCAACTTGATCTCACAAATACACTGTCTCGAGAAGGGGCAAGGAGAGTGGGAAGGGAAGTATGAAGGAAGATGAGGGGATGAGAGGCTGGGTGGGGACGGGGTCCGAAAAGACACCAATGTCATGTCCATCATGGTAACCGACGAACCTCCATCCTCCCCAGCCCCCCCAGCCCTTCCGTTCTAAACAAAACAAATGTAGAATCTCCCCTAATATGCCTATAACTTCAGCTTAATATTTAAAAAAATACAATACAATCTCATCATAGGCTAGAACACCAAGGCTACATCAAAATGTTGCTATGCAATGCATAGTTATGCGGGAATTGTCTTTAGCCATGACAAGCTCCTAGCATAACATCATCAGTCTCCAACATTCCCCGAAGTCGGAGTGTGGCTGCCCACGTGGGGGGGAATCAAAAACGGTCACACCCGTAATGTTCGCATCCCTAGCTGATGCATTTGTATCATAGTGTTCAAGTGCTTTGGCGGCTAGGATGATCCCTGGAGTCTTTTAGCCGGGGCACGACGACAACAACAACGCAATCAACTTTAGCGGCTAACTTTGTTTTCTTGATTATTTTGGAAACACTCGGATGTAGTTAAATGCAAAATTGACAAAATCTGACTCTCTAAAAGATTTTGAAGCAAATAATGACGCTGATCACAATCTTTAAGAAATATATTTAAAAGCAGCCCAAAAAACGTTTCTTCTGTTTCTTTTAGTTTGACATTGCAATATACAGATGGTCAGTATATCCATGGAAATGAAGCCATGTAAATGATCTGTGACTTAAATTGCTTTCCTTAGAAGGCCTGTCTGCTATCCCTTCCTCACACATCACTAATATGGAGAAAAGCTTAGAGGCATGGTCAACGTTTACTCTTGTGCGTCAATTGAAGATAATACAGCCTTCAAAGATGAGCCTATATTACATCTTTAATATGTTTGTTTGCTGCTAACAGGGCTATACACAGCAAGAGTTAACGGACATACCAGGTTCATTGTGAGCGCATATTGATGGCTTGCCAAGAAGTTGATCAAACTGAAACCGTGGACAAACTCACCCTGATTCCATGGCAGATCTGTGTGATCGGTCAGGTCCACATCCCCGGTCCTCAGATCCACCACTGGTTCATCGCTGGCAACCGTCACTGCTTGGAACCCCGGCAATAGCTGGGGTTCAGGATCATGTCCCAAATCTGTTCCATGAACACCGCAGAAACACAACTGAATTTCTTGCAGAAATGTATTACGTCAAACAAGTGTAATCAAGTTTAGAACCTTGAACATTTTATAACAAAGAGAGACGAAAGCTGTTCTGTTATGACTTGACGATTACTGATGGATGTGGTAAGAATAACCAGTATATCAATGAAAAAGGTTAATTCAAATGTAGCTAAAACAGCATTTTGAAAAATACACAGGTGCTTGCAAACAATAATACATGAGTGATATATTGACACAAGTGATGATTTAAGGGTCTCTCGGTAAGGACTGTTCACATTTCACATTGAACGATCTAATGTGACATAGCTTATACAACGCAATACAACAAATTGCAATGCAATAATGTAATTAAACACAATACAATACAATACAATACAATGCATTAAAGACAATACAATGCGATGCTGTGCAAAATAGGCCTACAATACAATACACAACACGATACGAATAAAAACAGTACAGAATTCAGATGGATTAACCTTCCCCGACGACTCTGGGTGAGAAACGATAAAATCACCCAAGTGCCCCTCAAATTGTCAGTAATTATTACCCAATGAAGATGTTTAACTATAATTTTCAGTACCTATCAATTAATTCGCTATACAACATATGAACCAAACACAGCAATAGAAGCACATAAAGTAAACACATAAATAAACAATCAAGTTGAATCACCCTTATCTGTTGACCATACTTTGCATAAGGAAAACCTCTATTAGTCGACTGTGGGTGTTTCGAACACCCATACATTTACAGAATACAAAACCAACATATCCTTATCTGTCGACTTGTGTGGATGTCTCATCCTCCCAAAGTCATTGAATCAAGTTTCTAGCATGAATTCATTAACAAAGATCGACAGTATAATATGTTTTAACCACCTACACTCACCAAATAAGGTTCTGAAACAAATATTCCCTTATAGGATAAGGTTTTGTACCCAAATTGCGACTACAGAGTATGAATGTCCGAACCACCCCCAGTCATTGAATGAGGTTTTGTAGTATAAATGCCTCTATGTATGAGTGTCCGAACCACCCCCAGTCATTGAATGAGGTTTTGTAGTATAAATGCCTCTATGTATGAATGTCCGAACCACCCCCAGTCATTGAATGAGGTTTTGTAGTATAAATGCCTCTATGTATGAATGTCCGAACCACCCCCAGTCATTGAATGAGGTTTTGTAGTATAAATGCCTCTATGTATGAATGTCCGAACCACCCCCAGTCATTGAATGAGGTTTTGTAGTATAAATGCCTCTATGTATGAATGTCCGAACCACCCCCAGTCATTGAATGAGGTTTTGTAGTATACATGCCTCTATGTATGAATGTCCGAACCACCCCCAGTCATTGAATGAGGTTTTGTAGTATACATGCCTCTATGTATGAATGTCCGAACCACCCCCAGTCATTGAATGAGGTTTTGCAGAATAAATGCCTCTATGTATGAATGTCCGAACCACCCCCAGTCATTGAATGAGGTTTTGTAGTATAAATGCCTCTATGTATGAATGTCCGAACCACCCCCAGTCATTGAATGAGGTTTTGTAGTATAAATGCCTCTATGTATGAATGTCCGAACCACCCCCAGTCATTGAATGAGGTTTTGTAGTATACATGCCTCTATGTATGAATGTCCGAACCACCCCCAGTCATTGAATGAGGTTTTGTAGTATACATGCCTCTATGTATGAATGTCCGAACCACCCCCAGTCATTGAATGAGGTTTTGTAGTATACATGCCTCTATGTATGAATGTCCGAACCACCCCCAGTCATTGAATGAGGTTTTGTAGTATACATGCCTCTATGTATGAATGTCCGAACCACCCCCAGTCATTGAATGAGGTTTTGTAGTATAAATGCCTCTATGTATGAGTGTTCCAACCACCCCCAGTCATTGAATGAGGTTTTGTAGTATAAATGCCTCTATGTATGAGTGTCCGAACCACCCCCAATCATTGAATGAGGTTTTGTAGTATAAATGCCTCTATGTATGAGTGTTCCAACCACCCCCAGTCATTGAATGAGGTTTTGTAGTATAAATGCCTCTATGTATGAGTGTCCGAACCACCCCCAATCATTGAATGAGGTTTTGTAGTATAAATGCCTCTATGTATGAGTGTTCCAACCACCCCCAGTCATTGAATGAGGTTTTGTAGTATAAATGCCTCTATGTATGAGTGTCCGAACCACCCCCAATCATTGAATGAGGTTTTGTAGTATAAATGCCTCTATGTATGAGTGTCCGAACCACCCCCAGTCATTGAATGAGGTTTTGTAGTATAAATGCCTCTATGTATGAGTGTCCGAACCACCCCCAATCATTGAATGAGGTTTTGTAGTATAAATGCCTCTATGTATGAGTGTTCCAACTACCCCCAGTCATTGAATGAGGTTTTGTAGTATAAATGCCTCTATGTATGAATGTCCGAACCACCCACTGTTGGTGATTGAGGATGTGTAACAAGAATGCTATATGGACAGCATGGGTGTCTCTGTGCAACCCACAGTCAACAAAATAATATGATAAGTTTTAAGTCGTCGGGGAAGGCTAAGCTAGCCTTATCATAAACGTTTTATTTAGAAGTTCTTTCAAGAGTATGTGCTTTAAAAGACTAACCTGCCTGCTGGACTTGGTTCTCAATAGCTCCATGTCCCATGCCCACCACACCTTGTCGTTGGTCTGCCTCCTCATTGTCCCTTATTTCACTCGCCTGAAAAACAGCTGTTGGAACATCAGATTCAACCGTATTTGTTGACAAATCTGGTCTTGTTTCAGTTGGTAGACCCCTCTCATAGTTTTCACCATTTCTAATCTTAGGGGACAGGCCAGTGTTGTTGTCTCCACTTTCAGATTCTGTCTGGATAGAGTCCGCTGCTTCATCACTGACGTCAGTTCTGGACTGGCTGCTCATATCTGTCAGGACAGAGTTCACTGTTTCATGACGGACGTCAGTTCTGGACTGATTCTTCTCATCTATCAGGACAGAATCCACAGACTCTTCACTGACGTCAGTTCTGGACTGGTTGCTCTCATCTGTCTGGACAGAGTCCACTGCTTCATCACTGACGTCAGCTCTGGACTGGTTGCTCTCATCTGTCAGGATAGAGTCCACTGCTTCATCACTGACGTCAGCTATGGACTGGTTGCTC
Organism: Phymorhynchus buccinoides; assembly: GCA_017654935.2. Taxonomy (NCBI): domain Eukaryota; kingdom Metazoa; phylum Mollusca; class Gastropoda; order Neogastropoda; family Raphitomidae; genus Phymorhynchus; species Phymorhynchus buccinoides. The sequence continues at coordinate 37,957,283 of CM065690.1, forward strand.
TCATCTGTCAGGACAGAGTCCACTGCTTCATCACCGACGTCAGCTATGGACTGGTTGCTATCATCTGTCAGGACAGAGTCCACTGCTTCATCACTGATGTCAGCTCTGGACTGGCTGCTCTCATCTGTCAGGATAGAGTCCACTGCTTCATCACTGAAGTCAGCTCTGGACTGGCAGCTCTCATCTGTCAGGATAGGGTCCACTGCTTCATCACTGACGTCAGCACACGACTGGTTGCTCTCATCTTTTAGGATAGAGTCCACTGTTTCATCGCTGACGTCAGCTCTGGACTGGTTGCTCTCATCTGACAGGATAGAGTCCACTGCTTCATCACTGACGTCAGCACGGGACTGGTTGCTCTCATCTGTCAGGATAGAGTCCACTGCTTCATCACTGACGTCAGTTCTGGACTGGTTGCTCTCATCTGTCAGGCGAGAGTCCACTTCTGCATCACTGAAGTCAGCTCTGGACTGGTTGCTCTCATCTGTCAGGACAGAGTCCACTGCTTCATCTCTGAAGGCAGCTCTGGACTTGTCTCTCTCATCTGTCAGGACAGAGTATACTGCTTCATCACTGACGTCAGTTATGGACTGGTTGCTCTCATCTGTCAGGACAGAGTCCACTGTTTTATCAATGAAGTCAGCTCTGGACTTGTTGCTGTCATCTGTCAGGACAGAGTCCACTGCTTCATCACTGAAGTCAGCTCTGGACTGGCTGCTCTCATCTGTCAGGACAGAGTCCACTGCTTCATCACTGAAGTCAGCTCTGGACTGGTTGCTCTCAATTGTAATGACAGAGTTCACTGCTTCATCACTGAAGTCAGCTCTGGACTTGTTGCTCTCATCTGTCAGGATAGAGTCCACTGCTTCATCACTGACGTCAGCTATGGACTGGTTGCTCTCATCTGTCAGGACAGAGTCCACTGCTTCATCACTGATGTCAGCTATGGACTGGTTGCTCTCATCTGTCAGGACAGAGTCCACTGCTTCATCACTGAAGTCAGCTCTGGACTGGTTGCTCTCATCTGTCAGGACAGAGTCCACTGCTTCATCACTGAAGTCAGCTCTGGACTGGTTGCTCTCATCTGTCAGGACAGGGTCCACTACTTCATCACTGAAGTCAGCACTGGACTGGTTGCTCTCATCTGTCAGGACAGAGTCCACTGTTTCATCACTGAAGTCAGCTCTGGACTGGTTGCTCTCATCTGTCAGGATAGAGTCCACTGCTTCATCACGGACGTCAGCACGGGACTGGTTGCTCTCATCTGTCAGGATAGAGTCCACTGCTTCATCACTGACGTCAGTTCTGGACTGGTTGCTCTCATCTGTCAGGCGAGAGTCCACTTCTGCATCACTGAAGTCAGCTCTGGACTGGTTGCTCTCATTTGTCAGGACAGAGTCCACTGCTTCATCACTGAAGGCAGCTCTGGACTTGTCTCTCTCATCTGTCAGGACAGAGTATACTGCTTCATCACTGAAGTCAGTTCTGGACTTGTTGCTCTCATCTGTCAGGACAGAGTCCACTGTTTTATCAATGAAGTCAGCTCTGGACTTGTTGCTGTCATCTGTCAGGACAGAGTCCACTGCTTCATCACTGAAGTCAGCTCTGGACTGGCTGCTCTCATCTGTCAGGATAGAGTCCACTGCTTCATCACTGAAGTCAGCTTTGGACTGGCTGCTCTCATCTGTCAGGATAGAGTCCACTGCTTCATCACTGACGTCAGCTCTGGACTGGTTGCTCTCATCTGTCAGGACAGAGTCCACTGCTTCATCACTGATGTCAGCTATGGACTGGTTGCTCTCATCTGTCAGGATAGAGTCCACTGCTTCATCACTGACGTCAGCTCTGGACTGGTTGCTCTCATCTGTCAGGATAGAGTCCACTGCTTCATCTCTGACGTCAGCACTGGACTGGTTGCTCTCATCTGTCAGAATAGAGTCCATTGCTTCATCACTGACGTCAGTACTGGACTGGTTGCTCTCATCTGTCAGGATAGAGTCCAGTGCTTCATCACTGACGTCAGCACTGGACTGGTTGCTCTCATCTGTCAGGACAAATTCCGCTGTTTCATGACGGATGTCAGTTCTGGACTGGTTGCTCTCATCTGTCAGGACAGAATCCACTGCTTCATCACTGACATCAGCACTGGACTGGTTGCTCTCATCTGTCAGGACAGAGTCCACTGCTTCATCACTGACGTCAGCTCTGGACTTGTTGCTCTCATCTGTCAGGACAGAGTCACTGCTTCATCACTGATGTCAGCTCTGGACTGGTTGCTCTCATCTGTCAGGACAGAGTCCACTGCTTCATCACTGAAGTCAGCTCTGGACTTGTTGCTCTCATCTGTCAGGACAGAGTCCACTACTTCATCACTGAAGTCAGCTCTGGACTTGTTGCTCTCATCTGTCAGGACAGAGTCCACTACTTCATCACTGAAGTCAGCTCTGGACTTGTTGCTCTCATCTGTCAGGACAGAGTCCACTACTTCATCACTGAAGTCAGCTCTGGACTTGTTGCTCTCATCTGTCAGGACAGAGTCCACTACTTCATCACTGAAGTCAGCTCTGGACTTGTTGCTCTCATCTGTCATGGACAGAGTCCACTGCTTCATCACTGAAGTCAGCTCTGGACTGTCTGCTCTCATCTGTCAGGATAGAGTCCACTGCTTCATCACTGAAGTCAGCTATGGACTGGCAGCTCTCATCTGTCAGGATAGGGTCCACTGCTTCATCACTGACGTCAGCACACGACTGGTTGCTCTCATCTTTTAGGATAGAGTCCACTGTTTCATCGCTGACGTCAGCTCTGGACTGGTTGCTCTCATCTGACAGGATAGAGTCCACTGCTTCATCACTGAAGTCAGCTCTGGACTTGTTGCTCTCATCTGTCAGGACAGAGTCCACTGCTTCATCACTGACGTCAGCTATGGACTGGTTGCTCTCATCTGTCAGGCGAGAGTCCACTTCTGCATCACTGAAGTCAGCTCTGGACTGGTTGCTCTCATTTGTCAGGACAGAGTCCACTGCTTCATCTCTGAAGGCAGCTCTGGACTTGTCTCTCTCATCTGTCAGGACAGAGTATATTGCTTCATCACTGAAGTCAGCTCTGGACTGGCTGCTCTCATCTGTCAGGATAGAGTCCAGTGCTTCATCACTGAAGTCAGCACTGGACTGGCTGCTCTTATCTGTCAGGAGAGAGTTCACTGCTTCATCACTGACGTCAACTCTGGATTTGTTGCTCTCATCTGTCAGGACAGAGTCCACTGCTTCATCACTGATGTCAGCTATGGACTGGTTGCTCTCATCTGTCAGGACAGAGTCCACTGCTTCATCACTGACGTCAGTACTGGACTGGTTGCTCTCATCTGTCAGGATAGAGTCCACTGCTTCATCTCTGACGTCAGCACTGGACTGTTTGCTCTCATCTGTCAGAATAGAGTCCATTGCTTCATCACTGACGTCAGTACTGGACTGGTTGCTCTCATCTGTCAGAATAGAGTCCATTGCTTCATCACTGACGTCAGTACTGGACTGGTTGCTCTCATCTGTCAGGACAAATTCCGCTGTTTCATGACGGATGTCAGCTTCATCACGAAGTCAGCCTGCGACTGGCCTGCGACATTCTGTCAGGATAGAGTCACTGCTCATCACTGAAGTCAGCTCTGACTGGAAGCTTCTCATCTGTCAGGATAGTGCTCCATTCTGTTAGGATAGAGACCCACTGCTTCCGTGACGTCAGCTCTTGACTGTGCTCTCATATGACAGGATAAGAGTCCACTGCTCATCACGGACGTCAGCCGGGACTGGTTGCTCTCATCTGTCAGGAGATTAGAGTCCAATGCTTCACACTGACGTCAGTTCTGGACTGGTTGTCGTCATCTGTCAGGCGAGAGTCCACTCTGCATCATGAAGTCAGCTCTGGATGGTTGCTCTCAATTGTCAGGACAGAGTCCCGCTTCATCTGGAAGGCAGCTCTGGACTGTCTCTCTCATCTGTCAGGGACGGTATTACGCTTCATCACTGACGTCAGTTAGGACTGGTTGTCCATCTGAGGGACAGAGGTCCACTGTTGTATCAATGAGTCAGCTGGACTGTTGATGTCATCTGTCAGGCAGAGTCCACGCTTATCACTGATGTCAGCTTGGACTGGTTGCTCTCAATTTAATGACAGAGTTCAGCTTCTCACTGAAGTCAGACTCTGACTTGTGCTTTCATCTGTCAGGACCGAGTCCACTGTTCATCAATGATGTCAGATATGGACTGGTTGCTCTCATCTGTCAGACAGAGTCCACTTACTTCATCACTGAATCAGCCTACGACTGTCTGCTCTCATCTGTCAGGATAGAGTCCACTGCTTCATCACTGAAGTCAGCTCTGGACTGCAGAGTCATCTGTTTCAGAGAGGGCCCACTGCTTCATCACTGCGTCAGCATGGGACGGTGCTCTCCATCTGTAGGATAGAGTCCACTGCTTCATCGCTGACGTCAGCTCGGACTGGTTGCTTCATCTGACAGGATAGAGTCCACGCCCATTCACACGGACGTCAGCACGGGACTGTTGCTCTCATCTGTCAGGATATAGTCCACTGCTTCATAACTGACGTCAGTTCTGATGGTTGCTCTCATCTGTCAGGCGATGAGTCACTTCTGTATCAACTGAAGTCACCTCTGGACTGGTTGCTCTCATTTGCAGGACAGAGTCCACTGCTCATCTCTGAGGGCAGCTCTGGACTTGTCTCTCTTCATCTGGCAGACAGAGTATACGCTTATCACTGACGTCAGTTATGGACTGGTTGCTTCAATTGTCAGGACAGAGTCACTGTTCATCAATGAAGTCAGCTTGGACTTGTTGCTGTATCCTGTCAGGATAGAGTGCCACTGCTTCATCCTGATGTCCGCTTTGGACGGCTGCTCTCATCTGTCAGGAAGAGGTCCACTGCTTCACACTGACGTCAGCTCTGGACCGTTGCTCCATCTGTCAGGACAGAGTCACTGCTTCATCACTGATGTCAGCTATGGACTGGTTGCTCTCATCTGTCAGGATAGAGTCCACTGCTTCATCTCTGACGTCAGACTGGACTGTTGCTCTCATCTGTCAGAATAGAGTCCATTGCTTCATCACTGACGTCAGTACTGGGAATGGTTGCTCTTCATCTGTCAGGATAGAGTCCAGTGCGTCAGCACGACGTTCAGCAATGGAATGGTTGCTCTCATCGTCAGGACAAATTCGCTGTTTCATCACTGACGTCAGTACTGGACTGGTTGCTCTCATCTGTCAGGATAGAATCCACTGCTTCATCTCTGACGGCAGCACTAGGACTGTGGCTCTCATCTGTCAGATAGAGTCCATTGATTCATCTGACGTCAGTACTGATGGTTGCTCTCATCGTCAGGATAGAGTCCAGTCTTCACTCACTGACGTCAGCATGGACTGGTTGCTCTCATCTGTCCAGGACAAAATTCCGCTTGTTTCATGACGGATGTCAGTTCTGGACTGGTTGCCCATCTGTCAGGACAGAATCCACTGCTTCATCACTGACCTCAGCACTGGATGGTGCTCTCATCTGTCAGGAGAGAGTCCACTGCTTATCACTGAAGTAAGCTCTGGACTGGTGCTCTCATCTGTCAGGGAAGAGCTACTGCTTCACCACGACGTCAGTTATGGACTGGTTGCTATCTCTGTCAAGGACAGAGTCCACTGTTCATCACTGAAGTCAGCTTGGACTGGGTGCTATCATCTGTCAGGACAGAGTCACTGCTTCCATCACTGAGTCAGCTCTGGACTGGTTGCTCTCAATTGTAATTGACAGAGTTCACTGCTTCATCACTGAAGGCCAGCTCTGGACTTGTTGTCTCATTTGTCAGGATAGAGTCACGGCTTCATCCACTGAAGTCAGCTATGGACTGGTGCTCTCCTCTGTCAGGACAGAAGCCACTGCGTCATCACTGATGTCAGCTGGACTGGTTGCTCTCATCGTCAGGACAGAGTTTCCACTGCTTATCACTGAAGTCAGCTCTGACTGCTGCTCTAATCTGTCAGGATAGAGTCCACGCTCATCCACATGAAGTCAGCTCTGAACTGGCAGCTTCATCTGTCAGGATAGTGCTCTCATCTGTTAGGATAGAGTCACGCTGCATCGCTGACGTCAGCTCTGGATGGTTGCTCTCATCTGTCAGGATAGAGTCCACTGCTTCACCTCTCACTGACGTCAGTTCTGGATGTAGTTGCTATCATCTGTCAGCGAGAGTCCACTTCTGCATCACTGAAGTCAGCTCTGGAATGGTTGCTCTCATTTGTCAGGACAGAGTCCACTGCTTCATCTCTGAAGGCAGCTCTGGATTGTCTCTCTCATCTGTCAGGGACAGAGATAATGTTCATCACTGACGTCAGTTATGGACTGGTTGCTCTCATCTGTCAGGACAGAGTCCACTGTTTTATCAATGAAGGTCAGCTCTGGACTTGTTGCTGTCATCTGTCAGACGAGTCCACTGTTCATCACTGATGTCAGCTCTGGATGGCTGCTCTCATCTGTCAGGATAGAGTCCCACTGCTTTCACACTGAGTTCAGCTTTGGACTGGCTGCTCTCATCTGTCAGGATAGAGCCATGCTCATCACGACGTCAGCTATGGAATGGTTGCTCTCATTGTCAGGACAGAGTCCACTGCTTCATCACTGAGGTCAGCTATGGACTGGTTGCTATCATCTGTCAGGATAGAGTCCACTGACTCAGCACTGGCGTCAGAACTGACTGTTGCTCCTCATCTGTCTAGGACAGAGTCCACTGCTTCAGCTTGACGTCAGCACTGGACTGGTGCTCTCATCTGTCAGAATAGAGTCCATTGCTTCATCACTGACGTCAGTACTGGACGGGTTGCTCTCATCTGCAGGATAGAGTCCAGTTCTTCATCACTGACGTCAGCACTGACTGGCGGGGATTGCTCTAATCTGTCAGGACAAATTCCGATGTTTCATGACGGATGTCCAGTCTGGACTGTTTGCGCCTTCATCTGTCAGGACAGAATCCACTGATTCATCACTGGACATCAAGCACTGCTGGTTGCTTCATCTGTCAGGAGAGAGTC
>CM065690.1:37969864-37974864 GCA_017654935.2 Phymorhynchus buccinoides
ATCTTAGTCTGTTGTGAATGACCATGACTCTCTCTAGCGTGGAGGCATTTTGCACTGGTTATGGTACATCTTAGTCTGTTGTGAATGACCACGACTCTCTCTAGCGTGGAGGCATTTTGCACTGGTTATGGTACATCTTAGTCTGTTGTGAATGGCCACGACTCTCTCTAGCGTGGAGGCATTTTGCACTGGTTATGGTACATCTTAGTCTGTTGTGAATGGCCATGACTCTCTCTAGCGTGGAGGCATTTTGCACTGGTTATGGTACATCTTAGTCTGTTGTGTCTGTTGCATTTTGAATGGTACATCCACCGACTCTCTCTAGCGTGGAGGCATTTTGCACTGGTTATGGTACATCTTAGTCTGTTGTGAATGACCACGACTCTCTCTAGCGTGGAGGCATTTTGCACTACATCTAGTCTGTTGGAATGGCCATGACTCTCTCTAGCGTGCACTGGTTATGGTACATCTTAGTCTGTTGTGAATGACCATGACTCTCTCTAGCGTGGAGGCATTTTGCACTGGTTATGGTACATCTTAGTCTGTTGCGAATGGCCACGACTCTCTCTAGCGTGGAGGCATTTTGCACTGGTTATGGTACATCTTAGTCTGTTGTGAATGACCGACTCTCTCTAGCGTGGAGGCATTTTGCACTGATTATGGTACATCTTAGTCTGTTGTGAATGACCGTGACTCTCTCTAGCGTGGAGGCATTTTGCACTGGTTATGGTACATCTTAGTCTGTTGTGAATGACCACGACTCTCTCTAGCGTGGAGGCATTTTGCACTGGTTATGGTACATCTTAGTCTGTTGTGAATGGCCACGACTCTCTCTAGCGTGGAGGCATTTTGCACTGGTTATATGGTACATCTTAGTCTGTTGTGAATGACCACGACTCTCTCTAGCGTGGAGGCATTTTGCACTGGTTATGGTACATCTTAGTCTGTTGTGAATGGTTATGGTACATCATCTTAGTCTGTTGTGAATGACCATGACTCTCTCTAGCGTGGAGGCATTTTGCACTGGTTATGGTACATCTTAGTCTGTTGTGAATGACCATGACTCTCTCTAGCGTGGAGGCATTTTGCACTGGTTATGGTACATCTTAGTCTGTTGTGAATGACCGTGACTCTCTCTAGCGTGGAGGCATTTTGCACTGGTTATGGTACATCTTAGTCTGTTGTGAATGACCACGACTCTCTCTAGCGTGGAGGCATTTTGCACTGGTTATGGTACATCTTAGTCTGTTGTGAATGGCCATGACTCTCTCTAGCGTGGAGGCATTTTGCACTGGTTATGGTACATCTTAGTCTGACTCTCTCTAGCGTGGAGGCATTTTGCAATGGTACATCTTAGTCTGTTGTGAATGACCACGACTCTCTCTAGCGTGGAGGCATTTTGCACTGGCTCTAGCGTGGAGGCATTTTGCACTGGTTATGGTACATCTTAGTCTGTTGTGAATGACCGTGACTCTCTCTAGCGTGGAGGCATTTTGCACTGGTTATGGTACATCTTAGTCTGTTGTGAATGACCACGACTCTCTCTAGCGTGGAGGCATTTTGCACTGGTTATGGTACATCTTAGTCTGTTGTGAATGACCACGACTCTCTCTAGCGTGGAGGCATTTTGCACTGGTTATGGTACATCTTAGTCTGTTGTGAATGACCGTGACTCTCTCTAGCGTGGAGGCATTTTGCACTGGCTCATAATGGGTTATGGTACATCTTAGTCTGTTGTGAATGACCACGACTCTCTCTAGCGTGGAGGCATTTTGCACTGGTTATGGTACATCTTAGTCTGTTGTGAATGACCAAGACTCTCTCTAGCGTGGAGGCATTTTGCACTGGTTATGGTACATCTTAGTCTGTTGTGAATGACCATGACTCTCTCTAGCGTGGAGGCATTTTGCACTGGTTATGGTACATCTTAGTCTGTTGTGAATGACCACGACTCTCTCTAGCGTGGAGGCATTTTGCACTGGTTATGGTACATCTTAGTCTGTTGTGAATGACCATGACTCTCTCTAGCGTGGAGGCATTTTGCACTGGTTATGGTACATCTTAGTCTGTTGTGAATGACCACGACTCTCTCTAGCGTGGAGGCATTTTGCACTGGCTCATAATGGGTCGACCCATTACATACGATTCCATCCAACTGCGATCCGATTGTGACGATGTCTGTGAGGCATGATTCTCGTGAAATACTTCCGTCTAAAAAACCACCATTCTACTATTTTCGTTCACTATGCTCATGTACACCCCAGTACACAAATCACATGAAAATGTCTGATCTACAAACATACAGACTGATATTTCATCAGATTCGTGTACAGGGGACTACAAATATAGTGAACGAAACTAGTAGGATTTCATCAGATTCATTTAGACAGCAGAATTTCACGAGAATCATGACTCACAAAGGTCAATTGGAATCGAATCGTACGTAGTGCAGCTGGCCCTTTAGTGATGCAGCTTAAAGGATCAGTTGGCCTTTGCTGACTTTCTCGATCGCCTAGTTATCTTAAAGGGGCACCCTGACGGATGCGGTTTTTGCAAGAAACACGTCCAGATCACCAGGAAAACACCCTTTACAGAGATTGCAACACTCACTTTGCTCTGGTTTCCTAGAAATCAAACCGTCAAATCGGCGATTCCTCCTTGGCGGAGGTGCTGGAAGTCAAAATTCTTTCAGTGAAAGAGAAGGCAAAGATAAGTAATATGAGTCGGTAGAGTGATCTTCAGTGAGGTGGCCAGAACCGCCTTTTCTTATATTAATCAGACAAAAGAAACTGACACCTGTCGGTCCATCAATGCGCGTGCTGTTAGCACGTGCGCGTGTCGATGACTTTCCAGGTAGAGACTAAAAGTACAACTACTTATCTGTAAAGGAGTGTCCTGGCCCTGTGTTCATGAGAGCGTCTTAGAGGTATCAGGCCACTTCCCCCCGGGCCATTTGCCCCCCGGACACTTCCCCCATGCCATTCCCCTCCCGGCCATTTGCCTCCTAAAAATGCTCGAGCAGAAATAAAAGTGCTTAAGCAGATTTATGCCCGTGCTATTTGTCGCATTTGGCATCCCATATGTGTGTGTCTGTGTGTGTGGCCTATGTCTGTGTCTGTTTCTACCTGTCCTGTCTGTCTGTCTGTCTGTCTCTGTCTCTCTCTCTCTCTCTCTCTCCTCCCTCTCTCTCTCTCTCTCTCTCTCTCTCTCTCTCTCTCTGTCTTGCCCCCCGAGTGTGTGTGTGTGTGTGTGTGTGTGTGTGTGTGTGTGTGTGTGCGTTGCGTGCGTGCGTGCGTGCGTGCGTGCGTGCAAATGGTCTTGTGGCAAATGGCCGGGGGCAAATGGTCTGGGGGGCAAATGGCCGGGCGGCAAATGGTCTGGGAGGCAAATGTCCGGAGGGGGGGGGGGGGGGGGGGGGAGAGTGTCCGGGGGCAAATGGCCGGAAGGGGGGGGGCGGGGGGGGGGAGTGACCTAGACCCCGTCTTAGACAGTCAACACGCGTAGTAGTATGTAAATTAGGCTAAACAGCCACTCGTTTTGGGGAGTTTAGCCTAATTTACATATTATACACCTATGTTGACTGTCTAAGACGCACTCATGACTACACAGAGCCTGGTGAATATCAAGTGGTCATGCCTTGACAATATCGAAGTGTAAACAACCTAGCAATCCATTTTCTGAACTCCCAACCAACCTAACCACCAGCAATAAACAAAAAAGAAGAAGAAACATTTAGCTAGCCAATAAACCAAGCAACCGACTAAGTAACCAAGCAACCATGCAGTCATCAACCAATCAGAAAAGTAAATAATTAAAAATAAGCTTATAAAAAATGCATAGATCAGTTCTGAATGTTGATGGTGTGTATGTGTGTGCGTGCGTGCGTGCGTGCGTGCATGCCGTGTGTGTGTGGAAATAGGAAAGGAACAGAGTTTCTTCACTGTTTGAAGGATGACAAACTTCAGCGATGATAGTCAAGGACTTGGTTTGAACCATTAGCACTGTGTACCACTTTTAATAGATTAAAATGTTTTCTTAATAACAGCTGCTTTGCTTTTGTGTAGCAAACTAAGTTCAGAGCTTTCCTTCACTCACTCACACAATGCATGCACACACGCGCGCGCGCGCGCGCACGCACACGCACACACACACACACACACACACAGAGAGAGAGAGAGAGAGAGAGAGAGAGAGAGAGAGAGAGAGAGAGAGAGAGAGAGAGAGAGAGAGAGAGAGAGAGAGAGAGAGAGAGAGAGAGCAAATGACAAATGACAAATGAAAGCGTTTTAATGTCATCAGCAGTTAACATGCCATTTGACATAGAGGCACACAATTTTAACATATTAGTTCAGAAAAAAAATAAACGAACGAAGTTTTTCACACAACTAAAAGACAAAATTGAATCTAGAAGTACAGTCTATAGGCCTATTCTAATACTAAGCGACCAGCAGGTCTAAATAACAAGACGTAGTTTACCTAATCACTTGTGATTGCACTACAATGTCAAGTTTCTTTTTCCGTAGTTTAGATGCCTCTGCCACAAATTCTGCTATTGATTTGATATAATCTTCTTTCTTTATTTGCAGCAAAGCCATCAAGTCATATTTCGCAACTAAGAATTATTTTAAAATATCACATCGTACATTTTCATACAGTTCACATTGGAAGAAGAAATGAAACTCGTCTTCTACAACATTCAATTTACATACTGGGCAATTAACGTCATTAACGCCTATGATTTTGCTGAGTGAAACTTATAAAATTCGTTTTATCAACGTCATACTGTATTTCGGTATTATACCATCGCTTACTACAATACAGACCTAGAGTTCTCGTTGGAAAACGCACAAATGAATCCCTATGCTATGTTCTTGTTACAATTAAATATATATATTTTCGGGTTGTAGATCGCTATATATTAAAAGGCAAAAAGTATTTTTCTTTGTTGTCTATTTCGGAATGCCAAGTCTGCTGATACGATGAAATTGAACGTTCTTTCA
>CM065690.1:37979864-37999864 GCA_017654935.2 Phymorhynchus buccinoides
GCATTCAGGAGCCTGTTTTACGTAACATCAACCTTTTGATGAGAAAATTACATAAGAATTAATTTGACGTCGCAGAGATTAAATGGAACATTTAGAAGAGAGAATGACCTTTTATATTACTAAAGACAAGTCACGTGCAAGCTACCCTTGAGTTAGCGGTAAACCCCCTGGTACGATATCAGTAACTAGGTAGTACGAATTCCGTGACAGGTCTTGTAATTCGTACCTTTTGAAGATTTTTTGGTGGTTTTTTTTACTATTAAGCCCAAAATACAAACATTATCTTTATAATTGTAGTAAACAGTTATAGCCCTCTACCACCAGCAGTATCTATGTTGAAAGTTTTATAGCTTTGGGATTATCTGCCCTTCAGATAGAGATCTCTATCCTTAGGAGGTACTATATCAATAAGTGTCCCATACGGGGGCCTACAAATATAGTGAACAAAACTAGTAGGTTTCATCAGATTCATTTAGGCAGTATAATTTCGCGTGAATCACGCCTCACAAATGTCACAATGGGATCGCAAAAGATGGAAGGAATGTTTAATTGAATGTTTTTTCACACGAACAGTGAACGGTAAATCGAATCGTATGCAGTGTAGCGGCCCTTTAGTGCTGCAGCCAGGGGTGTCTGTTGGCCTTTCGGGTCTACCCTATGTTAGAGGGGTTTAGTCCTCTGGGCTTAAAGAGTGCTGGTGCGTATTAGATCGACTTTCTATGAATGAAAGTTAGGTTTTACCTCCACTCGGCTGCAGCACATAATGGGAGGAACCATCCACCAACTATCATTCAATGCCCGGAGCAGATCCTGGAGGCACTGCAATACCAGGTCTGATCCTTTAAATTGTGAGAGATACTGGCATGCTATCTGCACATGTATGCCTCTAAATTGCTGTTGTTGTTCAGTGGAGGTTTTACGTCCTGATGGCGGAAAGCCCTTAGGAACAAGTTGTTCTGGTGCGGGGTCGATGATGCCTCTAATGAAAAGTTCATTTAACGTCCTCCGGTCTGGAACAGACACATATGGGACATTTATAGAGATAAAGATGGTGGGAACGATCCCGGAGGCAATGCCCGAAGGCAGTGCAACACCAGGAAAGTCCCGATTTTGTTAACAATACAGATGTTTTTGCTAATTGTTGTCCATATCGCCTCATATATACTGTACCACTACGTACAATCAACTGGTGTGGGATATGACGACACGCCATCACTCACCCATTATTACACCCCTTTGCGTCTCCCTGATATCTGGTTACTCCATTGGTATGGGATATGACGACACGCCATCACTCGCCCATGATTACACCCCTTTGCGTCTCCCTGATATCTGGTTACTCCATTGGTATGGGATATGACGACACGCCATCACTCGCCCATGATTACACCCCTTTGCGTCTCCCTGATATCTGATTACTCCATTGGTATGGGATATGACGACACGCCATCACTCGCCCATTATTACACCCCTTTGCGTCTCCCTGATATCTGATTACTCCATTGGTATGGGATATGACGACAAGCCATCACTCACCCATTATTACACCCCTTTGCGTCTCCCTGATATCTGGTTACTCCATTGGTATGGGATATGACGACACGCCATCACTCGCCCATTATTACACCCCTTTGCGTCTCCCTGATATCTGATTACTCCATTGGTATGGGATATGACGACAAGCCATCACTCACCCATTATTACACCCCTTTGCGTCTCCCTGATATCTGATTACTCCATTGGTATGGGATATGACGACAAGCCATCACTCACCCATTATTACACCCCTTTGCGTCTCCCTGATATCTGATTACTCCATTGGTATGGGATATGACGACACGCCATCACTCGCCCATTATTACACCCCTTTGCGTCTCCCTGATATCTGATTACTCCATTGGTATGGGATATGACGACAAGCCATCACTCACCCATTATTACACCCCTTTGCGTATCCCTGATATCTGATTACTCCATTGGTATGGGATATGACGACAAGCCATCACTCACCCATTATTACACCCCTTTGCGTCTCCCTGATATCTGATTACTCCATTGGTATGGGATATGACGACACGCCATCACTCGCCCATTATTACACCCCTTTGCGTCTCCCTGATATCTGATTACTCCATTGGTATGGGATATGACGACACGCCATCACTCGCCCATTATTACACCCCTTTGCGTCTCCCTGATATCTGGTTACTCCATTGGTATGGGATATGACGACACGCCATCACTCGCCCATTATTACACCCCTTTGCGTCTCCCTGATATTTGGTTACCCCCATTCAAAGAACAAATGGTAAACTTAGGACGCTGATTTGACCGCCAGGGGGCAATCAAACCAGTAGGGGCTTCACGCGTGCTATTCTTAGTTGGGCGTTGTGTGTGTGTGTGTGTGTGTGTGTGTGTGTGAGAGAGAGAGAGAGAGAGAGAGAGAGAGAGAGAGAGAGAGAGAGAGAGAGAGAGAGAGAGAGAGAGAGGAGAGAGAGAGAGAGAGAGGAGCTGGCTTGATTGCCTCCTGGCGGTAAAATACGCGTCCTAAGCTGCTCATTACCTGGGGGGGGGGGGGGGAATATTGGAAACGTTAAGAACGATAACTCTGGAGATAGCGTCCAATCCCATTGACTGCATTCATATATGGAATAGTCACCTTCTCCATTGGATGCCGTCGTCAGCACTTCGTCAATGGTTCTGGACTCCAGTTCCACTCCAGCATGACCGTACTGCGCAACACAAGTGGAAATTACGCGACACCCATACAAATGCGACGATTTTCTTCAACAAAGCTGAAATTCTATGACAAAACACTGGCTCTCTAGTCACTACACTTTTTTTTTTTAATCTAACATTTTATGTCAGCGTTTTTCTTTTCTGGTAACATTTGGTTACATTTGTGTTGTACCTTTTAGTGTTTTTAAAATGGAATTAAGTATTGATCATGATAGTTGTAAAACAATAAAGAAAAACAAGACGAAACTGAGATTCTGCGACCGTGTCTCCCCGGTCATCGGGCCAAAAGCATCTTTGCAAGCAACAGCGCAGGAAACCCACACTCTGTATGGAAGGCAGAAACAGAGCTGGGAAGACATCATCAGGGAATGGACAGGCATCACACCGACAAAGTCCCTAAAGGTCTGCGTACACGTTGACATCATTCACAAAATATCTCAATTTTCCCATGGCAACATAGTGTTAGGTCACTCATAATATGACTTACAAACCACTGTGTTACCACGGGAGCAACAGTGATATTATTGTGAATAATTATGTATGGGTTGCAGACCTAGGGTTACTCCATTGGTATGGGATTCTCTCTCTCTCTCTCTTTCTCTCTCTCTCTCTCTCTCTCTCTCTCTCTCTCTCTCAATTAAGTTTGATTTAATAATGTGTATGTGTTTTATTCTATTTTTTGCATTTTACAGACAAGTGTGTAGTGTTGGCTTAGGCTTGATTTTCTCATGATATATATAAAAATATTAGTGTCGTTTTTTATATTTGTTAAAAATTAAGATGATATGTAGGATTTATTTTGCTGTTGACATGTGCACATGCTTACTTTTAAATTTGTTTTGTTAGTTGAGTGTATATTTGAAACTTGAGTGCATAAGGTAGGATTAGGTTTGATTTTATCGAGTGTGCATGCTAATTTACAAATTTGTGCATGCTAAAAATAAATAAATAATTACTTATATAAAGTAAGATTAAGTTTGATGATGTTATGGATATGTATTTACTATACTTTTTATAACGTGTGTGTGTGTGCTTACTTTTAAGTTTATTTTTTAGTTGAATATGCGAAGTAGGCCTACAAGTAACTAGGCTCGACTTTGTCATGTATCGGTGTTTATCGGCTGTGTTTATAATGTTATGATTGTTAAAGATGAGTGTGTTAGATATGCTTCTCTCTCTCTCTCACTCAGTCTATCTATCTCTGTCTGTCTGTCTGTCTGTCTGTCGCTCTCTCTCTCTCTCTCTCTCTCTCTCTCTCTCTCTCTCTCTCTCTCTCTCTCTCTCTCTCTCTCTCTCTCTGTGCGCATGCATGCGCGCGCGTGTATGTGTGTGTGTGTGCGCGCGCGCGAGTGTGTGCTTAGTGTCATAAAATAATTATTTAGAATACACTTTTTTTTTTTTTTTTTTTTTTCTTTTTTTTTCTTTTTTTTCTTCTTTAGGCTTATATTGTTTTATTTTGTTTAGTGTGATTTAGCCAGAATGTTTATATTTATGTAACGAAAAGTGTCTCTTTGATATATTGTATTGGGGATCCTGTATAATGAGAGAGAGAGGAGAAAGAGAGAGAGAGAGAGAGGGGAAGAGAGAGAGGGGGGGGAGAGGGGGGAGGGAGAGAGGGAGAGGAAGAGAGAGGGAGAAAGGGAGAAAGGGGGAGGGAGATAGAGAGAGAGGGGGGAGGGGGGAGAGAGAGAGAGAGAGGGGGGGGGGAGAGAGGGAGAGAGAGAGAGAGAGAGAGAGAGAGATGAGAGAGAGAGAGAGAGAGAGAGTATGGGCCGTGTGTACGCACGTATTAATTGGTGCATTCCTTCTGGTTACTTGTTTACATTTGTATTAGTTTTTGTGAGTGTGGTGTGTAATGAGAGAGTGACAGTGCTTGGTGAACGAGGGTGGATGTCTTTGTGAGTGAAAATCATGTTATTTCGTTACTTTATTTCTTTGTATTCAAATGTTGGTGGTATGACTTTCTTGCTGATTTTAATTAATGTTTTCCATCTTTCATTGTTGCTTTTGTAACGTGCAACGAGCATACTACTATATGGAGTTTTAGCACTATATGAATTATTATTATTTTGATTATTATTATTATTATTATTATTATTATTATTATTATTGCTACTATTATTATTATAGGATTGGGTTTCATCTTGTTATGCATAAGTGTTTACTCCAAAATGCGTGCATGTTAAAGATGAGTATGTAGAATAGGATTTGGTTTTATTCTGTCATGTGTATGTGCTTACATTTAAGCTTGATGTATTTTTAAGATTAGTATGTAAAATGGGCTTAGGCTTGATTTTATTATGTGTATCGGCTTTAAATTTAAAATGTGTACATGTTACGAGTATGTAAAATAAGGATTAGTTTTAATTTTGTGATGAGTTAAGTTTTACTTATGTGCGTGTTAAAGATGAGGACTAGAAAGTAGGTTCAGGCTTGATTTCGTTATGAGCAGTATTTACTTTTTAATATGTGTATTCGCTTGCAAATAATATGACTAGGTTTGCTTTTGTTATGAGTGTGTGTTTACTTTTTAATATCTTCATGCTAAAAATGAATAATGGAATGTAGGAATAGGTTTCATGTTGCCATGGGTACATGTATTTACATTTTTAATTGTGCATGCTAAGATGAGTAGGTAAAGTAATACTATGTTTGACTTATTATATGCATGGGTTTCTTCAAATAAGTACATTTTAATGATGAAGTATGATTGAGGTATTTTTTATGTTTGTGCACTTCCCTATTTTGAATGTTTAAAGATGAGTGTGAAAAGTAGGATTGGGTTTTATTTTCCCGTGCGTATGCGCTTACTTCACACATTTTGAATGTTAATAATTAGTATAGTTAATAATAATAGGTTTGATTTTGTTATTGATGTGTGTCACGAAATTCGTGACATGCGCACCAAAGTCGATGAGACGCCCAGCTTTGGTTTGCAAGTACTTTCGCTCGCCAAGGTTAGGACAACTGACTCTTTACCAATTAATACAGATTGCAGCATGATGCATTTTCCACCCCACATGCAGAACGAACAGCATTCGAAACAGCTAAAACCCGTGTTGCATTTCAGCGCTCACTGAGTGGGGTGAAAAAAAAAGGTAACCCGACGGGTGATATAGAGCTTGCTAACGGGACATCGACTAGGACTTGTTTTTCGTCTTTCGTTTGGACAAGAACTCTCCCTTTGGTATCAGCTGGAACCTTCGGTGGTTCGGCGGTGTTGTGAAGAGGCCACGCCCTCGAGAGTACTCTACACGTCTTTCTCAAGCGGTCAGCCTTGAGGTGAAAAACCTTCGGTGGTTTTTGGAGTCCCCGTTCCCAACGTTCATGTTTTATTTCTTTTTCTTAAGTTGTTCATCGACTCGACTGACTGACTGCCCTGTCCTTGGAAACCAGAATCAACCGCGGAAGCGAGCAGGGACTAAGAAATGTTGAAGAAGGAAGCAAAGCAGAAAGCACCTGTGAAAACAAGCCAGAAGTGAAGAACCCAGAAGTGGCTCCAGTTTTGCGTTGCGTTTGTAGTGCTGCCTGCCGGAGAGTCCTGAGTTACCTACCCCAGCTGAGAGAGTTCCCCACCCAGCTGTTCTCGACTGCTCCGACAGGAAGTCCCATCCGGCACGAGTGTTTGGTTAGTACTAACTTTTTTAAGTTAATTTATGATAGGAATCAATTCAGTAGTTTGTTTTCCGTATCTCTTAATCTTGGCAGAATGAATTGTTTCTAAATGCTACATTAACTTAAGTTCTGTTCGGTTTGATAGTGTGAAGGACCCTTTAACCGACTCGGGAAGAATATTGTTGAGCGTACCTGCGTGCGTGCATGCATGTGTAACAGGTGCGTGTGAGCGCGCGTGCGCGCGCGCATTATAATTCGAACTATTGGGGTTGTTGTTTGTTGGACGAAGTTGTCATGCATATATTTGCGCGTGCGCGACTGCACTCGCATTGTCGAAGCAATATTTTGTTTAATGTGTCCATAATTCAGATGTCGGTGCATGTGCATCAGGATATACATTTGTGAAAATATCTAGTTTCGTATGTTTTTGCTTGTGTGTTGGTGCGCGTGTATGCGCACTGTATTTGAAGGAGACTCGTTCCGAGTTTTAATTCACTTGTTTGGAAGAGAGCAGAGGTACTCAGGCTTCTTTTGCTAAATATTGTTATTCTCGTGCAGAGCGAAAATATCGCCTGAAATATTTCTTGTGTCGCGACTCATTTCATGTTTGTGCTAGCAACTATGCCCGCTTTAGTCGCTTCGTTCAAACATTGGGTAGGAGTGTCGATTGTTTTATTTCGGTCTAAGACTCAAGTTTATTAATTTTTGGAATGAAGGATGGTTATCCAACCTCGCTATTAATTGGTTTGTTCCAGAACCTATTTTTTCTAGTTTTTGAATTGTTATAATTGTTAACCTTTTTCTTTCAGGAAATAGTGCAAATAAGGTTAGCATTATGTTCTAAAGAAAAGTGCACATTTTCCTGAATGTTCCAGCACTCTTCACCCAGTACTCCTCTTCATCAGCTCATCTTGTGGGGACTCGGCTTCTGGAGACTCCCACCCCTTTCCCCATGCCCTTGGCAGCACACCACCCCTTTCCTTAAACCCCACCTCACTTGTCCCTGGTCCCTATTCGAGTCATTTTCCCAAACCCCGCCCCTCCTCAGGAGTCTTGGATGGACCATCATCACCGTGGACTCGAGTGATGGTGATGGGTCCTGATGCCGTCGGGGTTTCATCCCCGAAGGTTGTTGGGTTTTTCTTCTAGTCTTTTCAGTTTTGTACATAGCCTATGATGAACTTCCACGTGTGGACCTTTCAGGCTTAAAACAAAGCCAAGGAAGCGTGGGTTAATTTTTGCTTGAGAAATCTGGTTCCTTTTGACGGACGCATTGTAATATGATGTTCATGGCATAATCCTTAGTATGTGTGCTATGTTTGATTGTTGTTGAATGCCTTGCTTAGTGTTATGTGTTTTGATTGTATTCGTGTACCGTTGTCCTTGTAATTTCCGCCTTTTGTTTTCGCCTTTTTGTGTGTGTGTGTGTGTGTGTGTGTGTGTGTGTTTTGCTAAATAAAATTTGCTTTGTCTTTCTCCAACCCATTTTATCTTGGTCTGATCTGGGTGTGCGTTTGCCTCTGTGGGCACTGGCTGGCTTCTGAATCCGCCACGGCTTGTTGCTGGGAGTCCTTTCGAAGGTCCCAACATCGAGCACGTGACATAAATGGGGGCCTGTCCGGGAGTCAGCACTTTAGTGCCCCCACGTAGGTGTAATGCGCACTTTGGGAAGACCATTTTGTTTTTGTAAGTGAGTGGTTCGTTTGGGGATCCTTAGAATTGGCAAGAGGACCTCATATTTTCCTCGTTTCAATCCCTTTGAGCCAGTAGAGGGAGAAGATTATTTTTTGTCGTTTTGTCCTGTGCAAATTTGTAGTTGTTGATTTTATTTTTCTTCGGTTACCATGGTTGTTGTTTTTCCTTGGCATCATAATTTTATGTCGATTGGTTGAAAGTTGGCAATTATTCCGAGAACTCTGACCTCTGTATAGTCATCTGAAGTAAATCGGTACATGTATATAAATACAAAACAAAACAAAAAACGTCTTGTGCAGAGGTGGGCACAGGAGCGGTATCACATTAAATCAATTGAAGGTGAAAGTAGTCTTAGGACTGATTATCCAGGATGGACAAGGGAGCAAATGCTGGTCATAATTACGACCTTCGCCCTAGAGGAGCCATGTGGGATCTAATGTCACAAATCCCTGTGACCACAGTTACCACCACTACCTCTACCACTACGACTACTACGGTGGCAGAAGCTAAGTCAGGGGCCCAGGTGGGAGCGTCGCATCCCGAGTTGTCTGCAGTCCATAGTCCGTTTGCCCGTGGATACTCCAGTACAGGGGAGCAAAGTAGCAGAGCGAAGAGAGAATCTTTGCAGAGGGAAAGATATCGTTCGATGGTACGAAATGAAATGGAAGACTCGGTTTTCACTGCTGGACTAAAGAAACCACCTATGGATAAAACAGAAGAGAAGGAAACAGAGTTTGGAATGTTCATGGTAATGATGGCAAACATGGAGAAACAGCGAATGGAGGACGAGCGAGTGAGGCAAGAGGAGGAATATAGAAAGGGACAACTCCGCTTAGAGGAAATCAAAATGGAAAAAGAAAGAGAACAGCGGAAAGAGAGGCTTTGGAGAGAAGAGATGAAACTGCGCAGAGAAGAAAAAGAGGAAGCAGAGAGACTTCGGAAGGAAGAAAGGGAATCAGTGATGATGGAGCAACAGAGAAGGGAAGACATCAGGAGAGAGGAGATGGAGCAGAGGAGGATAGAGGAAGAGAGGAAAGAACAACAGAGAAGAGAGGAGACAGCAGCAGGTGAAAGGAGGTTCCAGGAGATTATGCAAAGCAACCAAGGAGCCAGGAGGTCTGAGCGATATACAGGCAGCTTGAAACTTCCTGAATTGAAACCAGGAGAGGATGTCGACACTTTTCTAGACCATTTTGAGAAGATGGCCAACATCTATCGACTCTCTGATGATGATAAGTTGATTCAGCTAACTGGGAGTCTCACTGGGAAAGCTCGTGAAGCATGTTTCAAGATGCGTGATGAGACATATGAGAATCTGAAGTTAGAGCTTCGTCGACAATTCAGATTATCCCCTGAGATGTATCGGAGAAAGTTCCGGCTGGTGCGCAAGGATCACGCTGAAACGTTTTTCCAGTTTGGAAATAGGCTGGAGCAAGCCCTAACTCACTGGGAGGAATTGTCTGGGTCCGCATTGAAAGACCTCGTATTGATAGAGCAGCTGTTGAACACAGTTTCTCCTGACCTGAAAGTGAAGATAAGCGAGGAAACGCCCAAGACTTTCCAAGCAGCTTTACAGTTGGCAGAGAATTATGCTGAGGCAAGGAGGAGTCTACAGCGTTTGTCTCCCCCTAGGGAGAGAAGGAACCAGCTACCCAATAGACAGGGTTCAACACCCCAGGGACAGGAGTCTACTCAGGAAAGGATGCCTAAACATGAAGTCGCCCCTATGCAGGAAAACACTAAAGGGCTACGAGGTTGTTTCACTTGTGGAAGTACTGAGCATTTGAAGCGTGACTGTCCGTTCAACAAGCCTCGTCTGGTACAAAGGCCTTGGGCATCTGACAAAGAGCAAGCGAACAGGAAGGCCTTAGTGCAGTTTGCACGATCCCCACTGTATGATGGATGCGCCATTTTTCTGTCCAAAATTGGAGGAGCAGTTGTAGACACTATCCGTGATTCAGGAGCAACAACTGTCTTCCTCGACGAGAAGTTAGTGCCAGTGGACGCACAGCAGGGTCCTATGTGTGAAGTCATGGGTGTAGAGGCCTCTTTTGTGAGCCACCGATCAACGTTCCTTGTTGACCTTTGTACCCCATACTTTGAGGGGAAGGTGTGGGCAGTTGCCTTGGAGAACCCTGCCTATGGACTTCTGTTAGGAAACACAGTGCAATTTGAGGATGGAACGACTCGTTATTTGTCTTCTACACTTCCGGAGCGCGTCTTCGTGGGAGCCACTACAAGGTCTATGAAGGCCAAGGAAGAAGAAGAGCTTCAACCCATCATTCGCCCTGCATTGGATTTGTTCTCTACTGAAGTGGACTCGGTCACTGTCCAAAGATTGCAAGAGCGAGACCCGAAACTGGTTGAAATTCATGAGCGTGTGAAACAGGAACCCAAAAAGACTAAGACGGGACGTGTTTCTTTCCTGAAGAAGAAAGGATTGTTGTACAGGCAGTACGAAGGAAAGGAAGATTCTGCACGTCAGCTCGTTGTTCCCCAAGGTCTTGTTCTTACAGTACTTAAGGTGGCACATGACTCCCCAATGGCCGGGCATATGGGGACCAAGAGAACCCAGGAACGGATCCACCAGGATTTTTATTGGCCTGGGATGAATGGGGACATAAAGAAATACTGCAGGTCATGTGACGTCTGTCAACGTACTACACCCAAGGGAAAGAATCGGCGTGTTCCCCTGGGATCAGTTCCGATTGTACAAGAGCCATTTTCCAAAGTTGGAGTTGATCTTGTTGGCCCTATTTCCCCTCCGTCAGCTCGTGGACACAAGTATATTCTTGTACAAGTGGACTATGCGACAAGATACCCAGACACGGTTCCCTTGAGGAATATCGATACCTGCACTGTGGCAGAGGCGTTATGGGGAATGTGGTCCCGCACTGGGATTCCCAGGGAAGTCCTCACAGACCAAGGTACCCAGTTCGTCTCAAGAGTCATGGCTGAGATTTATCGACTCTTGTCAGTCAAAGGGCGAAGCACTTCGCCATACCATGCTCAAGCAAACGGCCTGGTTGAAAGGTTCAACGGCACCCTCAAGCTCATGTTGAAGCGGCTCTGTCGTGAAAAACCAAAAGAGTGGGACCGTTACATCCCTGCGGTGTTATTTGCATACCGAGAAGTCGCACAGGAAAGCATGCGCTTCTCGCCTTTTGAGCTGTTATATGGGCGGACTGTTCGAGGACCATCAACCGTCCTGAAGCAGTTGTGGGAGGAAGAAGAAATGCAGCCACAGGAGCGTGAAGAATGTGGGTACGTGATCGACTTGCGCAACATGATATATGATGCGTGCGAGTTGGCCCATCAACATTTGGAAAAGGCCTCGAAGAAGTACAAGAAACTCTACGATCGTTCTTCCAAGGAGAAGTGGTTTGAACCAGGGGATGATGTTCTTCTGTTGCTACCCCTCAGAAAGAACAAGCTGCAATTGGAGTGGCAGGGTCCCTTCCAGGTGATGTCTCGAGTGGGAGACTGGGACTACAAAGTCAAGATTCGCGGCAAAGAAAAACTCTACCATGCGAATCTCCTTAAGAGATATTACCGCCGGGAACAGTGCTGCGCTGGATACACACCAGTTGTTGTGGAAGAGCAGGGGATAGAGCAGACTGTATTGGGATGGGTTTTTTTGGGTTTTTTTTTGCATGCTTTATATTACTTTGTATGTTTATTTTCGTTTTTCATTTTCTACTTTTAAATATGTATTTTGTCCAGAGGGCTGGATGTAAAAAAGCATGTTATTGCTTACTCTATTACCCTCTATAAATAAAAGTCAATCAAATCAATCAATCAATCTCTCTCTCTCTCTCTCTAGGTGTACACAGACCATAAGAGCCACAGAAAACAGAGGAAGATGGAGGAGAGTTCTAGTGTAATTCTGTGGGACCCAATGACCTGAGCAGAGGTCAAAGGACAAGTGAAATGAAGAGGTGAAAATTTGTGAATATGGTTAACGTGTACACAGACCACGAGAGCCACAGAAAACAGAGGAAGATGGAGGAGAATAAGACTAGTGGCCAAGCCTTCTGTGGGACGCAATGACCTGAGCAGAGGTCAAAGGACAAGTGAAATGAAGAGGTGAAAATGTGTGAATATGGTTAACGTGTACACAGACCACGAGAGCCACAGAAAACAGAGGAAGATGGAGGAGAATAAGACTAGTGGCCAAGCCTTCTGTGGGACGCAATGACCTGAGCAGAGGTCAAAGGACAAGTGAAATGAAGATGTGAAAATTTGTGAATATGGTTAACGTGTACACAGACCACGAGAGCCACAGAAAACAGAGGAAGATGGAGGAGAATAAGACTAGTGGCCAAGCCTTCTGTGGGACCCAATGACCTGAGCAGAGGTCAAAGGACAAGTGAAATGAAGAGGTGCTTTCACTTGGGGTATTTGCCAAAAGGCACTGTCAGCCTTCTTTAGTCCATTTGTGATAGTACATTCTGGCATATGCCCCTCGAAAGTGGGTATCTCAACTACACGCATAAGAAATTAGCCGTCGTGTTGTAGTGGTTAGGCCTACGCTGTGAGGTTAGGGGTTCGAATACATCAGAGGCGAGGGTTTATTTTTCGGTCCTGGACCGACTCCTACCCAGAGTGAGTGGCTATGGGCTCAATGGGAAGACTGAAACCACGCAGTCGAGCTTCAGCCGCGTAGCGGATGCGATTCTGAGAGTGTTGCTCTGATATAATGACCAACACTGCAGGCTCCACTGAACCCCACCGAATAGGCTCAGCGGTAGTGCAGTGTCTCCTGACCTCCATTGGTTGCCCCCTGTCCTGACGTCCTCACATAGATTTGTTCCCCTTGGACTGCTGGTGTCAGATTCTGCGACTTAGACAAGCCGGTATGTGGTTGCGAGTTGGGACTCGGAATGAGCGGCGCGGGAGCAACGACACTGTACGGCCGAGACGATGGGACAGAAATAAAAATACACGCATAAAAACACAAAGCAATATTATTATTACGCTTCTACACTAAGCTGCCAATGCTAAAATAATGTTCTCGACGATATCTACGTCTATAGGTATTAAAAACTATTTAGTTAAGGAATTATGCAGTTTAGAAGTGACACGTGCGCGACTAGCCTTCTTTGTTACATGTCACTAGTTTCGCTATTTGCTACAATCTCTTACCGTGCTGCACCAGTGTGCGACCAGTACCATACACAACGCCAAGACCGTGGCCATTTTGGTAGGACCTGAAATGTCAGTATTGTCTAACACACGTTCTGTTGAGGAGCCTTCAAGAATTTATATATATAGGCCTATAAGACTTTCTCGTTAAAAAAATAAGTTATAGAGGTCAGTTTGTATTTGTTCTGTTAGTGATTTTGTTTGTTTTATAAAAGGTTTCAAGTGGTTTTGGGAAGAGAAAGGAAGATTAGATTAAACGACAGCTGTCCAAACGGATTCATCTATAGCCTACTGCGCGAATTCCTATTGTGTGTGTGTGTGTGTGTGTGTGTGTGTGTGTGTGTGCGTGTGCGTGTGCGGCGTGTGTGTGTGCGTGCGTGCGTGGGAATTCGCGCAGTAGGAACGAAACCGTCCAAACTGCACGCTCCCACA
This sequence comes from Phymorhynchus buccinoides, assembly GCA_017654935.2. Lineage (NCBI taxonomy): Eukaryota > Metazoa > Mollusca > Gastropoda > Neogastropoda > Raphitomidae > Phymorhynchus > Phymorhynchus buccinoides. The sequence goes on from CM065690.1 coordinate 37,993,491, forward strand.
CACATGCACGTGTGCACAACACACAGTTTGATTTAACATAAATGCGCTCAATTCTGTATGAAGGCCTATATGTACGAGTGTGTGGGGGTGGGGGGATGGCAAATCTAGTTTTTTGTGCAGATAGGCCGATAAAAAATTAAGACGTGAGAACTGAACACATGACGTCTGTATCCAGATGCTCTCTCTCTCTCTCTCTCTCTCTCTCTCTCTCCGCTTATTTATATATATTAGGTAAAAATGATAAGTATATTTGCGTGTTTTTTTCCATTGTGTAGTGTTGCTAAGTTTTCCTTTTCCTTTTTCTCTTTTCTGCCTGTAGAGAGAATGGTGTAAAACAATAAGGTGATCCAGCTTACACAGTCTCCCTCAAATACCTGGCCTAACTTGGGAAGCTTTACCAACACCAACTGTTCAAAAATCTTTAAAGGGGCACCCGGGCGGATGAGCTTTGGCCAGAAACACATCGAGATCACCAGGGAAACACCATTTACAGAGATCACAACACTCACTTTGCTCTGGTTTCCTAGAAATCAAACCGTAAAATCGGCGATTCCTCCTTGGCGGAGGTGAAGGAAGTCAAATTATTTCAGTGAAAAAGAAAGCTTGTGGCTTCTCTTTTCAAATGGCCGCCCGAGTTTAGACCAAATCGTTTGCACAACATTTGCACAATACCAGCCTTTTTATTTATTTTTTCTTTTAATTTTATACAGTTTACCAAAAGGAATTTCGCTCACAAAAAAGGAAATAGCTTTTTTTTAAATTTTACTGCACTATAAAGAAGAAAAACTTCAACCTCCGCCTCCACCCACCCCATCCAAAATGGCTTCTCTCTCAGGCATCTCCACCAAGGAATCGCCGTTTTGACAGTTTGATTTCTAGGAAACCAGAGCAAAATGAGTGTTCTGATCCTTGAAAAGGCTGTCTTTCTGGTGATTTCGACGGGTTTCAAGCAAACACTCATCCGCCAGGGTGCCCCTTTAAAGACACAGTCAGGGTATATAAGTCGCTTCTCTTTATCCCCACCATTTCCCACAGATTCACATCTGTATTGCTACAAATTCAGGACTTTCCTGGTCTTGCACTGCCTCCGGGCATTGCCTCCAGGATCGTTCCCACCATCTTTATATCTACTAATGTCCCATTTGTGTCTGTTCCAGACCGGAACACATTAAGCAGAATTTCAACATCCCTACCATTTTCCCAGTAGCGCGAGGCGGTAAGTCTCGGACTACCGAGACCCGATACTTGGATCGGATGCTATTCTGATTATGGCTTTAAGGTGAAAAGAGAATACTAGGGGAGAATAGGCCACTATAACCAAATTCCAGTCCCGTTTTCCAAAATAGCAGTCGCCTTCTCTGGGTTCTGTGTGAAGTTCATAGTTGCATGATGACTGACGCACGTTCGCGCACACACACATGCGCGCACACACATACACACATGCGCGAGCACATACACACACAAACACACATGCGCGCGCACACGCCCGCGCATGCACGCCACATACGCACGCATGCACACATATACACGCAGTCGCATGCACACACACACTTGTGTACTCATTCACAGCACTGTCATCAAAGCAAAAAACCCCACTTTTATTGATCCTTTGATTTCAGAGACCAAACGGACATCAATAAACAACCGCATATTAACAACAAAACATTTTTTTCTTGGCTTTTGAGCACATGAAACGATTACACCTGTGTAATGACATTAACGACAGGCCTACTTATAAATACTTCACTGATTAAAAAAAAATCACGTAAAACTAAAACTAACAAGTTTTCATTGAACAGGACAAAAATGGCAAAGTTGCAGTCCAGACATCTCCCTCATGTTTATGACTCTCAGGCTAAAAGTCGGGTTCTTTGAATTCAGTTTCATGGCAATAGCCCTAGACTGATTCTAACCCCTAGAGTACCTTCATAATAAAGGTACTCTACTAACCCCTATCCCTTTCCCGAGAACTGCAGAATGTCGTTTCTCAGTGAAAACAATCAATACACAAATTTGAATGAGGGTGTCTAAAAAATAGCTAGCCAATAACTATGGCTCTCCCCGAATCTATCATCACATAACATAAAAGAAGAGAATACAACTCGGACTAGCGATTGTAGAACAATAGGTAAAGACCACCTGGGTGGATTAACCCTTTCACCGCCAGCCATGTTTCAGCCAAACAATTCCATTAAATTTACCTGGGTAGAGAACAAAATCCATCTGCGGTATTGTGGATTCTTCTGTGACATCCATGAAATAAGGTCTATCCTTACTTCCCAAAACTTAGACAATAGGGTCTTTGGATAATAGACCCCAATTTGATGCCTTTTAGTGACATAGGTATTAACTCACTGTGGTGCTTAAATGCGACTTTGGCGGTGAAAGGGTTAACTTGGTTCTTCTTCTTGCATATAGCGTCCTCCATCAACGATTTGATGATTATGACGCCACGTGAGGGGTTTCCAACTAAACAGTTGACTTGTGTAAAAGACTTGCTGCCCAGATGATCATCTCAATGCGGGATTGAATGGGAGGGGGCGAGAGGGGAGTGGGCATGATTTGGGGGAGAGGCCCGGACAGGGGGTATGGAGTAATGGCTAACCATGGTTAACCACACGAGTGCACACACGAACTATTCGTTGTGTGACACGTGACAAAAGATCATACAACACGTAGGCCTACAGGCCAATGCCTCACATTCTGTCCCTGAATGGCAGGTTTTTTTGTTACTTCCATAAAGTTTTCAGTAGGGCATAATATCCTAGCCTTTCACAAAATTTCATTAAAACCCCCCAGCTGATTTTACAATAACGTCGTTCAAAGACAAGTTTTCAGACAAACCCCACGATAGTACAGTGGAACGTCCCTTATAAGACCTTTAAAAATCGTCCTAAATGAGGTCTCATAAGGGAGAGGTCTTATAAGGGAGGTCATTTTAATACTTACAAAGAAGGGCAATGTTTCAGAGAAGTAGGTCTTATTGTGGGAGGGAGTCTTATGTTGGGAGGTCTTATAAGGGAGGTTCCACTGTATTCTCATTAGCAGACGTACGTAATCACAACAATAGTAGGGGAAGACGGGGTAAAAAGCGCATGGGCGGGTAAGAAGCCCACCCCAATTATCTCATGAAATAAAGAAAATTTCAGTCAAATTTGCCCATGAGACGAATGCTAGACATTAACGCTCGTCTCATGGGCAAAATGAGACTGAAATTTGCTCCATTTCATGAGATAATTGGGGTGGGCTTCTTACCCGCCCATGCGCTTTTTACCCCGTCTTCCCCTAATGTCCACGCATGCACTGATTTCTGCCTTAAGGGCCGGCTACACTACATAAGAATCGATTCACTGCAATTTGATTTTGACATTTAAGAGGCATGATTGACGTGTGACAAGGGAGGTGGGTGTTAAGTGTGTTGTGTTATGATTATATGCAATACATTCTCTAGTGTATTCAGTTTGATAGAGATGTATGTATGGTGCATGGGTGAGGATACGTGAACCAGTCTGTTAGAAATGTTTGTACGAATGGTGAGTGAAAAGCGCATTGAGTTGCTTAGCAAGATTATGCGCTATATAAGCATTATTAATTATTAATTATTATTATTATTATTATTATTATTATTATTATGGGAGGTCTTATAAGGAAGGCTCCGCTGTAGTAATATCTTAAAACAAAAATCGTGCATAAATTATCTGTAACATGAAATAAGCTGTTGAGAATCAAAATTGTATTTTTATATCATAGTGACCACTGGTCATTGTCACAGACCACTGATTGTCTACATTGTACAAGAAACACTATAGTACTCACGACACACTAATAAGCTGTTAAATAATGAAATTTACGTTAAGCTGACCACTGGTCAGTGGCACTGATAACTTGTCATCTGCATTATACGAGTGCATAAATTATGGACACGTGGACACATAGACTTGACTCCCAATGTTATAATAATAATAATAATAATAATAATAATAACAATGGGAATTTATATAGCGCTCTTTCTCACATGAGCTCAGTGCGCTTTACATTGATAACAAGAACATTAAAGGCAAACAAATAATGAATCATTAGAAAGCAAAATAAACACGATGATTGCACGCAACGTTCTCTTACTTCCTCACACACACACACACACACACACACACACACACACACACACACACACACACGCACGCACGCACATACGCACGCCTGCATGCACGCAGGCACACACACACATACATACACAAACACACACACACACACATATATATACGTGAACGCACGCACGCACACGCACACACACGCACGCATACACTCACACACAATTATACAAGAGTAAAATAGTTAGAATATGAAAATTCTAAGAAGAAACATAGACCACATTCACATTCTCAATCACGTTTGGATACAATACTGCAGCTTGAAATAAAATCATACTGCCATCGGACATACCAGTTACATGACTAATTATAATAGACACATTTTGCAAGAACAAAGATACCCTTCTACCTCATTTACAAAGTACATTATAAGTACATTCTTTTAAGGACTCAATGACTCGGTGACTCAAATGTTTAATGACAAAAGCCAAATAAGCTCATACCATCAGAGTCACAACAAGCACAAATGCATGCACGTAGTAACACTGGCCTCCGGCCCAATCCGAACAAATGCAACAAGGGGCAAGTTAACATTGGGATACAATTTCTAGATAATAAGGGTATAAAGTAAACCTACACAGGCAATGCAATAAACACGAAGCAAAATATGTAAACCTAATACATGTGTAGTAGGCCTATGTTGCATATTCACACAGTACTTTAAATATCAAACATAGATACATAAAGACTTCCAAAATTGTGCAGGCACCTGCACACACATACAGAGAGAGAGAGAGAGAGAGAGAGAGAGAGAGAGAGAGAGAGAGAGAGAGAGAGAGAGAGAGAGAGAGAGAGAGAGAGAGAGAGAGAGAGAGAGAGAGAGAGAGAGAGAGAGAGAGAGAGAGAGAGAGAGAGAGAGAGAGAGAGAGAGAGAAACTTGAAAACTTGAAAACTTTAACTTTATTTTTCAAGGATAAAGATTTTAGGCAACGCCTAGTCTTTCAATCTGTCCTTGGTACATATACGAACATAGAATACAAACATGGCAAGGCATGATATTACACATACAAATTTGAACATAAAGGTAGCACCTTTGTACATATACGAACATATAATACAAACATGGCAAGGCATAGAATTACACATACATAATTAAACATAAAGGTAGCAAAGCAGGTATTGTGATAAAGACAGGTTGAAATACGAAGAGAGAGAGAGAGAGAGAGAGAGAGAGAGAGAGAGAGAGAGAGAGAGAGAGAGAGAGAGAGAGAGAGAGAGAGAGAGAGAGAGAGAGAGAGAGAGAGAGAGAGAGAGAGAGAGAGAGAGAGAGAGAGAGAGAGTCCTTGTAATCGACTTACTCGCTCACTCTCACCCCACCATATTTTAGTAGAAATCAAAATCAATTTGCATAATACTGAGGCATTAGAAGAATTTCCATGTACACAACCTCACACTCTTATACCCATCATATTTTCAGTCAACACCCAAACACCTCACCTAGAACACAGACTCTTTTAAGACATAGACCACTTATGCTCAAGCGTACACTTTGCTCTCCCCTACCTACCCCTCCCACCCCTATGCTTTTCAAGAGAGAGAGAGAGAGAGAGAGAGAGAGAGAGAGAGAGAGAGAGAGAGAGAGAGAGAGAGAGAGAGACTCGCCCACATTGAATTTCCTATAGTCTTCAATCGGCTGCTATGGGCATCCAAGGCACACAGGCGACATGAATATCAATCCAGGCCTAATCCACCAACGGTACTCTCCCATGCCGACTTTACTACAGTCTTTAATTGCCTGCCATGAACAAATGGACAATCAATACACGCAGACAACATGAATCTCAATACAGTTCTATTCCGTCAACTGTACTCTCCCACCCGGACTTTCCTAAAGTCTTCAGCCGGCTGCTATGGACATCTAAGATACGCACGCAGGCGACATGAATCTCAACACAGGCCTAATCCGTCAAATGTACTCTCTCATACCGACTTTCCTGAAGTTTTCAATCGGCTGCCATGGACACCCAAGACACACAGTGACAGCTGCGCTCATTGCACCCAGTTTGGCCTTCCTGCTCTCCGTCATTTCGATGTCAGCATCTCGAAATCTTGACCACTTGTAAAGGATGCCCTTGTCCACCTGGTGGCAAAGCCTTTGTGACTCTTCTGTTACAATACGACCCAGGTAGAATTCTAGGGACTTCCATCTTCGGTCCAGACTAGCTAAGTTTATCACCTGCTGGTAATGGATTTCTCCACCGTATACCAAGTTTCGCAGGTGGG
>CM065690.1:38004864-38047292 GCA_017654935.2 Phymorhynchus buccinoides
TTAAGTAAAACAAAAATCATGATTTGCAGGAAAAGGGGGCATGTAGCTAAAACAGAAAAATGGTATTATGATGGTAAAGAGATAGAAATTGTGAACAGTTATAAATATCTAGGTTTTTTGCTTTCAACAAAGTTATCGTTTGTTTCTGGTTTAGAAGAATTTGTTGGTAGGGCTAAGGGGAGGGTAGTTGAAATTATGAAGACAATGTGGAGTCTTGGAAAAATGGATAGAACTGTATTTTTTCAACTTTTTGATGCTCAAATTAAACCCATATTGTTATATGCTTCAGAAGTGTGGGGTAGTTTTCGCTTTAAGACAGTAGAATCAGTTCACCTATTTGCATGCACGAGATTCCTTAGTGTAAGTCCCAAAACCCCAAATACGATGATTTATGGTGACCTTGGGAGATATCCATTGTACATTGATAGTTCAATTAGAGCAATCCGTTACTGGTTTAAATTACATCAAATGCCACTGTCTAGAATCCCTAAGCAAGCTTATCTTATGAGTATTAATAGGATGTCAAAAAACACAAATGCTGAGACAAATAAATTGAAGAACTGGGCAGACGCAGTTAAACGATCTCTAGATATGTATGGATTTTCAGAGGTGTGGATATATGGTGGAGTTGGTGATGTAAATGCTTTTGCTGTGTTACTTAAACAGCGTATGATCGATTGTTTTAAACAAGACTGGGCAGCCAAACTCAATAGCAGTGACCGTTTCAAAACATATCGCTCCTTCAAATCTTTACTACAATCAGAGAAATATTTATCCGATTTAACTATCAGTAAATTTAGATCAGTCTTTGTACAGTTTCGCTTTGGAATGAATGAGCTAAATATCAATCAGCGATATAAAGATATTTCGAAACTTTGTCCATCATGTAACAAATTAGAAGATGAACAACATGTATTCTATGATTGCACAATGTATAACGAGTTGAGACGAAAATACTTGTACAGACATAATATAATAATGATGGTAACTACAAGACCTCCCTTACTTAACTGTTTATTGCAAAATGAAAGTTGTTTAGTTACTAGAAACGTTGCTATGTTCAGATACTATGCTCTAAAACAAAGGGAACAGTTTACAACACTCGTAAATCCTTAACTTGTTTTTGTTTTTGATGTAGTATCCGCATCATGATATATTCTATTGTTCTAATGATTGTGTTCTTTACCTTTTTGCTTTAGTTGTGTGCATATTAAGTGCACCTCCAAATGTGTATAGGTCGGTGGCCTCACATTAAAGATTCATTGCGTCATTGCGTCTCTCTCTCTCTCTCTCTCTCTCTCTCTCTCTCTGTCTCTCTCTCTCTCTCTCTCTCTCTCTCTCTCTCTCTCTCTCTCTCTCTCTCTCTCTCTCTCTCTCTCTCTCTCTCTCTCTCTCTCTCTCTCTCTCCCTCAGTTACGTATTTTGTATTTCCTCATGTTTACCATACTTGCATGCCTTTGTTGCTAAATCATTCTCCTGACATGAAACACAAATTAAATTATTGCCACAAGGTGTCGCCGAGCGGCAGGTATATCCTTCGTTATCATGTCCCCCGCCCGTAGTTTCCGAGGGTCAAAGGGCAATGTCAAAAAGGTCATTGATATTTAGCATCCCATATGAGCTAAAGATAATCTACCAGCTTACCAAATAAGCTCACCGGTTACAATTAAATAAGTGTTCATATATTTTCACCAGATGGTGGACAGCGGCGACATTCTTCTCTATCGACACAAATTCTGTCATGAGATGGAATATGAGCCAGGCAGATGAAGATGGCGGCTTGCAAAAAATCACGAAAATGAGGCATAGCTCGGCTGTGAGGAACAATGCTCAATTTGTCTTTGTTCCTGTTCTGGGGGATGAGTTGGCATTACGAATGGACAAGACTTTAGAGGGAAACGGTTCTTCAGCTTTGAAGGGCAACAATGGGAAGAAGAAAATCAACACGGCAGGAATGAATAGAGGTGGGGAAAAAAACCGGTCTGAACCGAAAAACCGGTCTTGGACTTCCGCGGTTCGAAAAACCGGTTCGAGTTGCTGTGAACCGGTTTTTTAACTGCAAACTGAAAGTAAGTTTCTCTTAGAATAACGCATTCTTTTCGAAGAACAACACTGAATCTCAGCGCAGAGTGGGTGTTTGTAAACCAAGAGTAGCTGTTTCTAGTTGTCTGGTGTTGTAAGGAGCAAGTATGGCCATGATTAGGCCTACACCACAGGAACGAACATTTGGAGGCATTTTCTCCTGAGAGAAAAAAATCGAAAGAGTGATAGAGTGATTGTAGAAACTATTGCACCAAGAGAATTGTGAATGGAACAACAATAAAACAATGTCTTTTGAAGTTTATTTAATTTCACCATATAGTAATAAGCCAACTGTCCGTGTGTGTGTGTGTGTGTGTGTGTGTGTGTGTGTGTGTGTGTGTGTGTGTGTGTGTGTGTGTCTGTGTGTGTCTGTGTGTGTGTGTGTGTGTGTGTCTGAAACACGAAACGGGCCTTATAACTCCGCCGTTTTTCGACCGAATCGCTTCAAATTTGCTGTGAGCCCTAACGGGCCCATGGCAACGGCAACCAAGGCGGCCGTGTCATTTGCGCGGTTCGGCAAATGCGCGAAACGCGCATCCGCCGGCCTCTCGGCGCCCGTATCTCCGGTGTTTCTGGACCGATTGTCTTCGAATTTGGCAGGAAGATCACCGGGGACGGTGACTATCCGTGTACCAACCCGGAAGCGAATCGGTTCAGAAACGCGCGCGCTATGCGACTCCGCCGTTTCTTAACCGAATCGCTTCAAATTTGCTGTACTCAGCGTTACCAGTACTTGGCGTTACCGTTACTAGGCGTTACTGGGACTCGGAGTTGCGCTAGTTTCTATAAATTCTTATGCTAAGAAGATGAGCAAATATGTTCGGGAAAAAAAATGATATGCACACACACACACACACACACACACACACACACACACACACACACACACACACACACACACACACACATCTACACACACACACACACACACACACACACACACACACACACACACACACACACACACACACACACACACACACACACACATACTCTCTCTCTCTCTCTCTCTCTCTCCCTCTCTCTCTCTCTCTCTCTCTCTCTCTCTCTCTCTCTCTCTCTCTCTCACACACACATACACACTTATAGGCATCTAATGTAAATTCCCAATGCCCCACATGGCCGAAAGGCCGGAGAGGGCGTAAAAACCCTATTATCACACATATCACGCTTCATAAACTGCTTATTAACGTACATCCAGTAGTTATTGTTCGATTAAAATGAATGCGCTTACTGAAGATATTGTCTAAAAGTAGAATATGTCATTACTGTTGTAAGAATGAGATAGTAGCAATAACAGCTTTTCTCCACCCAACCCTGGAACTGAGAGAGAGAATGTGTGTGCGTGCATGTGCGTGTACAAGCGTGCGTGTGTGCGGTTGTGCGCGTGTGACTGTGTGTGTGCGCGCGCGCGCTCGTGTGTTATATTTTTTCCTGGCATTGTATTGTGAAAGATTTTCTCTTCTCATTTTGTTTATCTGTTCAGGTACATAATTAAGATTATTATATTTTGTATTCCTTATCCTCCCGCTACATATCTGATTATTCTCAAAGCTAGTTCATTGCATTGTGAATGTGCCACCATCCTTCACACTCCAACCGCCATATGACGTTTTGTTTTTGCTTTGGTTTAATTATTTTCATTATGATTATAATATTTTTCAACTACACCCCTACCCTCACCTTCCTTTGACACGGGCAGATGGCTCCGTCATTAAATTGTTTGTTGGAGTTGAGCCAAGTTTTTATTTGAGTGTGTGTGTGTGTATGTGCGCGCGTGTGTGTGAATATTCTGACAAATACATATGTTTGCATAGGTGAAACTACTGATGCGAGTACTGGTTAAAAAAAACGATTCCAAAAGACCGGTTCGGGACGAACATACCGGTTCGAAAATTTGAACCGGTTCTCAACTCTAGGAATGAACCGACAGCAAAGCTGGAACTTCTTCCACCGCTTGATTGTGAATGGGGAGTTGGATTTCCGTGATGTGGCCGAGTAGGTGGTCGGTTTTAGTTCTCTTGCTGTGTCTGCCTGTTTGTTTGCCTAACTGTCTGTCTTTCTGTCTGTCTTTCTGTCTGTCTGTCAGTCTGTCTCTCTGTCTCTCTCTCTCTCTCTCTCTCTCTCTCTCTCTCTCTCTCTCTCTCTCTCTCTCTCTCTCTCTCTCTCTCTCTCATACTCCATTAAATAACTTTTTGTTGAATGTTTTGGACTTTTCTGGATGGGTAGAAAAACGGATTCAGTGATTTACTTTTTTCTATTTTCATTCACTTTACTATTGGACTGTTTTCATGCAGGCATTTTCGTCAGTTGTACTATTTGATTGTTTTGTGTTTCATTGCTACGTTTTGGTATGTCGAGGACATCATAAAAACAAGCTTAAAACTTATCCATTTATCCACACATGCACATTTCAGACACTCTCTCCATAACCCATAAAGCCATTCCTAGATCGCTCTTCACATCCTAAATCACACAAACAAACAATACGCATAGGCCAACACATACTTTTGTTAAACAAAGAAGAAGAACAAAAGAGGGCAATCTGTCAAAAAAGGAAAGCACAAAAAGAAATATGAAAATCAATCAATCAATCAATCAATATTTATTATCCCCATTAAAATGAACAAGGAAACTTTGTTTGCTGTCACATTAAAACATACAATAAAACACAATGCACACGAGAAGTAACATATCACAGATGTAAAATTATGAGTATTATACATGCACACAACCACCCCCCCCCCCCCCCCACACACACACACACACATACTTTCTCTCTCTCATATACACTACACACACCCTTTAACACACACATACAACTGCACCCATATGCACACACACGCTTCCACATCATTTGTGAGCACCACTTACATACTTATGAACTGTACATATAAATACCCCAATTTGTTTCACCCCCCTCCCCAACACACACACGCTCCCCCAATTCCATCCACCTCCACCCATTACCACAAATGTATCCAAATCATCATCGACACAAGGCATAGATAAATAAATAAATCAGTAAATAATCAAGGGGAAAGCATCAGTAAATAAATAAACAAGAGACAATAGGGTAATAAAAAATGACAATAGACTAAGTTAAGCAAATGTGTGTGTAGGGAAGTATTTTTGAGTGAAATGATGAAACGGGATTCGTCATAGAAATAAACAAGTGAGTCGCCAAGCGGCAGACATGTCATTTGCCCGTTCCGACCCAATACCTCCATTCCCCCACCTCAGCTCCCACACTTTTAGCGTCCTTTGGATGATGTTCATCATGATGAACATCATGGTGGAGCCTTCAGTGTGCAAGCGCTGAGGAAGCCAGGCAGACGCTTGGCGAAAGCTACGAGTGAGTAGAAACTGTATGGGTTGAGAGAATAAGTTTAAATTTTCTTCATTATGTTAACACCTCAATCGTTAAAGCTACCACAATACGTTCATTATGATTATAGGTATGTTCACTTTAGAGTCTAAGACCTATTGCCACCCAGTTTGACCTTTATATTTGTCAAGAGGCTTCAAATGTCTGCCACTGCCTTCCATAGGTCATGCTGATCAGGAATATTTAAGGTTATCTGGGTTCGTCAAGGCAATCAAAGTAACCAACACTTTACTCTACACATGACCTTGAGGCGGTCTACCACCCTGCCGAAATTGAAGTCAGTACTTGCAAAACTGTGAAAGACATGACTAAAACTTCGATTTCACAACTCTGCGTCCTTGACCTTGACTTTCAATGGTACCTACTATTTGCAATTACCATAAGCCAATGCATCCACATGCCAAGTTTGAACATTATCAAGTCCAACAATGTGAATGATATGGCTACAAAAATAAATTTAGGTATTCAAAGGTCAAATTTTAAGATCAATGTCAGTACGGTTATGGATTTCCTACATGACCATTTCTGCTACATGGTGCTCTACCACACAAAAGTTGAAGCGATTTCATCTATCCGTTCATGTGATACAGCTCGTATATGAAATGTATGGTTTAAAGAGAAGGAGAATTCGATTTTCAAAGTAGAACTTCAAGGTCAAGGTCTGTATGGTCACTATTGTTTTATAGAACATTTTGTGGACTATGATAGGCTTGTATCCCCACATAACTTTTGAAGTGATTCCATCCAGTGGTTCACGAGATACAGTCCAGACAGACAGAAAAAAATACTAAAAAACAAAAACACAAAAACCGCAACAGACAAATGCTCCTTTGTCAATCACAGATCAGGCAAAGGACAATACGTGATATTTTGAACAACATGACTTGACTTTCAGATACTCATTAGACGACTACTTGTCACCAATGGACCAGGAGATCTTGGCTGATGGACCTCCGTTAGACCCCAGCACTGTGGCCTCTCCTGACACGTCTCGTCTGGAACTGGTAGGGCCATATAAAATGGGGATGGTCAAAGTGGGTGAGAACGCCACCGTACATGTCATCCTAAGAGACACCAAAGGAAGACCCGTGTTCACGGGGGGTCACGTGATCAGAGTCTGGATGGTGGGAAAGGCAAGGTGAAACGATCGGCGGCTGTGGACGTCACAGACCTGCGCAATGGGACCTACGTGGCGACACTTCCGGTTCTGTGGTCCGGGCCCATCGAGGTCCGTGCTTCGCTTCAGAGGCCTCGTGAGTTTCGGTGGGGAGTGCTGTTCCTGTTCAAAAACATGAAGACTGTTCTCCAGATTCTGGCCAACTTCGTCTCTGGCCCTAAAGAAGAGGTAGGTCATCTTCCTGCTGTCGTCCATAACAATAAACCTGGTGATATTATCACTTCAAAGCTTGTTTTCTGATTTTGGTTTTGCACAATAGGCCTTTATAAGTAATCCTAAGTGTCTATAACGGTTAAAAGAGTTTGTTTTTCTAAGATGCTTTGGAGAGCTCCATGTAGATATTAACAGTTTCCACGGTAATCCATTTTCAGAAAAATCCCTTCTTGTGGGACAAAAACATTTTTCAAATTCAAATTCAAGACTGTACTGAGTCTGATTAAAAAATACAAATATGAATGAGAATTGTGTCTGGAATACGAAAATCTCGAAATTGCAAGTAATTTTACACATCAAAAGGGAATAGTTTTGTTGTTCTGAAATTAGGTTACCATGGAAAATGTTAATTTCTGGAGCACTCAAAGGCATTTTGGAAAATTAGACCATCGTAAATTTCCATGCATTGAATCTTCTCAAAAAAGTTGAAAAATAAAAAGGATAGCATTATCATTAAAATTTGTATGAGCGATTTTGTGGGTTGTAATTTTATAGTCACTCTGTCGGACCTATATCCCCTATATTTCTATATCCGATTACGTAAGCTCTTATGCCTACTCTTATTGCTGTCTATCCTCAGATTCCAACATAGATAGTGATTTTTATTTTTAAAAGACATGGTTGGCGTTTGTTCTAATATAGTACCTATTAGATTGTTGCACTCTTAAATAAGCCCCTTCTTTACGAAAATCCTCTTTACTTAATGATGGAAAACAATCGCTAAGAAACTCTTGCATGTTGTGAAAGTGGGGAGCTTTGAAATGGCTAAAAGATGAAAGGATAATTGTTTGACAGGAATTTGTTGTTTACAAAACATATGCAGTAATGAATACGTTTAAAGAGCAGCTGTTTTGTGCTTCTTTTCCGTATACAAATACCTAGTTAAATAATGATTAACTTTGCACAGCTAGTGAGCTGTTCTTTCTCACTCTCTCCTCCTTAGCATTTTATGTTAAATAGGCCTAACAGGCAGCTCTGATTTAAAACTTGCAGACAGTAGGATTTTTGGGGCAGCTAGAACGGAATTTTCTGTCAGATTCTCTCTCCCAGTTTCTATCTTTTTCATGGCCAAGCTATCACAAAGTATAGTCCTCACGGTCGGTTTTTATTTCTGGATTGACACAGGCCACTCTGTGTAGCTTCATCCCTGTAGTGCCTGGCTATCCTGAGGTGTGCAACCTCACCTACCTCAACAGCAATCTGCCCTGGTACAGCGGACGCCCTTCCACTCCCGGCCTCAAGTGCCGTGACTGGATTCACACGCATCAGTCTTTTATTCCCATCAAAGGACCAGAAGAGGCCATCGTAGGTCCATATTTTACCCAGTAAGTTAGACTCGAACTAACCCCTTGATCCTGGGTAGACGACACAAAACTGAGTCATCATTAAAAATGACTTTGCATTTTAGTTCTGAAAACTAGCAGGGAGAGGGGGGAAAAAGAAGAGTTGAAGTTAATTAATATTATTGGCTGGGTATTAGACAACACGACAAAACTTGTAAACAGCAATTATTTTACCCATAAAGAAGTTGGGAGGACACTGGACCAAACCTACCCTTAAATGTGGGGGTATTCAGCATAATTATGGAGCAAAACATTCATTTCATAGAAAAATGTACAGACTCCATAACTTCGATACTAGACAGCTAAACACATGCGAACTGTGTAACAAAAGTTATGTTTAAAAAAATCAGAATTGTTTGCTTTTTCTCTCAGCAAAACTTTCAAGTTCTGGTCGTGTATTTGTGAAAGCCAATGCAATTGTCTGATCAAGTAGTCTTGGGTTTGCCTTCTCAGTCTTTGTTACGACATAATAATTCATGATTATGCGATGGCTGGATGATGCATTTGTGATAACTGAATTATGTCATTGGCTGGTCTAATCATGTGTTTGGGATATCATCATTACGTCCTTCGGAATTACCTATCATTTTTGTGATTGATCATTTCTTTCATAAATTAACTTGTTCGAGTTTTAATAGCCTATTCATGTTGTTGACCTATTTGGGTTGAGCTGATCAGGTCTGTGGGATATCCATAATTATGTGGCTTTAAAACAGTTTATATAGCACAATGATCACCATTGAATTTCAGTGAACTTTGTAACCTTTTTCAATGTTGTATTTCCAGTGTAACTTGCGGCAAGAGGAAACTTCATCAAACAATTCAGCTGACAGCAATTCAAGGTGAAGCAATCTACTTAACACTTACTTTGAATCATTTTCTTGTTAAGAAAAACGGAACAAACACACATAAAAACAACAAAATGTGTATACAGGCATAAGTGCTGATTGAAAGATAGAACTAGAAATGAGAAAGCTGTTGTCTGCTGCCTAAATTGAACTATTTACTTGGTTAAGAAAGTGAGTGGCAATTATTACAAGTCAAAGAACAAATAAACATTTATTCAAATCAAGATGTCTTTCTTCATGATTGTCTTAACCCTTTCGCCGCCAGCCATTTTTCATCCCTAAAATACCATTAAACTTACCTGGAATTAGAGAGAAAAAAAAGATCTGCAATATTGCTATTTCCTCTGTGACATGTATAACATTAGGTTTATCCTCACTTCCCAAAATTAAGAAAACAGGGTCTTCAGATAACAGGCCCTGGTTTGATGCTTTTTAGTGACATGGGTGTTAAACCATTGTGGTGCAAAAATGCAACATTGGCGGTGAAAGGGTTAAATGGATGCAAAGTAAGTTGAAGCACTGCAGTGATTATTTGATTTTGTTTTACACAAATGATAAGGGTGGGTGAAATTTCTGGGCGCCATTGTATTCAGTGCCCACGTCTGAACCCTTCTTGACCCTTAAAACTCGTTGGAACGTTGTGCAAGTGTATCCCATTTGAACATTTCACAAATAGTCTAAAGGCGACTCAGCTGCGCATTATTAATGCTGATCATAATATTTTTGCGTTGCACGAGAGATCAAGCATTGGGGTACGAATTACGTGATCAAAACGTTTATGAGTTGTGCATTTAGAATAGCATCTGAAAATGTTGTGCCTCATATTTGGAAGTCAGTAAGCCTAGATGTTTGTGTACATATATGCAGAAGTAAACAAAGACAAATGCTTGTTCATTGCCCGATTACAGTTGGCCATTGCCCAAATGCGGTTAGGGAGTAGTCAGGGTTATTTTTTGTTTTGTTTTGTTTCAATTGTTTGTTTGTTTCTCTGTCTGTCCACGCTGTAACTCGTGAACTGGCGGACGGAATCCAAATTTGAAATGGTCAGTACCACTTTTGTGACCATGCTGACATTGAACTCGAAGTTTGACCTTGAAACATGATATTTCTTCTCATGGCATCGCTAGACTTACAATATTTCAAACTTAGTAGTGGATGCATCTAGACTTCTGGTGGTTCTGAATGTTGGGTTGCGGTCCAGGTCAAGGACGTAGACGTTGGAGGTGTCCAATTTGTGTTTTAGCCATATATTTCAGATTTGTTGCAAGTCTGTTGCAAGTTTGAAATTTGGTAGTCTGGTTGAAGGTTATGTGTGGTCCAAAGGATTGATTACGTTGATCACCTTGACCTTGGCGTTTGACCTGTCTCTTTTGGCAGTTGCTATAGTCTAAAAAAACATTGGGCATACACCTATTATAGCCATATACATTTTGAATCAGCATAACCCAAGGAATACACTTTAATCGTAAATTGGGATACCTTTTGAAGAGCCTTGACTTTGACTTTGACATTGTGGCTGTAGTCAGTTAATTACTGGTCACAGACCCATATAACCATCTGTATTATTGATCGGATTCGCCCAGGATATGCAGTGAGAGACATGTTGAAGCTTCTTGACCTTGACCTTTGATCTTGTGGCTGTAGTCTGTTAAGCGTTTGTCAAACCCCGTTATAACCACATATTTTCTTGGTTAGCAACATCTAAGGAACGCGATGGATACATTTAGAAGATTGTTATTTTCACCTTTGACCTCGAGGCTGTAGTAGTAGTAGGAGACCATGGCCTTGAACCCATGTCCTTATTGTAGCAGGTCTTTGTTATTAATAGGATTTTAACCATGTCATTTATCAGGTTCTTTGTCGTGAGAGGGCATGACTGTCTGTCTCTCGTTGAATTTTGAAGGGTGGTCCATTCACTATCACATGATTTTCTGTGGGCTGGCATGTGAAATGGGGAATATGACTGTTGCTCGGCGACACGCTTGTTACTACTAGTACTGCTGCTACTAATACTACCGCTGCTTTTGATTTCATGGCCATTATGTATTTATCATAGCTGTGACTCCGTTCATTATCTTATTGCAGGCCCAGAGCAAAAGACACCACGCGCTGACCCAAAGATCTGTCAACCTTTGACACCACGTGAAACATGGGAAGCCCCCGCGCCCAGAGGGTTCTGGGAAGACAGCCAGTGGCGGCCTCTGGTGGGCTGTCCACTGCCGCAGTTGAAACGATCCACTGTCTTGGAGTGCTTGCACAATACGCAGTTCATTGCTGTGGGGGATTCCAACGCACGATTTGTGGTCATTTTCGCTTGTTATTGTTGTTGTTGCTCTGTGTGTGTGTGTGTGTGTGTGTGTGTGTGTGTGTGTGTGTGTGTGTGTGTGTGCACGCGCGCACGCGCGTGTGTGCGCCTGCGTGTATGTGTGCTTGTGCATGATGTTTGTATATGCATGTTTGGCCGCTCATACATCATCGCGCGTACACGATTTAGTGGTGGTCGAAAAATCATCGAAATCATTTAATAATATTTCAAATTTCGCATAGCCTACCCTTATGGTCCTGTAACCTTTCTGAAAATTGCAGCCAAATCGGACAAAAGAAGGGGGGTGAAGCGGAAAATAAAATAAAGTAGAATGTTTACAAAGACAATAGGATTCTCCCTCTATAAGGGTTGAATAATAAATTTTAAAAAAAGAAAGAACATTGCAGTGCCCATATGGCGTTCAAACTTAAATTAAAAATTCAATGGAATGTTCTTGTTGACATTTTGAACCACATTTGATTAATAGCGAAGTTCGTGAAATCGTTTAAGTTGTCCAGACAGATAGACCGTGCAGTCAAAGCAACGAAGACAACAACAGCCTAAATAGAAGTAAAGTAACTATAACAATGCAACATTGTGGAAGGTGTAAAGTTTGGCAAATTAAAGCGATAAATAATGGACAGATTGTTTTTATTGCCCAAAGAAACACGTATTCTAGCTAGTTCATTCATGTTCAATTATTTTCCATGACAGTTCATTCATGTTCAATTATTTTCCGTGGCAGGTAGAACGAATGCAGTCATATGCAGGTTGCACTAAGGGAGCGATAGGAACCACTGGAAAGCGGTACGTACCCATGGTGTTCTACTGTCCTGAGCACATGCTGCATCTGTCTTGGAATCCCCACGCCTTTCCCTACTGCAGTGACGCGTGGAGAGAGAGAAAGATGAAACAGTCCCCGGGTTTCGTCCTGGACACCTTACCTACCAATGGAAGCTATGTCGTCCTGATCCACCTGTATATGCATTTTGCTGTTCACCACATCTACAGTTATATTCTTCAAGTCAGGGACGCGGCTCGGGGCGTTCGTGACCTTATGAAACGCAACCCCACGGCAAAAGTCTTCATCCGAGGCCCTCACGCCCTGAACTATAAGATTGTGTGCTTCCAGGGTGATCTCCACGCTATCCGGACCTTGGCCATACTTCAGCGTGAGTTCAGAGACTTGAGAGACCACGTGGTGTTCCTGAACATGATGGACATGACCGTGGCCAATGAAAACTGTGACCTCCACCCCAATGATCACGTGGTGAGAACAGTGTGCCAGATGATCGTATCCTTTGTGTGTCCGGCAAAATAGTGGTGAACGAGGTGACAGTGAGTCGTTTGACAAGATACAATTATGTTGTTTGGGAGATTGTTGTTATGGCAAGCAGCAGGGAGTAACCAAACAAAGACTAGAACACAACTTTGTCATGATGTCTGGTACTAAAGTGGAATTTCGTTGTGTAATACTGTTTCTCCATCAAACAGATAAGTATTATAGAGATTGTCTGAGAGTTATTGGATACTAAATTTAGTGGCTCAGACAGAAGAGGTGGCAAAACTAGCTCATATCGTTATTACTGGGGGCAGCAATAAGCAACACTAGTAGGCGAGCAGTTGTGACATGCCCACGTAGGCCTGCAACTGAATGCAACAATTTATTTGTTTAATGTTCTTGCTGTGAGAAAGTGTGGTTGTTGTTGTTTTTTTGCTTTGACGTGTTGTGTTAAAGTATGTTTTCTGAACTTTTGAGCGTTGAATGTGTTCATTTATAAATATATAAATATGACTTGAAAACTTTACAATCTTGGTAGAGAAGGTGGAAATGGCTTAACTTATTTTCAGAAAACTCTCTCTCTCTCTCTCTCTCTCACTCTCTCTCTCTCTCTCTCTGTGACGAGCATGTATATATGATTATGTGTTTTTTGTGTGTGTGTATGATCAGGGGCGGATCGGGGGGTGGTGGTGTGGGGGGGGGGGGTACAGGGTAAGGTAGGCCGTGAAAGGCGTTTCCAGACTGGTAAATCTGTAAATATGCCCTCCTCCTCAAACGTTGCACCCACCCCCACCCCCCTCTCGGTCAACAAAAGTTATCACGGTAGTGGAAATCCTGGTGGAAGGATTTCTTGGCTGGCTATGCCCTGGACCCTCGGCGGACCCCCCCCCCCCCCCCCCCCCCCCTTGCGAATCATCTGGTCCGCCCCTGATAATGTGTGTGTTTGTGTGATCTGCTTGGTAGATCGCATTGGTCTACAGTATTACCTTCATAATTGTAATACTTATATTCCTGGACACTCTCAACCTGGTCGCCATTGATCTGCAGAGGAAGAGGAGCAGGAGGGTTCTCCCGGAAGTCAATAATGACTTCCTTTGTCTTGCTGACGTTGAGAAGCAGATGGTTCTCCTGGCACCAGGCAGCCACACTAGTGACACTGTCTAACAACCAAATAATCACAAATCAGATAAAAAATAATAACTTCCATAAAATGTGTCTTCTGACACTCAAATGGCACCCTAGATGCGCATCTCAAGTTAAGAGACATAATCAGGGTTGTTGTCCTCACGTACATCCCAAATAGGGGAAATTGGTAAGTTGTTCCTCTCCCTATAAAAACTCTCGTGGTCCGAGGGTTATCGTACAAACCGCAGAGATGCGTGCCTACCCTCACGGGTGGGTTCGTTCCTAACACCTCTCCACACTTTGACTAACTTTACTTTTATAAAGGCCAATCATGGAGGCCTAGAGTGCTAAAAGACGATAAGTTAACTTCTACTGACTCAGAAACAGCTGAGGTTTTTGCTGAAACGTTTGCCCAGGCAAGTCAGACTAAACACCTATCAACAGAAGAACAAAATAGACGCAGCTCAGTTCCCCATATTCCAAAAAATAACAACAATTCTTTGTATATTAATTCACCTCTCAATATGACCGAGCTTGCTGGTGCCCTTAATCAGATTAGGAAAGTGAATAAAGCAACAGGAGATGATCCCATCTCCTACAAAATATTAAAAAAATTACCCCCATCTTTTCTTAAAATTTTATTACATTATTATTCCAGATGTTGGGAGGAGGGGATCGTGCCTCAAGCATGGAAGGAGGCACAGGTGGTAGGGATCCTTAAGCCAGGAAAACCGGCTAGGGACCCAAAGAGTTACCGCCCTATCTCCCTCACCCCTCATACTGGTAAACTTTACGAAAGAATCGTAAAAAACAGGTTAGAACATTTTTTGGAAAAAAATAATATTATTCCCACTTTCCAGGCAGGTTTTAGAAGGAATAGGTCCTGCATGGAACAAGTAGTAAGGCTTACCTCCCATGTCAGAAAAGCACTTGCCAGGCGCAGGAAAGTCTTCGCCACCTTTTTTGACATTAAAGGGGCGTATGACTCCGTCTGGCATGGGAGGCTTCTAGAAAAACTCAGCAGGCTCGGTATTGAGGGCAATACGTACAATTTCATTTACTCTTTTCTTCAGAACAGAAGCTTTAGGGTTAGGGTGGGCCACTCCCTTTCGACCAGACACTACATGGATATGGGAGTGCCCCAGGGCAGCATCATTGCCCCAATCCTATTTAATATCATGCTTCATGACATTTCCAAACTTAAACTTGAAGGCTGCCGCATTTCTATGTTTGCGGATGACATAGCAATATGGTCTCTCCCAACAGCTAGAGGGATCAAAGTAACGCTTGCACCTGAACTTGGTGCACACCAGCACAACACCAATTTAGTTATTCACTATTTAACCAGCAATGGTTTCACCCTATCGTCACAGAAATGCGATTTTATGGTCTTCTCTAATAGACAGGATAAAAACGAGGATTATAAGATTAACATTCTTGGGAAAGTCAAAAGACCTCCCCCTCAAGTTAAATTCTTGGGAGTCATTTTGACACGAAACTTGTCTTGGACAGAACATGTAAACCATCTAATAAAGAAAGCCACCAAGGCCTTAAACTTTATTAAAGTCATTTCCTACCAGAAATGGGCTCGGGACCCCAAGTTTTTAGTTTCTCTGGTTCGGGCTCTAGTCCGCAGCAGATTAACTTATGGTATGGAAACCTTCTACAACTTAACCAAATCTAACTTAAACCAACTTGCTACTTTGGAACTGAAAGCCTTAAAAACTGCCTTGGGCCTACCCTCCTATGCTGTCAATCTTTTAATTTACAGAGATATAGGCTGGCTCCCTCTAGAACATCTCATAAAGTTAAATTGCGCCACCTTTTTGACCAGAATCTATAGCTCACGGAATTTTACTATAGATGATTTTTTCACCCAATTTTCTGACCCATATTTTATTAACTCCAAAAAATCACTCAGTAAATACATTAATATCTTTGACTTCTCCAAGGAGTTGTTTGAGAAATCGGACCTGATGATTAACAATATTGCGTTTTATACAAAATACATAGTACCGCAGTGGGATTGGGACCCTCCAGTATATGACATCTCCCTTCACCTCCAATATAACAAAGAGGTAGATATTAATTATCTCACTATTGCAGCCAAAGAAAAAAAAATTCAACCTAAGGCATGCCTTGAGCATTTTCACAGACGGCTCTAAATTAAGCGACAACCAAATTGGATGCGCATTCACAATTCCCAAATTAAAAATCTTTAAGGCTTTTCAACTAAATAAACACGTTTCCATCTTTTCACCCGAACTTTGGGCTATTCTAGAGGCCCTTTCCTATATAAATTATCTCCCGAATGCCCCGCTCAAGATGGTCATCTATTCTGACTCTCTTTCTTCCATCAAAGCACTTCAGGGACAAAATAAGAATCGTCTAGAAATCAAAAACGAAATTAAAAATTTAATCCACCAATTACATCGCAAGGGTACTGATGTCACTCTGGCATGGATACCATCCCATTGCGGTCTTATTGGCAATGACCTGGCCGACCACGAAGCCAAATTGGCAGCCTCCCATAGGGCCGGTACCATACAGGACATAGGCCTATCCACTGGCGAAGCCAAATCAATACTAAAACGAGCGTCTTTCCAGGAGTGGGCCAAGGGACTGGAGACTTTTGCCAAAGCCCACTCCTGGGACCCAAACCTAGTACAGGGGGGATTGTTTCTTACAGTTCCACGTCAAATACAACGACTTATTTTCCGTATAAGAACTAAAGCATTTTATAGTAAATTCAAGAACATCACCTGTGAGTGTACTAAAAATCTAAATTTCGACCATCTTTTTCAACCCTGCACTTTTATTCTAAAGGAATTCCATGAATTACACTTAAAATTAAAATCTGCTAACATTCCCTTCACCAAAAAAGCCATATTATCCAAAGGTGAAAAGGAATGGTCTCCTTTGGTGTGGCTTGCAGAAGCCATACATAATGCCTCATTCAAATCGCACTTCTAAATAACCACACTCATACTCAGTCAACAATGGTTAGGGTGGAGTCCCTCCGGTCCGCGGGCTGGACACCTGCCCACACTCCTGCTCCCTTCCCCCCCCCCCCCCCTCTTCCTTTTTATCTAAACATGCGCGTGTGTCGCCGAAGTGGCTCCCTTTTGAGCCCATCTTTTTTTAATTCCTTTCCCCACAGTGGACGGGTGTCCGGTGCGAGCACCTGAGGCTTCTTTCATAGTCGTAAGGCTTTTTTGCTGGTGCTCCCTCCCCTTAGGGACCACTTAAGCGGCGGCTATCCTCTGCTCGTGTCGGAGAGGAGGGGTCCCTCTCCCTCCCTCCCTCCGCCTCGAACAAGATAGAATTGTTAACCACCTTACCCCCACTGATAGTTTAATCATAGTGTTCCACTGTTTAAACAGGGGCGGGGGAGATTTTGTGGCTACCCCCCCTTGGTTGGTCAGTGGACTAACTCAAATAACTTTAGAGAATATTTTCTACCATACGTAATCAAAAATAACATTAACGTCAGTTTCCTGACCGCTAGCCGGCCGATTGACCTCCCTCGCGATCGTTTGTAGGGGTCGGGCGCGCGTATACACTCACAACAAGTAAAACTTTACAAATACACCACACTCTATTACCTACTAAAAAGCATCCTGGAACTATCTCCCAAACTTATATTGAAATTTTAAAATAAAACTATACCCGGACCTTACATATACCACGACTAAACTACTATCATGTATTTTTTAATCTTTCACACTTAACTACTTATACCCAAATCGCAACATGAGTATTTCACTTATCAAGAGAGGACGATCTCTCGATTGACGTCATTAACACTACCTAAAATCATGGCACCCTCTATCAGAATTCGGTTTAAGGTCAAGATCTATATAGCTTTGCTCTATCCGCCCAAGATAAATTTTTAATTAATCTTTTACCACACATACTCCGGTTACTTAAATTAAATATCTTACTAAATCTTTTATCAACTCAGAATTTTAAAGAAAAATAAAACATTTTTAAACTTAGATTAAAACTTAAGTCCGAGATGTAAATTTTTCCCCTGTATAGGGAAGTCCCGGGGGCAGAGTTATCTTCCCCTGGTAGGACACATTTAAAAATTTTTTTTTAGCCCGAGATGTACATTTTCCCCTAAATTATTGGGATGTCCTGGGGGCAGAGGTTTTCTTCCCCCGGTAGGGCTCGTTAAACTTTTAGAATTCTGTTTTACTTATCAACTCTTGTAAAATATTGAACATATATTTGTAAATATATTCTTTATTTTTAAAAAATAAATAAGGGCCATTAATGTTTTTTTATTATTAAACTGAAGTTAAACCTTCTTTTAACATTTGTAGCCCTGAAATTTTAATCCCGGGGGAGTTAGGGTTTTCGGTTGGGTCACAAAAAATTAAAATAACAAAATAAATTTTTATCTATTAAAAATTTTAAAAAAAAAAAATAAAAACTATCTCAAATTTTATCAAAGTATTACCAGACTCCTTTAAATAGCCTAAAATAAATCTCGCCAGACTAATATTCCAAAAACGGCTTGCGCCTCTAAAAAATATTTCCCCTATCACTATTTTTGTTTATGTCCCCGTCCCCGTAACGTTTTTATATTTTGTCCTGTCCCTCAATCTAAATCCAAGTAAAAATGTCTCATATGTGCCCTTAGGGGTCGAGAGGACGTAAAACATTAGCTACCACCACCCAAATAGGGGAAATTGGTAAGTTGTTCCTCTCCCTATAAAAACTCTCTGCTACACTTGCTTATTTTTGTTTCAGTAGAAGTATGGCCTTATGTTAAGCTCAAAATACAAACGTTTGCTATTAATGTCAGCTCTGGACTATTAGTATGGAAGTAATTAAATCTTCCCCAAAAGTATCTAATTTGTTTTTATAACTATTGAGTGACAGAGAAAGCATGACTGTGATCAGTTGAACCAGAGATGTAGAAAGTGTCTCTACACATCTCTGGTCGAACAAAGTATAGTATAGTTGTGCAGCGTATATAGGCCGCGAGGCCTGTTGCTGATCTTTTGATAAGGAAACTAACTAGCCTATCTTTGGGCTACAACCTAGCAATCTTAATTTTGATTTATCTTATTACAATGACTGTTCACACGGGCTGTCTGCAGCAGACACACTGGCTGTGGCACGCAGCGGGTGACTCACGGAACCTTCACGGAAGGCTTATTGATTTTTGTCAGAGTTATTATTTTCCGGGGAAAATCAGTCGTGTTGTTATTTTCCAGGGTTGGTTTTCACGTCGAGATGCTAAGTGACTTATCATAATGATATCTTAGTAGCTCATGCTAAAGTCGAAATTTGCTATTCACGTCGACATTATAGGCCTTGCATGATAATAATTTAGTAGCCAAAATCGCTGCTAAGTTAGAGGTATATATATACCTACCGCCTCTAAATAGCCTACTTAGCATACTGATGATACTGATAACAATGGCTGCCGCGACGGAATCTGCGGTGACAAAGAATTTTCAGGGATGTCAACCATCCCTTAGATAATTTTGATGATCTAAGGGATGGTTGTTTGATGATATAAGGGATGTTTGTGTCGCGGTTCAGATTTCGCCGTATCAACATTTTCAGACTAACCTACTCTATTGAAAACAGCCTTCAATTGGCGAACCGAGGACACACGGTTCCCCCTTCGATCGCTGCAGGTTTGTGTGGCCCTCAGGTTTTGTGGGTCATTCCAGGCAGTTCTCGGGGACAGTGTACATCTGTCACAGCCAACCGTCAGCAGGATAGTTGGGCGGGTGACAGATATTAATGCGTTGCTGGAGCAGGCCCACCAATGGATTCGGTTCCGCTACCAGTGCATGGCAGACGAGCAGAAAGGAAAAAAGCTTGACGGTTTATTTTGTCCCTATCTACTAGAGACACTCAGACAGTTCTGCTACTACTACTACTACAATTTTACAATATGCACAGAATGCCAAATGTGTTTGGGTGTGTGGATGGGACACTGATTAAAATTCAAGCCCCCATCGAGAACGAGGAACCGTTCGTAGACCGAGGTGGGGACCACTCGATCAACGTGCAGGTAATTGTGTCCTTGACATGTTTTTGTTTACCGTTAACCTTGCCAACGGTTACCCATAATGCCGTGTTTGCAGCCGTTAACGTTTCCTTCCTGCATAGTAAATTAGGCCAGAGATATAGAAAGTAGGCCTAGTAGTAGATAATCAAAATTATCATACTGATGCATGTTAGCTTTCACGATCCAAAGAGAGACCGGCTATATTCACATTTATGCCCGTCTGCTGGCGTCAAGAACGATAATTTGTAACAGAAAAGGACCGGGTTGACGGGCATAAATATTATTAATATTAATGTGAATATAGCTGAGAGACCCAGGATAGGATTGCTATCAAAACGAAGATAAGTTGCTCGTTTTGTGTTGTTGCCTTTGTTCTGATGTGTATCTTTAGACTTTACCTGTCTTCGTCATGTCCAAGAAAGAAAGACGGGTATCATGGCACTATCTATCTAGGCTTTTTCAGCCTTTTGCCCTCTAGATTGATTCTTTTTGTTGTTAATGTTGTATCGGCATTACCGATCCACTACTTAGGCAGTCATGCTTTATTTGTCTAATTTTAAATTTAATTAAATTTACTGAATACACAATATTTAGAAAATATTTATCGATCTAATGAGTTTTGAATGCATTTAGTGACGATGCATTTACTGCTTCGTTTGGAAGGTTATTCCATGCGTTAGTAATACGGTTAGTGAAAAAGGTTTGTGTAATTTTAGTATTAATTTTTTTATATAATTAGTTTAAAAGTATGTTCGCGGGTTCTTTCATCCTCACACAGAGTTAGTAATTGTTTTGTGGTAGTATAGTCATAAAACCCATGGAGACACACAACGAAAACGGATAGTGTAGGCCGTAACAGGCCTAACATTAGTAACAAGTAGATCTAGATGAACATATTCAGTCTAGACTATATGGCAGACACTAGCCTGACTAGGGCCTGCAAGTACCAGACAGTTAATAGAGAACTCTAGTTTCTGAGCACATGTAGCATCAGCTAATAATAGTAATATACAAAAAAAGTGTATGAGAGCAAATCATATTGATATTGAAATAAATGGTGTGTGTGTGTTTCATGGTGTGTCGTGTGTGTCCTTCAAGATTCTTCTTCTTCCTATTGGGGATGTTTATCCTGCCCTATGCCCAAAGTATTTGTTTAGAAATTAGACTACTATTGGTACACAGGATGCATGCTTTGTGTCATCCATTCCACTGGCACACATGGCCTACTCCTACCAAATAGTGGAATGGGCGCGCGCAATCTGATCTTGTGCGTGCATTCGTACACAGGACCTCAGTTTTAGGTCTCATCCGAAGGACCAGGAAATAGGAGTAAAGTATCTTTCCCAAGGATACAACACCCATGACCATCTGGGTTTGATCGAACCAGCCCACTCCCACTCGTAAACTCGTTGGATTATAAACTTGCACCTGATACTAACAAATTCAAAAACCTCCTTGACAAAGACCCAAACCTTAGTAAATTAAAATACCAGTATGACTGATAGTCTACCAAAACCGTCACAGCTGTGCCAACTGAATTTTAAATATTTTTTTTTTTTAAAGACGCTTGAGAGGCCGCGAGGCCTAGTCGTCTTAACTGACCTGACCTGACCTGACAACCGATTTTTCAATATCGGCAAAATCTTAAACTGATTGACGAGAAGAAGAAATAACCAACCGGCCACAGCACTTCTGTGTTGTGTGGGGGCGTGTTGTGTGCATGTGCGCTCTACTCTGTGTGTATTACTAATGTGTGTGTGTGCATGTGTGAGTGCAGAATGTTCATTTAATTGTTTGTGCGTCTGCACACATCGTGCATGTGCACCCGTGTGTGTGTCTTTTTGTGTAAGAGGGGGAATGAGTGTGTGTGTGTGCATGTGTGTGTACGTACTTCACTACTTGAGTGCGTATGTGTGCTTGTGCATGTTGTTGCAATGCCCCGTTCATGTGAGATATTATTTTTGTGAAGCATGCACCTAGAGCCCCGATGGGAAAATAGGCGCTATAACTATAAAAATGATCATTATTATTCTTCTTAGTATTATTGTTATATTATCTCTACAGTACCACTACCAGTCTTTCTTTTTTTATAATAAATTTGGATAGACTAGATCATAGAGTTAAAATAATGCATTATATCCGTCTTTAAGAATGGTACAGTTATAAGATATTAGCAGATCTATATGCAATTATGACTCAACAACAAGACAATTAGTGGCAGACCTGTATGAGCTGTGAATGGCTGAAATGTGACAGCAAATGTTTGGGGGAAACATTGTGTGTTACTGTTAGTGATGGTAGAGGTACTGGTAGCGTGCATATATGTGTGTGTGTGTCACTGCATGCTCATATTGCACTGAGGATGGAGAAGTAGGACTAAGAGGACAAATTGTCCTGAAAGAAAAAAATCAAACTCTTACGTGTAAGTGTAACTAAGAACAAATGTCCTGGCTCTTTGTTGGAGACATCAGTACTTAACAAAGTCAGTCAAGATTAATTTTTAGTAGAACTGATGGGTATACCCGGATACACAATAAGACAATATCAATTGTGTAATAAGGCTGTGACCTATATGACTTGGGCCTTGGGATGTGTGTGCTTGTGGTACTTGCAGATTGACCTGATTTGAATGCTAAATGAAAGTACTAATTTAAAACACAACTGTAGAAGTTTGATGTTTCCTTCTTTCGTTTTTTTCTTCTTCTTGCTCTTGTATTTGTTCTTCTTGGGTTTTTTCTTTTTAATAGTTTCTTGTTTTTGCATGTTGCGTATTTTTTTCCCTCTTGTTGCATTTTCTTTTCTTTTGTTCCTTGTGGACAAATTTGTAAAACAATGTAAAAAGCCACAAATTGATGTGTCTAAATCTTAACCCAGTAAAAGGTTCAATCAATCAACAACAACAACAAAAGAAGGAAAAAAACAAGAGAGAGACTCTCAGAGAGTAAAGAGTTGAAATGTTGTTTGTTGAATTGTGTGATTATCAAGAGAGAAAGAGAGAGAGAGAGAGGAAAGAGTTGAAATGTTGTTTGTTGAATTGTGTGATTATCAAGAGAGAAAGAGAGAGAGAGAGAGGAAAGAGTTGAAATGTTGTTTGTTGAATTGTGTGATTATCAAGAGAGAAAGAGAGAGAGAGAGAGGAAAGAGTTGAAATGTTGTTTGTTGAATTGTGTGATTATCAAGAGAGAGAGAGAGAGAGGAAAGAGTTGAAATGTAAAAAAAAAAAAAGAAAGTACTAATGGGATATTTTTTTGATATATCTATGCGCAGGTGATTTCCAATGCTGACATCGTCTTCATTGATGTGTTTGTGAGATGGCATGGCAGCACGCATGATTCGCGGGTTCTGCGACAGTCGTCGGTGTATGCTGATTTTGATGAGCAGGAAAACAGACCTATCAATTGAATCATTCTAGGTATTAATTTTGTACTTTATAGTCTCTTTTAGTCATTTCAGAGCAATCAGCATTATGTTATTGTGTACATAGCAACTGTGAACGTTTATTTTGCATATGTCAATTATTTAATCTTTTTTTGTGTGTGTGTGTCACTGTGTATGTGTGAGAGAAGAGAGAAAGACAGAGTGTGTGTGTATGAGAATCATATGTATGTGTTTATTTCATTATGGTCAATTGATTTAGTATATAATATTTAAGAGGTTGTTTTTTCTGAATAAGTTGATTAAAAATCTAATATAGTAATGCATGCACCAATTTCCAGGTTTACTTTTCTTTTGGTTTGAATGAAATATTCTTTGGTCTTAAGTGATAACTATAACTTTTGGTATAATAATAATAATAATAATGGGAATTTATATAGCGCTCTTTCTCACATGAGCTCAGTGCGCTTTACATTGATAACAAGAACATTAAAGGCAAACAAATAATTAATCATTAGAAAGTAAAATAAGCACGATGCTTGCACGCAACGTTCTCTTACTTCCTTACACACACACACACACACACACACACACACACACACACACATACACACACATGCATGTGCACACACACACTCACACACAATTAATTATACAAGAGTAAAATAGTTACAATATGAACATTCTAAGAAGAAACATACAGACCACATTCACATTCTCAATTAAGTTTGAATACAATACTGCAACTTGAAATAAAATCATACTGCCATCGACATACCAATTACATGACTAATTATAATAAACAAATTTTGAAAAACAAAAATACCCTTCTACCTCATTTACAAGCATTTAAAGTTTACAAGACGTAGACATTCTACATACAAAATACGAATTATAAAATAATTGTAAATACATTTTTTACAAGATTTCTGCAATATATATAGGATAATCAAATTCCATGTGACAGTGGATACATGGCTCGTGACTGGCTCTTCACCCCATTCTTGCACCTCAACAACCGGCAGGAGGAACGCTACAACAGTGCCCACAGAACAACAAGAAATTCTGTGGAAAGGGCGATCGGCAAGTAGTAAATTTCTATTAATTTTTTTTAATTATCTAGAAATCTACTATGAACAGTGTTGGGAGGCAACAATTATTAAACAAATGATTATTAAAAATACAAAAAATTAAGATGTGTTTTCAGAGCATTTAAAATTGACATTTGTTATTTTATGCATTTATTTCAGACCGACAATTAATCATTTTTCCTTTACAAGGTTTGTAAGTGAACAGTGATGTCCCGATGCCCTGGTGATAGGACACTGACCTTTTAAAATTGAAAATGTCATATTGTGTTCTCATCTGTCAGGAAATATGCCTGATTACAATTTTAAGACAGGCAAATTTTGTCTTATTGATTTCTGCAAGAGCCAGGACTTTGTCTTATTGATTTCTCTTGTCTCAGGACAGTTTGTCCTATCATTTATCGATCCTTGGTACATCATTGAGTGATTTGGGCTTCAAGTTATTTTAAAGTCCATGAGAGCGAATAATACATATATATTTGATTCATTCTTCTCTTCATTATATTACTCCTATCCTGAACAACCTCCCCCCCCCCCCCCCCCCCCCCCCCCCCCCCCCCACTTTCTCTCCATCTGTGGTGCTTATTGTGGTGCATAAGAGTGTCTGATATTAATTGCGTTAGAAAATGCATTTGATTTTTAAACAAGTTTGATTTTTAACATACATTTAACTATTGTGATCTGATAAATAATCTAATAGTATGATGTTCATCCTGCCCCACGGGTTCTCTCTCTCGCTCTGTTCTCCCCCCCCCCCTTCCCCCTTCATTTATATAGATATACACTCCGACTTGGGTTTTGTAGTTTTTTTTAATGCATTTGATTCAGATTGCCTGATGAAGCTTTAAATAAAGTGAAAGATTGCAAAGAATTTAGTGGAGTGGGTAGTATGTTGGTGCAGATGCTACTCACTTTATTTATACACTACTCACAAAAAGTTAAGGATCACTATGAGAAAACAGGTGCGCAATAAACTCCGTTCGCTCCTGTTATTTTTTTCTCAGTCAAGCCAAATTGTTATGAATTCTTGTTCAGCTGTAAGTGGGCGATGTTGTGTTAGTGGAAACATTGCACGTGATTCTCTATTACTGAGCTTGGCAGCAAAAGAAAAAGCGGAAACTTGCGAAAAAGGACCTTGTTTTGGATCGTTCTGCATGAACACATTGCACAAGCCAGATGGAAAAACCATTATGCACGTGCAAGCACTGCTGTTTATGTGTGAGATGCTGTCTCTTGCTTGGCTTTATAAGAAGACATACCACCAGTATTAGGCCTGATTTGACAATGCCTCCACGACGAAAATTGAGCGAGTTGGATAGGGGACGAGCTGTTGCATGGTTCCAAGATGGTGTTCCCAAGCGAGAAGTGGCCAGGCGACTTCAGGTGTCCATCTCGGTCATTGTCAGACTGATTCAACGCTTCACAGCCACTGGGAGGGTCCATGAAAGACGCAGATCTGGTCGACCGAAGAAGACAACTCCACGTGAAGATCGTCTCATTGAACGACAAGCCCTGCAGACAAGAACAGCCTCTTCCAGCATCATTCGAAGGCAGCTGAGGGTGGCTACTAACATCAACATCAGCCAGCAGACCATACGGAACCGCCTTCATGGGTTTAACCTCCGTTCTCGTCGCCCAGCTGTACGGCCACGCTTAACTCCAGCCCATAGGGCAGCACGCCGCGCCTTCTGCAGACGTCACGTGAGGTGGACACGTCAGCAATGGTCCCAGGTCCTGTTCAGTGATGAATCACGCTTCACCCTGAACCACAACGACGGCCGACTGAGGGTCTGGAGGCGCCCAGGGGAACGCTTTATTGACGCCACTGTCCAAGAAAAGGTGGCCTTTGGTGGAGGTTCTGTAATGGTCTGGGGGGCCTTCAGCCTTCACCACAGAACACCCTTGTATCATGTACAGGGTAACCTGACTGGCCTCCGATACCGGGATGAGATCCTTCGACCGCTGGCTGTGCCTACACTGCAGCAGATGGGACCGCCGGCTGTCTACCAGGATGACAACGCTCGCCCCCACAGGGCAAGGGTGGTCAACGACTTCCTGCAGCAGTCTGGAGTCAACAGAATGGAGTGGCCAGCATGCAGTCCCGACCTCAACCCGATTGAGAACCTCTGGGATGAGCTGGATCGCAAAGTGAGGAGCAACCACCCCCCTCCCAGGGATGCCCAGCACCTCTACCAGATGCTGCAGGCTGAGTGGCAGGCGCTTCCACAGAGGATCTTCACCACCCTGGTCAACTCCATGAGGACTCGCTGCGTCGAGTGCCAGAACAGCCATGGCGGATACACGCATTACTGAACTTTTGGGAGCATCAGAATGCCCTGTCTTGTGATTTCAATGACTTTGGGAAATCAAATTTCGATACGTACCCACTTTGATCAAATGTACAGACCAAACGATTGCTCGAAATTGAAGGCAATTGTGCATCGTTATCACTAAAGCATTGAATTAAATGTTGGCCAAAATCCAACGCATTGGCTTTCTTATTTGGAAAGTTATGAATTAGTTTGCAAGTGATCCTTAACTTTTTGTGGATAGCTTATATAGTCGCTGTCCGACGCTAACCGTGTATTTACACAATCAGTGATTTTACAGGAGCATCAAAAAACATATTGTCGCCTGCTACAAAGTCAATCCCCATTTGATTATACGCTTGACACTTCTTCTTTACCGATGAATAAACATGTGACACAATAAAAGTTGCATTAACACCCAAAATGTTCGTGATAATTCAGTTACACGGTTAGTCACAAAGTTAGTGCATTGTTCTCACAATGGGAGATACGACAGCTGCCGGCAGTTACACGATTAGCGTGACAGTTACACGCTTATCGCGTCAAAACCAGCAACAACCCGCCACATACACGATTATTTCCGTGGTATCATGTGACAAATTTGAGCATTTTCATTGGTCGCAGATACAAGATATTTATAGAAGACCTGCGTGAGGTCACTGGAAGGAGTTTCAGTAAAAAATATATTTTTGTCAAATTTTGTAGATACACGGTTAGCGTCGGACAGCGACGATATATATATCCATATGATCAATAGCAATAACATGTAGCTTTTACAACTGTAATGAAAGAATCAATGTGTTTCTGTATTATTATATATGCACATTTCTTGGCTGTTGTTGAGTGGAGGGTAGTGTTAAGTATAAATAATCTATTGTTTAATGTTTTAATTTAAACTGTATGATATATTCTCAGGTTTACGTTTAGCGAAACGAAGGTGGAATTGCCTGAAATCCTGTGGCTGGAGCCTCGAAAAGCATGCAGGGTCATCACCGTGTGCTTCATGCTGGCAAACCAAGCTCGTATGTTGAACCTGCCAGACCCTGAGGATGAGGACGAGCCTAACCATGAAGATGACAGGTAGGCGCAATATTTATGCAGAATGCTACCATACATTTTTTTCTTTTCTCCTTTTTAATCAATTATTGATATTCAAACATCCAGTACTATGCACATTATGTATCATGGAAATGTGAAAGAACAAGATACCTAGAACAAATAAAAGATCATTTTTTGCTTTCAGTTTGAGTTTCATTGATTTATATTTGTTCTAATACTGACATCAAGTCAAACTACTTGCGAGCGTGGTGATAGTAGGGCCTATCATTGTTGATGTAGCCTGTGTTGTAGGCCTAGAACCTGACTTGCGGTTTTTACAATGGACTGAAATAAACTGGGTGAGATTTTTTTCTAAGCACTTGCACTTGCCCGGCGGGCAGGTCATCGAATTCGCCACATGCCCGACACTTACGACTACCTGCCCCAGGAAGTCGGGCAGCCGTTACTGTCCGACCCTGTCCCCCTTTCATTTCTTCCCTTTTATTATTATAAAAAAAATCAAAACAAGAATATATTTAATAAATGGTTGATGTAATGTTATGCATTGTATAATTTTTTTTTAATCCAGCTGTCTTGCTTAGGTTGCGGATTCTTAAATGTTGTCTCTAACTGCCTTAAGTGTGCATAAGAGTTTTGCTTTGTTAAATTATTTTTTATTGCATTTTTTAAACATTTAAAAAAATAGGTTGAGCTATTCAAGTTACATTAATGTATTTACCTTTACATTATGTTCTGTTAATTTTTTTAAAACATGAAATTCTGCATTGACTTTTTACACAAGAACCAGTGATTTGCTTTAGTGACTTCTTTGAACACTGATAACAGGCATGACCAGGCCAACGATCAATTGCCACTCGCCGACAATGAACGGGCCCTAGTGATGGCTGGACGAGCTGCAAGGGATCGCTATGTAAATCGTTACTTTGTTTGAGGTAATAATATTTTTGTGCTTGACATCAATAACATTAGATTGTCATCTACAATTAAGCACTATGGCTGTTGTATGTAATTAAGCATCATTGTTAGTAAAACAACAATAGAATAATTATCTTTTAGTAATGTGTTAACCTAATAATACTTTTGCTTTAGATTGAAGACCTACACACATATTTCTCACAGCTGAAAATGAAACTGTAACATGTTAAAGACGGATGAGGAAAGCCGTTTATTTTATATGCAAAGATGTAAAATCATATGAGGTTTTCCTACCTTAAACACAGTTGAGGTTTTCATGTCTCAAGTTGAATTTGATATCAAATTCTAAAATTATGTGGATTATTTTTAATGCCTGCTGGTTGTATCTCATTTGTTAGACATTAAAGAATGTAACAAAACATTGCCATAAAAGATAAGCATTTGACATTCCATGCGCTCCAACAAATTTCAAGTACGCAACAAGTGAAGTTTGACAGAAAGTTGTATTGTTAAAGGTTTTCATAACAAGTTAAAAACAATCAACTACATGTATCAAGCAATTTGCAAAAACGATTTTTTTTAATGTTTTTTTTTCCCAATCTCTACACATGACATTTATTTCAACACGCATAGCAAACATAAAGTATATTTTGACGGAAAGGGAAACAAATTAGGATGACAGATCCATTATTTATTCCCTAGAGAAAAAAAAAATATAGCATATAATTTCCGCCCATGAGGATACCGGGGGGTATTTTGTATAAATAGTTCCCCCACCTTCTGGAAGTTCTGTGCTTGTAGCTTCCTCTAATTTGTCACTCTCTTTGACTCTGCCTTTTTCCTTTTGTTACTGTCATCTACTATCTTTGTACGTTACAAGTCCATTCTCCTGCCTTTTTTTCAAAAAATACTTTCAAAAAGATATCCTCCAGCCGAAGTCGGACTTGCTGGGTCCTATTTTTTAGTTAGGTGCATAACAGCAGCATGACACATCTGTGCTCATAATTGACGGTAAACTGAGCGAGCAAAGAAGAAGAATATAGCATGTAAGTAAAACAAAAAATGTTGACAACAGACCTTACCTTTGTATTTGATTTTAAAAAGACTAACAAGAAACATTATATAGTTATCTAACTTCAACCCACAAATTTGAAAGCTTCAATGTAACTAGAGAATATTTTTTTCTTTTACATTATACTTTTCTCTCTCTTTATCATGTGTGTGTGTGTGTGTGTGTGTTTATTATTTTTCCTAGACATACTACTTTCATGTAAAATCAGTTTTTTTAAAAATGGAAACAAAAAAAAAGTCGAGGGTGCATGACAAACAACAACGTCATTGAGCAGCAATCATATCCTTTGTCTTGTTGCCCCCACTCTACACCCTAGAAGAGGGGACAGCAAAATATAACAAAACAAAGGACACTTTTTGATGACATTTTAGCAACTTCACATTTTTTAAAATACAGTTATCAAACTGGAACACAAACTCTGGCACCCACAGATAATTAATCTTTTTTTTCTTCTTTTTTTTTAAAGCACAGTGGAATTATTACATTTGAGACATTCAATATCAGCACACAGACATACATGTACAATCACATGTGAAAAGCAATCATGATATATCAAAGATGTATGGGGAACTCAACATGACAAGTATATTAACTTTCAATTAAGTTTGTATACGGAAACCATTTTTTGCAAAAAAACAAAAGTATCTCATGTCCATAGAGTAAACATATTTTTCAGTTTGATGCATATTCTTCAGATCTCTTATAAAACATTGTACATTCGGTGCTACTTCATTGATTCTACATTTATAAATAAAGTATTTTGCATACAGCATAATCTGGTCAAATCCTTTGTCTGTTTTACATTTTTCATCATATCCAAACAAAACCAATTCTATATTAAAATTTAATCTTGCATAATTTTCACATTTTCTCTTCAGTACACATTCTAGTTCTTTCCAAAATATTTGAGCATGCTGGCACTGCCACAAATAGTGTTGTACTGTATCTTTTTTCCTTTTTGCAAAATGAACACTGATCATTATTTATTATACCCATTTTCTTTAATAAGCTGTTTGTTACTAATATATTATAACATATTCATATTTGAAATCATTTAAGTTTGATTTCTTTAATTTT
Source organism: Phymorhynchus buccinoides (assembly GCA_017654935.2). Lineage (NCBI taxonomy): Eukaryota > Metazoa > Mollusca > Gastropoda > Neogastropoda > Raphitomidae > Phymorhynchus > Phymorhynchus buccinoides. The sequence goes on from CM065690.1 coordinate 38,035,560, forward strand.
CTTTACTTGTTTCATGACACCGCACCAATCAACAAGAATTTATAATTTGTCTTCCCATTTAATAAAATAATTTATATATAAATTCTTCCTCTAAAAGCAGATTGTAATAAACATTGCAGCCCTACATATAATTTTTAATGCTTTTGTTGTTGGGTAGTATTTTCTGTCTATCAATTCAATGTTCTGCTTTTAAAAAAGTAATTTAATAGACTATGCAACCCATGTAATCTAAATAATTTACTTTTATTCCATACTTATTTGAAAATTCCATATGGTTTAAGAAATGCCCATTTTCATCTACAACATTTTTCACTAAACATAATATCTTTGTGCAGCCACTTTTTGTAGCAGAAGGTTTTATTTCCTATTTTAAATCTCTTATTATAAAAAATTGGTTCAGCTAAGGCTTCTGGAGAGTGTTTTAACTCTACTCTTTCATGAAAATGTGAATATGACCTGAAAACATCTCTCCAAAAGGTATTACATTTGGACTTGCTAAACTTTTCAGGGCCATACATATCAATTTGTTTTATTTCAGGTCACTGAGAGGCCAAGATCTTATTCCACTTTGCTTTTATTAAGTATATATTCCTCATCCACATAATTTTCAAAGCCTGTATATATGTACTTATGTTTGGTATTTCCAAGCCTCCATTCTCTATCCTGTTTACTGCATAGCATCTTTTGATTTTTGTCCGGCTTATTTTCCCATGCAAATTTAAAACATTTGAGTTGCAACTCTTTTATTTCTTTGTCTGGAGGATTTGGTAAAAGAATCCATAAATATATCAACTTTGAAAGAATGACTGATTTTAATAGTGCGATTTTACCCATAGGTGTGCATACTCTTTTTGACCAGATATTAAATAGCTTAGTTACCTCAATTCATTTATCTGCTGTGTTTAGTTCTGTAATTTTTTATAAATCATTTGAGAACCAAATACCTAGCAGTTTATATTTAAGGGGGTTCCATTTCATATTTTTGTGTGGTAAATATTTACAGCTTGAATTCTTTTTACTTCCTAACCAAACATTGAATGTTTTTTCAAAATTTAGTTTTAAGCCTGATAGATATCCAAATTCTGTTAAAGTTTAAAAAATATTTTAATATGATTCTTTATCTCCCTCTAACGTAAAGGATGTATCATCTGCAAATAAACTAAGTTTGAATTCAGTGTCATTTATAGTAATGCCTTTAATATTGTTGTTTTCTCTGATTTTACATGCAAGTATCTCTGAACACAAAACAAACAAATATGGTGAAATTGGGTCGCCTTGCCTACAACCACGTTGTATTTCTAGCTTTTTTGACACTTTTCCATTTACAGTAACATATGAAGTAATGTTTTTGTAGAAAGCTGAGATCCACCTACATACAACCTGTCCAAATCCATAAGTTTGTAAAACATTAAACATATAATCCCAGCTTACCGAGTCAAACGCCTTCTCAAAATCTATTCAAACCAGAAGACCCGGAAAAGAATTAGTATCTTAATATTGCATCATATCAAATAAAGTTCTTATATTATCTCCAATATATCTTCCTGGTATGAAACCTGATTGATCCTCATGGATAAGTTTATCTAAGACCATTTTTAATCTGTTTGCAATACAGGTGCTTCCTATTTTATATGTGACTCCAGTTATCCAAACAATCCCTAGATTTATCTCCTTTTGGTAAACATATAATTATTCCTTCTGAGTTAATGACATCTCTCCCTTCATAAACCCCTCATCTAAAGACCTTATGACAAAATGTCCTAATTGTTTAAAAAACAAAACAAAAAAAAACTGTCATCCCATCGGTTCCTGGGCTTTTATAATTTTTTTAATGTTTTTAAGGGCATACAACGCTACCTCTTCTGTAATTTATCCCGCTAAACATTCTGATTCTTCTTCAGTAAGTTTTGGTAGATTCTTCACATATTCATTAATGTCTATGTTGTCTACAATTTGTTTTTTGTACAATTTTTTATAATATGTTCTTGTTTCTTCTAATATATCATTTGTTTCTGTTAGGGTTGTGCCTTGTGTTGTTACTATTTTTAACATGTGTTTACTCACAAAATGTTTAGTTTCTAAATTACAAAGGTATTTAGTTGGTTTCTCCCCCCAAGCTGCCCATCTTGCCTTAGATCTTAAAATAATTCCATCTATTTTTTCTTTTCTAAACTGAAGAAGAAGCTCATCTTTCTTTTTACAAAGTTCTCTCACATTCTCCACGGTTGGCTCTTCCTTTTCAAGAAAATTTCTTTATTTTTCTAATGTATCCTCTTTTTGCCTATATTCCTTCTTTCAATTTATACTATATGTTATAGTTTGGGCTCTAATTTCCATTAATAGTACATCTCAAAAGAGCTGATCACTAATAGTATACTGGACTATATTACATCCTCAGGTATTTTATCTATGTTTTCTCTTAAGTAAGGTGTTACAGCATACTGTTGCTTTACTCGTACTATGATTTCTTTTATACTATCAACATATTTAGGATCCTTTATGAGGGATGAATTAAATTTCCAAAATGTGTTTCTCTTGTGTTCTGCTTCGAACGTTAGTGTAACATTTATCAATGAGTTATCACTTCTATATCCATATTGAATATCCATCTCTTTGATTTTTGTTAGAAGATTATCCGATATCAAGAAAAGGTCTAGGTGACTTTGTTGTAAAGGGGTAGGTCTTCTCCAAGTGTATCTAAGCATTTCTGGGTTTAATTCTCTCCAAACATCTACTAGTTCCAGATCAGACATTATGTTTAAAACAGATTCTCTTGTTTTGGGGTTATTTACAGCTTTATAATTGTAGTAGTCTACGCTTGGGTTCATTACTAAATTCCAGTCTCCACCAATGATAATATCAGTGACTTTTATCTCTTCAATCTTTTTCCGAATATTCTCAAAAAAGTTTGGATCATCTTTGTTTGGTCCATAAATATTTACAAGAACAATATCTTTAAGATGGGTTTTTATCACTAAAATTAAATAATTTCCCTGGCTATCTACTATTGTTTTAGTTATTTTGAAGTCAAAAGTATTGTTGAATAAAATAGCTACCCCCCTAGATCTGGAATTATTTGAAGCAAATACACATTCATATCCCCATTCTGCCCTAATATGTTTTTCTTTGCCCTTTGCAAAATGCGTATCTTGCAAAAAGTACACAGATAAATCCTTTTGTTTCAAAAATTGAAACACATCTCTTCTCTTATGGAAGTTCCCCAATCCTTGACAATTCAGTGATGCTATTTTTAGACTAGCCATTATTAGAAAAGAAATGTTGCCAGTAGTATACTATGTGCTTTGATATATCTGTATAACCATGTTTTCCACTTGTGCTACAATTTTGTTTTGGAGTATGAAACAGAAAAAATACATACTCATAAAATGCTTACACACACACACAAAAAGAGAAAAAATATAATTTGAACATTACAAAAATGAAGTAAAAGTTCAGAAACAATTTGGGGAGCGATCGCTGGTCATGCGGCCGAAGAAAAAAGTAAAGAAGCATACGCTCATAATCATGCCCACCCCCCTGCATACATACACACTTAAACATTTCACATCTGCATTTGTGAACATAATCCTTGTTTGATTAACTATGCAAAATGTAGCTTTAGTCCCAAGACTTTTTTCACTGGAGGAAAAACACACACACAACAAACACCTAGAAACTGAAATAATCTGAGTGAAGAGAAAATAATAATAATAATAATAATAATAATAACAGTACATTTATATAGCGCTTTACCTCAGATGAGCTTAAAGCGCTTTACAATCAATTATTCATCAACAGATAACAAAAAACAACATTCAAGAGTGACACCAACCACCAACAGCGCATATGCAAAGCAACTCTCTCTCTCTCTCTCTCTAACACACACGCACACGCACACACACACACACATAAACACACAATTATTGACTCCAACTCGTTCATACCCCATTCGGTAAGCCACAGCAACTGAGCCGCATGGACTGACCACATACACCAACACACATACACAAACACCCTCACACACAACGTACGCACGCAGACAGACACGCACACAAACACACACACACACATGAGTGCACACACAACCCACAAAACCAAAATACACACAAGCACACATTCATGCTCTCACACACACACACAACACACACACACACACACACACACACACACACACACACACCACAAAACACAGCACAAACCTCTTAAATCAATCTTCCCTCACGTGCACACAACGATAGACAACTGATCAAATATTTAGGGCGCAGCAGGAAAAAGATGGGTTTTAAGAGAGGTTTTGAATGAGGAGACTGAGTTGGAGTGTCGGAGAGGAGAAGGCAGAGAATTCCACAGAATTCCACAAATCAATAGTTAAATGGCTGATGGGTATGTAGTTGAACAACCAGTCAAATTTCACAAGTGGCTTTGTAAATCTTTGCTCATTTTTTTTTCCATTGACAAAAGTACCATATTGAACAAATTTGTTTTAAAAAATTTTTTTTTTTTTTTTTTAAAAACAAATAATAATACTACAAAGCATTCAAGAAAAGTAAATATTCAAAAATAACATAACACAGCACTATATACGTCATCAATGTACAAGACTAATACAGGAAGAAGGTGATGGGGAGAGGGCTTGGAGGCGGGAAAAGGTACAATGATTGATTTAAATGGCACATGGGTAATATTTAGGCCTATGCCACAATCTTCTGTATATAATATGGCACACATCATTCAAATCACCAAGTAGAATAGGCAAACCATGCATGATTTATGCTTTTATACCGGAAAAAATAAACTAAACTTATAACATTACAAAATGACTCCATAGATCACAAATTATACTTGGATTGATGTATCTGTTTCCATTCTATCAAATAACAAGAGGCAAAGCCTGCAAGGCTCACGTCTGATTTTTATTACTATTAGTAATAGCAGGCATGGGAATTCCCATGACAATTTCCATGCCTGTATAGAGAGAATACTGTAATGTAGACACTTGTGCATCTGAAAACAGAATTAATTTTTATTTTACTGTGTAAATTAAAATTATTTCTATGCACCCCTACCCCTTTCTTTAAAATTTAATTATATGTATGCGCATGTAACATAGTGGAGCCCTATTTTTATTTTTGGCAAACAAGTAAAATTGAAAAGCATATTGACCAAGCTTTCAGAAAAAACATAGTGACCAATCCCCCCCCCCCCCACCCCCCCGCCGGGGTAAGGGGGGTCTACGGACACCTGTAGTAGGCCTAGTCTTTGCCTGTGGGTCTAAGCCTCTTAGTCTTACTCTTAGAAAATTAATAATTGAAGTTGCGTGATTCGTAAGGCCATACTCCTGATCTGTTACTGTTTTAAACTGATTGTTCATGCGATGAAAACTTGTTCCACATCATCTACATTTCTGTAAGATATTTTATATTAGTCCTAATATTTTATTTTCGTTTCGTTAATCCCCCCCTCCCTCTGCCACAAAGCAAAGGTCAAGGTCACAGCCAGCAAGCTCATCCATGTTTATCTTCCCCTGTACAGTCTTTGCTCATGGTGATCAATCGTCTAGGCCTAACAAAGGATTCGTACGTCGAAGGCAGTGAAATCGACGAACCCTGGATTTTCCGTATATTTTTTTTCAAGACTGAAATGAATGTGGGCTAAATGTTAAGTACGTCGTCTTGATTATGAGGTAAGGCATGGACTCTAGGCCGAGGCCTTGTTGCCGGAAGTGCGGTAGGCTAAGTTATGCGCAGAGATGATGGGCAAATGAACACGAACAACCGTTACTCAAAGGCGCAAATAAAAGCTAAACAACCGGGCCGTCAACGCACACACTAGGTACATCCATTTGTTACAGAAAATATAAGTTGACGACGTTAAAATGTACCTATTTGTACACACCTGAAGTCTTGTGTTTCTTTTTAAAGAGCGTTTTTGTATATCTAATGGAGAGTCTTCTTTCCAGTATGTATCTCCTACTCGGTACAACACAACAGTTACAGTAATCTCTGCAACAAATGATTTTCTTTCTTTTGTTCCTTACCGATGTATCTGACTGCTTTGATCGACATGACTTGAAGGCTCACGTCAAAATCAAGTATCCTACTAACTTTAACCCTCTAACATGTTATGGTTTTTGAGAAAATGACAACGTTAAAGTTTCAGTGGAGAGTGAGAGTCTTCTTTAGTTTGAAGAGTGTGACTGAGTCAAGGTTAAAGGTTGCACAACAGTAATCTCTGCAACAAATGATTATCTTTATTTTGTTCTTTATCAATGTATCTGACTGCTTTGATCGTCGTGACTTGAAGACTCACGTCAAAATCAAGTATCCTGCTAACTTTAACCCTCTAACGCCTTTTATGTTTAGAGAAAATGACAACGTTAAGGTTTGAGTTAAGCCTAAGGTTAAAGGTCGGGGCCACGGACGCAACACACACACACACACACACACACACACAGACACACAACCGAACATGTACGATACTATAGACTCACTTTGTTTTAAAAAACGACGTGAGCCCAAAAGCGTTTGTATGCTGCTTTAAAGGAGTTAATGCTGTTTTTTTCTTTGATATGTGATGGGATAGAATTCCAAAGTGTTCCACCAGAATAAATTAAACTAGTTTTAAACAAATCAATTCTTGGTTTTGTTATGATTATATTGTTATTGTATCTTGATTGAAAATCTTGATGAAATATTTAAGGGTGCTGACTGATTCATAATTCTAAGCATCATTATTGTTTTGTTGTATTCAAGTTTGTAAGAAAAAGGTAAAATATCTAATACTGTATAATCTTGAGTAGTTAGCGTTGTTGTTTTGTTAAGTATTGATTTTATAGCACGTTTATGGGTCCTGTGCAAAGGTTTTAATGTGTTAGCACTGCTGGTGTCATAGAGAGTAGAAGAGTAGTCAATATAAGATTGGACGCACGCATGGTAAAAATGTTTACGGGCGTTTACGTCTAGAAAGTTTTTAAGTTTAGAAAGCTGAAAAGCTTTTTGTGAGACATGTTTGCTTAAGTTGGAGACATGGGATGACCAGGAAAGATTATTGTCAATAGTGATTCCTAAAACTTTGTGAGTGCTGACTTCTTCTATTTGATTGTTATTAATGAACAGAGAGAGAGAGAGAGAGAGAGTAAAAAACAAACCCTTTAATGTATAGGTCTTCTGCCCATATCATAGGGAGGTTGGGGGAGGGAATTTTAATGACACATAGCATTCAATTCAAAGACTAAAAACTCATAACTGAAAGTAAATGAAAAGGTATACTGTATTTTTCAGACTATAAGTAGTACAGTTGAACCTCCCATTATAAGACTCCCTCCCACATAAGACCTACTTAAACATTGCCCTTCTTTGTAAGTATTAAAATTATTTCCCTCATTTTGGATGATTAAGATTAAGATTAAAATTATAGCCCCGTCGACAACAAAGGCCATGTCAGGGCTGTCACCATGTTTTTGGGTGATTTATTAAGGTCTTACAAGAGGTTCCACTGTAGTAATTAGGGCTAGAAGTGGGCCTCACAGCCCTTTTATGCTCATTCTTGTTTGTGACTGATTTGTTTCAGGGTGGCTTGCTAAACTATAAAATTTAACAAAAATATAGAAAGGTCTTGTTCTTCTTATTTTTGTTTCATTCATTGAAAGTAGTACAGTGGAACCTCCCTTAGAGAGAGAGAGAGAGAGAGAGACGTTTTGTTCAGAGCTTTAAAAAGCTATTGAGTAATGATTTTACTCATTCCAATTTGCTCGTGCACATGTTCTTTATCAGGTTCTTCCTTTGCAGCTTGACAAGTTTCTTTTGCTCTTTAAAGTACTTCCTCTTGGACTCATTCAGAGCCACGATGCTCTTGCTTTTTTTTATTTCGGACAGGAAACACTTCTCCATCACAGATTCCTCTGTGACGCTCTCTGGATCAACCATCCAATGTTTTTGACGAGCTGGCCGTTTCCTTACCTTTGGAGTGGGGCCATGTCCTGAAAGCAAAACAATCATTAATTTGTTTTCTTTTTTTTTTCCTCATAAGTATTGTTGGCGCTCTTAGTGATTGCTAAATGATCTTGTGGGATATCATTTTGTTGTAACAATGATATGTGCAGCAAGTTAGATAAATAATTTTAATTTTAAATGTCTGAATTGTTATTGTTTGGTGTCAGGGTTGTTTTTGTTTCTTTTGTAAGTGGATGTTATTATTATGTACCAAGACCCTGGGACTCGGAGCATTTGTCTAGTTCTAAGATCAAAATAAACTGTTATTAGGATTCACTTCTATATAGTGGAGAATCGTCTTTGTACAAATTCTACTGGGTTTTTTCTTCTTCTTTATGATTACCTCTGTTGGGCACCTATATAAAACTGGCCTAGCTTGGTTTCAAATATCCTAATGAGCTGGTCATTTCTTAGTAGTTCTGGTTCTGGTACGTCGCAGGAGTCTATAAAGGCTATATACATGATGGAAACGGGAAAGCGCTTAGAGAGTTGGAAATAAAGTACTTTTTAAAAAATAATAAAATCTTTACTGTCTAGTGTTGACAGTCTTTTAGAAGTTTGACCATAGGCCTTTTCACAGTATCCGAGCTGGACCACTCTGGCTAGCGAAGGTGCAGGGCCTGGTGGTGAACTGCCTGGTGCTGATGGTGCTGCGCTAGCGGGGCCTGCTGCGATGACGTCGGTCAGTTGATTCCACTCCGTCACTGTTCTTACAAAGGAGTTGCTGTATTGAGCAGTTTGGCTTGGTGGAACTATGAAACCTTTGGAATTTAGTACTGCTTGTCTCTTTTCAGTTTTGCAGCGAGCATACTTTGTGGGCCTGATCCTTCTACGATTTGCATCAACTGGGGTTAGAAAGGCCTCTCAGGTGGTAGCGCTGGGATCTGTCCCTCCAAGATCTTGTGTAGGAGGCTGAGGCGTTGGTCTTTGCAGCGCTCCTCTTAGGTTGGAAGATTCAGGTCTGGAAGCATATTTGTCAAACAGCCCGGATTCCTTGACTTATAGTCTTTGGCAATGAAGCGGGCTACTTGTCTTTGAGTGCGCTCCAACCTGTCGACATCCTGCTTGGTGTAGGGGTCCCACACTGTCGTGGCATAGTCTAATCAGGATCTAACAAGGGACATGTAGGCAAGACGTCTACCGTCCGGCGGGCAGTTCCTGAGATTACGGTGTAGCAATCCAACCATAGATCAGTAGTTGACGTGTGTGGTCCATTTCAGTTCTGACGACAGCTGTGCACCCAACTATTGACTGTGTTGGGCTTGTTGTAGTGGAGTCTCATTCAGTTTGTACAGATAGTGAGACTTCTGCCTGATGGGAAGAATGGTGCATTTTGATGCGTTGAAACACATGCCCTAGTTTTTACCCCAGGTCTCCAGTTGGTGCAGGTCTTCTTGGAGTGTGAGGTGGTTTTTGAAGCTGTTGATCTCTCTGTTATACAACATTTTTGAAGGTTATAATTATGTAGAGAAGATTTTAAATACAAATATTTCATTTTCATTGTGAAATCTTTAGGGTTTTTTTTTTTTTACTTTCTTAGATTCCATGAAATAGGTAAGCCCAACATGTCCGTCTTATGCTGGAGGACATCTTTGAATTTACAATCACAGAATGTACAAAGGTGATAGAACTATTTGTACTGAAAAATTGCCTGGTATCCCCACCATGAAATTTTTATTTTATTAGAGGTTATTACTGTTAGTATAATGTCTTTTGACTTATATTTTCTAGTGTACTCTTATAGTTTCAAATAAAATGCATATTTCCCCCTTGTTTTGAGAATCACCTTGTGCAGTTGAAATAGGAAGACCATATAACTAATAAATTAAACAGTAAGGAAAACCTGAATACATTTAATTATTAAAGTATGGCATCAACTTTTTTGTGTACCGGTATTTGTTTCTAATACACACAAAAAGTGTTGCTGTAAAACCTACTGTATTTTTGTAAGTGACAACAGTTATATTTTCAATCTTTAAAAAAAACCCACCTTGAAATGAATGGTATAATTATATTTATTTCACTTGTTCTTTATAGCAGTTATGTTTAAGAAACTGAAATCTTTATGTTTTTTTAAATGTTACACTGCCTTGTAATTATTTGGAAACATTTTATCAAATGTTACTACTTTTACATGAATATGAATTGAATAACTTATTGAATGAAATGAAATAATTAATATGGCTTTATACAAGTTTTCTTGTTGCCCTATCTAATTGTTGATTTTCATTTGTGACTTTGAGAAATAAAATGCTATTTAAACCAAATAATTAATCTTTGACTATACTTAATAAATTAAGTACATGTTGCCTGTAGTCTGTCATTTCTAGTTATGACTGCCAGATTGCAGAAGTGGTATCTGCTATTTTAAAGTGATAAACTAAAGTTTATCTACAGTTAAAATGCATTCTCCAGGATGTATTCCCAACTATCTTGGCCAAAAGGACTGGCTGGCATTATTAAGGGAAGGGTCCATCAGGCAAAATAATCCTCTTGGCTGATTGTATTTTTTAATGTTGCATTAAAATCTTACTATTTATTTGTTTGAACAATTAACTGTATCAATCTGATATTCCATAGGCTTATTTTGAGTTATATAATACAACTCCAACAAAATAGGAATCTTACCTTGTTTTGATGTACATGGACGATCTTGTCTGCAGACGCTGTTGAAGCTGCATAAGAAGAAAAGTATTACTTGTAGCCTTTAAAATGTTTTTAGAGTAACTTATATGTTGTATCCATTATTTTCTCCTTGTACAAGTTGATTTAAGAAATTAATTTCTTACTTCATAAATGATGAATGCATTGGGTTACATTTCATCCTCTCTCTCTCTCTCTCTCTCTCTCTCTCTCTCTCTCTCTCTCTCTCACACACACACACACACACACACACACACACACGCACACACACTCTCTCACACACACACACACACACACACACACACACACACACACACACACACACACACAACAACAACAACAAAAACAACACATATAATTCTTTTTCTTTTTTTTAAATAATATTTTAAAAATCTTGGTAAAACTTGACCATGTGCTGATGTGTTTGAGATTATGTCTGTAATTATTTGCATGATGTTATGCTGTTGTATTTATTAAAGCACTGTATGTATTGATGTATTGTAGTATGCTTGTCATTCGTTTCCAACTGTGACCAGAGGAGTCTACTGCTATTTCACTATGTTCAGATTCAAATATTAAAAGTTTAGCAGAGATGCCTTTCCCTGGGTACGTTCCTAGTCTCTACCAAAGGGATTTGAGGACAGTTGGGATTGGGAAATGTTTCCAAAGGCCAAACAATCCCTTTTGCTGCAAAACCTGAGCCAGTACAAATGACCCGTAATTGAAAGTCATAATCTTCCACTACAGACTAAGCTGTATTATGATCTGTAAAACTGTATTTTTCAGACGATAAGGCACATCATTTTATAAAACGCAACCCCAAATTTTACACACGAAATAAGATTTTTATGTTTTCCTACTTTTTTAATTAGTCATTTTATAAGGTGCAGTGTTCTTAGTCTGGGAATAAAGTATTGCCTTATAGTCCGAAGAATATGGAGAATAATTTGCTGCACAGCTCTCATTTACCATTGGCCCAAAACATGTTGAGCAAAGGGTCATATTGCACTGCATTCTATTATGCTATAATTATGTACATCATAATCTACTTACCGTTGGCTCCTGGCATGTTACCACTGGTGGCCTGATCTGGCTTCTT
>CM065690.1:38067792-38090292 GCA_017654935.2 Phymorhynchus buccinoides
AAAAAAGTGTAATACTGACATGCATGTACCAAAGTATGAAATAAGTTTAATTGGTTATATGTCACCTGATGAACTTCTATGTAGGCCTACGCCTACGCAGAATAGGCCAAGTGCAGTGAAGATAAAATCACGAATACAGGCCTAATTTGAATAGGGGAAGACGGGGTAAAAAGCGCATGGGCGGGTAAGAAGCCCACCCCAATTATCTCATGAAATAAAGAAAATTTCAGTCAAATTTGCCCATGAGACGAATGCTAGACATTAACGCTCGTCTCATGGGCAAAATGAGACTGAAATTTGCTTCATTTCATGAGATAATTGGGGTGGGCTTCTTACCCGCCCATGCGCTTTTTACCCCGTCTTCCCCTAAAACAAAAACAAAAAGAAAACAACAACCGGTGTTGTGTAATAGACTATAGACTACAAATAGACTATATTATTCAGACAATAAAGCAAGCTGAAAACAATGCAAGTAATCAAACTCAGAAGTATATGGAACTTTATTTTATTTTAAAATAAAATGTCACCAAAGAAGCCAAAACGGATGTGATGTTTTCACGTACACTGAGAGCAGATTTCCAATTTACCAACGGGCAGTCACCCCACACCGACTTAACCGCCCAGACAGACAGACACACAGATATATTGGCTGAAGGTAAATGTTATTATAGTGTATAGAGTATGTCTCGTTTCCTTTTGAACACAAGAAAAATAGCTCATATTCTGTATTTCCTTTTGAGCTTTTCTTGCACCCGTAATCATGAACTGGATTAGATTATCATCTGAACAGCGTGCGCACTGTGAATTGCAGTCTTCACCGAGGCGCATGATTCGATCAGGCAGCTGCTTTCACACGGTTCCTCAAATAGCCCGTCATCTAAGGGGATTTTACTACTCGCATTATCATAGCTTTAGGGCTTCAGCCAGCACGTAAAACTAATAGGCTGCATTACACAACACCGGCTAAAATCATGTGGATCATGGTTTGTCTTTTTGCACATGACAGCATGAACCTGGGGGGAGAGAGAGAGAGAGAGAGAGAGAGAGAGAGAGAGAGAGAGAGAGAGAGAGAGAGAGAGAGAGAGAGAGAGAGAGAGAGAGAGAGAGAACAAGAACAAGAACAAGAACAACGTTTTAATGAACCGGGCCATCTGCCCATGTCAAAGGGAACAGTGGGAAGGGGACATTGTTAAATCAAACAAACAAACAAAAGGGAAAATCCATAATACAAAATATTAAGCAAGATATATTCATACATAACTACACCAATCCTCGCTTATCTGCGCAGATCATAAAGCGTGAGAGAGAGAGAGAGAGAGAGAGAGAGAGAGAGAGAGAGAGAGAGAGAGAGAGAGAGAGAGAGAGAGAGAGAGAGAGAGAGAGAGAGAGAGAGAGAGAGAGAGAGAGAGAGAGAGAGAGAGAGAGAGAGAGAGAGAGAGAGAGAGAGAGAGAGAGAGAGAGAGAGAGAGAGAGAGAGAGAGAGAGAGAGAGAGAGAGAGAGAGAGAGAAGCACTTAAGAACATACCATATATGTTTACATAGAAATCAATGTGCGAAGAAAATAAATGGCACAATTTAAACGTCAATTTTTGTTTTTTTTCTATCCACAAAAAGCAAAACTCTACATCAAACGTGGGTACATGCACACACACACACACACACACACACACACACACACACACACACACACACACACACACACACACACACACACACACACACACACACACACACACACACACACACACACACACACACACAGATAGAGAGAGAGAGAGAGAGAGAGAGAGAGAGAGAGAGAGAGAGAGAGAGAGAGAGAGAGAGAGAGAGAGAGAGAGAGAGAGAGAGAGAGAGAGAGAGAGAGAGAGAGAGAGAGAGAGAGAGAGAGAGAGAGAGAGAGAGAGAGAGAGAGAGAGAGATGGGTCAAAACGCGCATACACTTTTACATATATACATAAAGTGGCTACGAAACGAAACGCATACACTAACAAGTATCTTGTCAGAACATTTCGAACAAATTCAAGCTTTCAGTCCTTCAAAGTGAAAACATGAAGGTCTGAAACACACATTACTAGTAGAACAATGATATACATTTTTCGCAATCATAACACTTTTACATAATACATAAAGTGGCCAGGAAACGAAACGCATACACTAACAAGTATCTTATCAGAACATTTCAAACAAATTTAAGCTTTCAGTCCTTCAAAGTGAAAACCTGAAGGTCTGAAAGCCCACATTACACACACATTACTAGTAGAGAAAATTGTATACATTTTTCACAATTGTAACAACTGTCATCGACAAAAATCGACAGGCTTCAACTACAAAGCATACTCAAATGCTCGCGCAAGCGCATGTATCTCCAGATACTCACAAACCAGACATCTCTCTCCATGCGCACACGCACGCACGCGCGCACACACATACACACACACCTCTACACTCACACTTGTGAGAGAGAGAGAGAGAGAGAGAGAGAGAGAGAGAGAGAGAGAGAGAGAGAGAGAGAGAGAGAGAGAGAGAGAGTGTTTGTGTGTGTGTGTGTGTGTGTGTGTGTGTGTGTGTGTGTGTGTGTGTGTGTGTGTGTGTGTGTGTGTGTGTTTGCGCGCGCGTGCGTGTGTGTTTGCGCGTGCATCCATGTGTTCAGTAATATGCATATGTGCGCACATTTGTGTTTGTGTAATTTCCACAATCCCCCCCCCCCCTCTCTCTCTCTCTCTCTCTCTCTCTCTCTCTCTCTCTCTCTCTCTCTCTCTCTCTCTCTCTCTCTCTCTCTCTCTCTCTCTCTCTCTATTCGCATTCAGTTGTTACTTTCTTTTCCCTTAGGCCCGGGTTCACATAAGAGGCGTAAGTTCCGTACGGAAAACCCTAAATAAGACTAAGTGGAAGAAAGAAGGATAAAAGTGTATGCATATAGGGGAAATTCGGACACGTGCGCACATCTGTTCCCTTCTTTGTTTCACTTATTTATGGATTGCGCACGGGTTTCCGCATGGAATACTTGCTTGTGTGTGTACACGGCCTTAGGCTGTTTATGTTGTTTTTTCCTTATACCTTTCATGGCCGGACCAAGTGATTTGTAAGGGGGAAGGAGGGGGGGAGTCCGACGGGGATCCAGGGAGCTGCATGGGCCCAGAGGTCAAGGGACGTTGTTGGGGCGCAGGGGGCGAAGCCCTGAGAAAAGTTTGCAATTGAGGGATTACTAGCACAACGCCTAGTACGGGCAATGCACCGTACTGGTAACGCCACGTACTGGTAACGCTGAGTACTGGTTTCGCCGGGTCCGCGAAATATTATTATTACTTTTGTCTCTCTCAAACGCGCATTTGCCGAACCGCGCAAATTACACGGCCGCCTCGGTTGCCGTTGCCACAGCAAATTAGGGCTCACAGCAAATTTGAAGCGATTCGGTCGAAAAACGGCGGAGTTATAAGGCCCGTTTTGTGTTTCAGACAGACAGACAGACAGACAGACACACACACACACACACACACACACACACACACGGACAGTTGGCTTTTTACTATATGATGATTAAGCCAAAATCGAGCCATTATCTTACTTTACACCCTTATATAAGGTACATGCTTGGACAGAAGCGGTGGGGGTGGGGTTTCCGGAAACCAGGAACCCCCCAGGACCCCCCAGCCTGCCCCCCTCCCCTACATCCGGCCCTACCTTTCTCCGTGTTAGTCCTATTTTCTTTCGAATGAAAATCTGTCTAGCGTCCTCCGGTCTGGAACACACACATATGGGACATTAGTAGATATAAAGATGATGGGAACGATCCTGGAGGCAATGCCCAGAGGCAGTGCAACACCAGTAAAGTCCCCGAATGTTTAACAATACAGACAAGTATAATTTAATATTATACTAGCGCAACGCCTAGTACTGGCAATGCACCGTACTGGTAACGCCTAGTAATGGTAACGCCAAGTACTGGTAACACTGAGTACAGCAAATTTGAAGCGATTCGATTAAGAAACGGCGGAGTTATAAGGCCCCATTTGCCGTTGGCGCTGCTCTGAGAGTGACGCGCTCTCTCGATTCTCTTCAAATTTGCTGCCAGGCTTTGCCCGGGCCATAGCAAGCCTGACAGCAACGTTGATGTAATTCGGTTAAGACATGGCGGAGTTATTCATGAAAAGGTGAAGCGGCGTATAGCGCGCACGTTTGTGAACCGATTCGCTTCCGGTTTGGCACACTGATAGTCACCGTCACCGGTCATCTACCTGCCAAATGTGAAGGCAATCGGTCCAGAAATGCTGGAGATACGGGCACCGAGAGTCCGGCAGATATGCGTTTTGCGCATTTGCGAAACCGCGCAAATGACACGGCCGCCCCGGTTGCCGTTGCCATCGCCACGTTAGGGCTCACAGCAAATTTGAAGCGATTCGGTCAAAAAACGGCGGAGTTATAAGGCCCGTTTTGTGTTTCAGACAGACACACACACACACACACACACACACGGACACTTGGCTTTTTACTATATGAATGATGATGATTTCTCTCCTACGACCGATTACCTTATGTTCTAGGTAGGCCTAGGCTTACCTTGACAGACCAGTTTTGTTTGACACGTGTGGGAATCGATGATATTATCTTTATTAGTTGTATTATTATCTATCAGTATCAGAAATTATGCAAAAAATATGAGCCCCACCCTTTTCAGTGGGAGATTTTCTAAAGGCTAAACACGCACATGCGTAGGCCTACCTACAGCAACAACTTGTGAACATCCGTTTAACGTCCTCTGACCTGGAACAGGTACATGTGGGACATTTTTAAATGTAGATGGTGGGACGATCCTGGAGGTACTGCAAGATCAGGAAAGTCCCGAGTTTTTAATAGATATATATTGACACTATGGCAATTGGTGGCCATAGCTTGAAAAGTGCCGGCACGGCACGTCCTTGATCAGCATTACATGGGCAATGCAGTGGGAGACATTTTGAAGGAGTCAGTAGTACAGTGAGAGTGAGAGTCAGCCAGGCCTAAGAAACTGGTGACATAGTTTCCGAAAACTGCTGGGTGTTATGCCCTATAACTATCATATTATTTGGGATCAACATTACCAGAGGAATTAAGTGTAAACATTTTGAGAAGTGTCAATATAAAGTGAGAGGCTCATGGGGAATCCGGATGTACGGTTCAGCCTAAGGTCGAATGCAAAGTTGAGCCTAAGGTCGAATTGCAAAGATGTGCCTAAGGTCGAATTAACGGCTGAGCCAAAGGTCTCTCTCTCTCTCTCTCTCTCTCTCTCTCTCTCTCTCTCTCTCTCTCTCTCTCTCTCTCTCTCTCTCTCTCTCTCTCTCTCTCTCTCTCTCTCTCTCTCTCTCTCTCTTTCTCAGCGTTCACGTATTTTATTATTATTAATTTGTAGTGTGGAATCAGAATATTTCATTAAAGATTCACTATCTGTATACATGTATTCTGTTCTATGTTTTTTGCGAAACTTGTGATATTTGAGTGTGTGTGTGTGTCGGTACGCAAGCCCGTGTGCCTGGGAACTGAATCAATGTAGGCTGTACTGTGCAATTCGACCTTAGGCACTATCCTGCAATTCGAGGTTTAGGCTCAACTGTGCATTCGACCTTAGGCACAACTTTGAAATTCGACGTTGGGCTCAACTGTGCATTCGACCTTAGGCTCAAACGTAAAACTTACATGAAATTTTCGACATCAGGCACACTTGTCAGTCATGCCATTTTGTTTCGACCTTAGGCGCAACCGTACATTCGACGTTATTCCGGTCACCCGGCTCATGTGGATATTGTTTAAAACTGTCTGTCTCTCTCTTTCTGGTTGGTTTAACGTCTAGTTAGGCGTAGTCTCTTATAGACAGTAAAAATGGCTGGCTGTGGATCCATATAAATGGGATTAGCATTGCCAGAGGAATGCACTGTCGCAGCTGTACAAGTGTAGTTGTAGTGCACGCGCACTATAACTTCACTTGCGCTCCAAGTGTCAAGTGTACTATCCGGGACAGAAAATATTAGTTAATGTTTTTACGGAAAAAGTGATATTTTCATTCTTCAAATCCCCTATAGAGACAGCACTTTTTCCGTCTAAGATCGTTCAGATAGTGTTTTGATACACACTGTCATAGTAGCGAGCTGCAAATTTGCACGAGCTGCAAATTTGCACACGACATGCACTGGGCAACATTTTGAAGGCAGGTGGAAAGTTTTAGTCCCCGAGCCGAAGGTTCGGGGAGCTATTGTTTTTGTCTGGTCGGTCCGTCCGTCCGTCCGGCGTGCCTCCGTCCGTCCGGCGTGCCTCCGTCCGTCCGGCGTGCCTCCGTCCGTCTGGCTATTCGTCCGTTTTTCTCAAAAACTATTCAGTCTATCATCATCAAATTTGGTATACTAGTTTGCCAAGATGCAAGCTATCCACTGATGTACTTAGTTTTACATTAAGGTCAAGGTCGCGCCAGTTACGGGGTTCAAATCCCGAAACACATAATCGCTAATATCTCGCGAAGTTTTGCATGTATTTCAATGCAGTTTTTTTCACAACATTTTTTAGATAAATGGTCTATAACACAGTTGTCATGAATTTTTCTGTGCGCTCGTGTGCGCATGATCGCGCGCGCTCAAATCACGGGTCCGAACCCCAAGGCTATATATAAAAAAAAACTATTCAGTTACGTGCTGTTTTGATGCATTTTTATGTAGTTACGTGCTGTTTTGATGCGTTTTTATGTATGTGTACAACCGACACATTCCGATTTCGGAGTAGCTCGGCGATGCTGCGAGGGGACTTTGCAGCCGCTCGGCGTTGCACTTGTTTTTATTGTCTTTGTTAAATACAGAAGAAATTCTTTGCTCGACTTGCGTATAAAATACATAAAACACAATAAATAACCAAAACATTTCTATCACATAGTATACATTGAAAACTGTAGATAAGCAATCGAATTTAACCAACATAAAAACAATGACAGATATCAAGAGCACTCCCTCCACACACACACACACACACACACACACACACACACACACACACATACACACACACACACACACACACACATATATATACACACACACACACACACACACACACACACACACACACGCACACACGCGCGCACGCGCGCGCACACACACACACACACACACACACACACACACACACACACACACACACACTTAGTTAAAACCATAAAATTATACAAAAGTAAACAATGTATAAATACTATAAATAAAATCACAACTTACAAACAAAATGAACAATAGATGAATAGGAAAGGAGAAACTATCACTAAATCACACACTTATATCTTCAACACACACATACACACACACACACACACACACACACACACACACACACACACACACACACACACACACACACACACACACACACACACACACACATTCAACATATAACAATATTATTCATAACACAAAATGCACTAGTGTCCCAATACTAAGGAGGGACAGTATAAAGTAAAAGTGAGTGCCACACAGCACTCTGAAACCTATGGGCATAACTTGAAAACTACTGCTGAGGATTCCTATAACCATAACAGCATTACCGGGAAATGCAGTGGAAAACATTTAGAAGGGGCCAATAGTAGAGTGAGAGTATAAAGACAGGTGGCTGCAGGTGGCACACTGTTGGCTGTAACCAACGATATGTTCATTTATATTGTTGACCAATATAATCAGGGTTATCCACATAATCATCGAAAACGACACCGATGATCTCCAAGGTGTCAGTCGTCAACAACATGTGTTACTGTTCAGATTGAGAACGGGACACTGCCGACTCCTGTCACACCTTCACATGATCAACCTGACACATACCAGTGAGTGCCCTTGTGGCGGCACTGGAATCCAGTCCCCAGAGCACACCCTCCAAGAGTGCCCCACTTACCATGACATCAGATGTCAAACCAGGCCGCGCCGGAAGGGATGGAGCTCCAACAGAAGCTGAAAAAGACGACAGACTTCACCCTCAAGACCGGATTGGAGATTAAGGGGAAGACGGGGTAAAAAGCGGGTAAGAAGCCCACCCCAATTATCTCATGAAATAAAGAAAATTTAAGTCAAATTTGCCCATGAGACGAATGCTAGACATTAACGCTCGTCTCATGGGCAAAATGAGACTGAACTTTGCTTCATTTCATGAGATAATTGGGGTGGGCTTCTTACCCGCCCATGCGCTTTTTACCCCGTCTTCCCCTAAGCATGACCTGGGATCGCAGAAGAAGAAGAATCCACACAATCCTGTGGAATACATTTTGAAGCAGCCAACAGTGATGTGAGAATAAAAGCTGAGCAATAGACGATTTTCGGAAAAAAGAACTAAGGGAGAGCACTTCATGAAAATTAGAGTTGTTACTTACTCGGTCAAATACCATAGCAACAATCGCGTCGAGTGAAGCGAAGCGAGTAAACGATTTGCAAACATTTTAACCCTTTCACCGCCAAAGTCGCATTTTAGCACCACAGTGATTTAACACCTATGTCACTAAAAGGCATCAAATTGGGGTATATTATCCAAAGACCCTATTGTCTTAGTTTGGGGAAGTAAGGATAGACCTTATTGTATATCTGTCACAGAAGAATCCCCAATACTGCAGAAGGATTTTGTTCTCTACCCAGGTAAATTTAATGGAATTGGTTTGGCTGAAATGTGGCTGGCGGCGAAAGGGTTAAATAGAAAGAGGGGTTACAAACGGCATAAACCGAGTGTGTCTAAATCTATATCTACTCAAGCGCAGTATGTTCGGAGGGTGATTGTTGCCATCTGAGGGGGCAATTGCTATAATACAGCCTTGACATCTGTAGGACCCCCTTACCAAAAATGCTTCACAATAAGGGGTACCATTATACACGTTAACGGACAAAACGTTACCATTTGGCATATTGCTATCATGCATTTTTGGCCGGAAAGGGGTGACTACAGCTGTCCAAAAATATGGGGGGGCCTAAGCTTACATGATAGCAACTGCCCCCCCCCCCCCTCCAGATGGTAATCATCCCTATTTTGGGGATCTACCTCAGTACCTGATGACAGAGTAACTTCCCCTGTTTGACCGATTTAGTTAATTATTTCCGAACAATTCCTAGCTGCACACCCCTTTAACCATATATATATTCTTGATCATCATCATCCAAAGGGTACAGTGGAAGAGACATGCTGAATGAGTCAATAATATAGAGCAAACGCGAAGGGAAGTGAGCGGGCATATGCACTAGATTAATCCGTTAATTGTAGCATTGATATTTTTTATTGAGGGGTCCAGTGCTCTCCTGGCCCCCCGTTTCCGACGCCCCTGGACTCTGTGTGTGTGTGTGTGTGCGTGTGCGTGTGCGTGCGCGTGTGCGTGTGTGCGTGCGCGTGCGTGTGTGTGTGCGCGCGTGTGTGTAGGCCTATGCTGGTGGACCTATGGATGTCCACATACAAAAATTCCTTTACTTGTCCTTGAAATTTATGTCCAGTATGGCTCTGCCGAGAGGACGTAAAACTTTAATTTCGTCCTTGAAATGCTGCAAAAAAAGCCGCATACAAGCCAAGCACTGAAGCAGAAGCGCACGCGGCGCCTCTCAAAACGTTGATATCAACGTTGTTGCTCGCGTGCTCTGTCACGAGGCCTCGTTCTTGACGGCTTACTACTGTCTGTACGCCCACGCGCAAGGCCTGCAGGTCTTTCTGGCAACAGTTGTTCGACTTGCGGTGTGCACATTGGAGCTGGGCTTAGCCTACCGGATTGTGTGTGGTTTACCTGCGCTGTGATTCTTGTGGACCAACTGGTTTTTGTGTGGATGGGGGAGAGTAGTAAACTCACTTGCGGGAGAAAGCAAACATGCGTGGAATTTGGGGCTGAGATAGGGCCTAGTTTTGCGTCACAGGAAGTTAAGCCTAGACTGGAGCCTCTCATTCACTAGGCCTAATAGCCGCCATTTTGTTCATTGAAGACTTCGCCGAGGGTGTAAGGAATATTACATTTACAAACCTGTCAAAATTCCGCTATTTTCTCCCACCATGCCGCTGGCACAGTTCGCAGACCCATGGCAGCGAATGGAAATGGCCCAGGATACGGAGGTGAGACATTTTGTCAGCTCGTTCAAACATGCTCTTCATTCTAACACGCATAAACTGCAGATCAACTCCAAAAAGTAGGCTGGATTCGTAAGAAACACAAATCTACCGAGGTTGCTATGCTAAATCCCAAGGGCCAATCTCTTTGGCGTATGGATGGGAACATTTCGTCTGCTCAATGCTGCAGAGTCTGCGATGCACTGCCACGTTGTTTTGGTGCCGAATGACCAGATGAAGTGGGCTTGGCTACTAGTAGTACAGTAGTGAGTAGTAGTACTAGACAGTAGTAGTACTACGAGTATTCATGAATGGGCGATGTCCACCTTTCGGCTTTCCGCGAGAACAGAACGTATACTTTCACACAAAAAACAGAGAATATCAACACTGACAACAGGCTTTCCGTTAATCAAATTAGGATCAGGCTAAAACCGCGGCTAAAGGACATACAGAAACGGGCAAAAACATAGACTAGGCCTATATTTATTGTGAACATCACAATCATTCAGTGAATTATAACAGGACAGCCGAAATCTCAGTAGGCCCTATAAATGAACATTGAACTAAACTGGTTCTTTGCCAGGTCTTCCTTGTTAGGGTATGTGTGTGGGCTATTGCGACAGAGGCAGATTTGCCGAAAACAAAATACAAAACCTCTCAGCTGTGCAAAAGTTCGAACAAAAATGACAGGACAGTGAAGAGGCCGTGAGGCCTAATGTCCTAACTACCTGACCTGACTTGACCTGACACGTTTTCTGAAGGTCTCTAGAAGAAGCGTGTTTTCGCAAAATAGGCGGACTATCATTGGCTAACGTGTATCAGGTTCAACATTAGCCACTTCTGATTGGTTACAGCTGATGTTTGTGAACCAAACAAGAAGCTAACTATTCACAAAAATCGCCTGATGAGCTAAGGGTGTATGTGTTCAAAGGCGACAGTGTGTGTGCAAATACGACAGTGCTATGTAGGCTACTGCAAACCCTGATACAGTTGTAACTTCTGACCCTACCCAACCCATGCATGAACACACATACGCTCACACACAGTTTGTGTCACACACGCACTACAAACGGACACAAATACACGCAGATACATACAGAAACACGTAGACACACTGATTGCAGTGGTCTTTACCTGATTTTACGAAGAAAACTGCAATCAAATAGGGCTGTCGCAAATGCACACACAAGCAAATTTGGTGTGTCCATTTGCGATAATAACTTCAGTTATTTATTTTGAAAAAAATGTGCATCAAAACATCATTTTAAAAGCTGAACAATGAACTACGATCTTATAGTAACCCAAAAATAGCATTGGAAAGCACACACTGTAAAATTATACTTCACACTGAATCGCTGATCCAATACAATGAAGCAGTGTGTTTCCTTCTCGTGAAAAAAGTTGGCAGCAGACGACGCGTTAGACACACAGTGGCGTGCAAAGCCAGGTCATTTTGATTGGTTTAAAGAAATGCATATTCATTAGCCCACGGAAAGCACTTTAGAGCATCTGTGTTCGCCCAGAAGTATTGAAGATACAGTGTGTTGAAAGTGAAAGTTCGGAACGGGTGTCACAAATTATGCCGACATGTCGCAATTGCCCACACTAACCCTAATCCTTGTTAAGCTGGAATGGAAGGGGGGGGGGGGGGGGACGTAAACTAGATGGGAGACAGTGTTTCCCATAGGGGTGAAATGTGATAGTACCAGGGACTCCCTGTGCAAAATGTTAAGAGTCCTTTTCATATTTTTAAGAGTCCCCTAAGTATATGATAAAAAATGCTTTAGCAAAAGCAAATACATGCTAAACACACATGCTACATGCACAGTGAACACACAGGCAAACACATGTGCATAACCCCTGGAAATGGAATAGGCTGACTACACAGAGAGAGAGAGAGAGAGAGGGGGGGGGGGGAGACAAACAGATCGAGATATGGACAGAGAGACAGGCAGACAGACACACAAGCGTACACACACACTTGCATTATATGCAATAGCTTATGTTTTTGAGATGATGCCATTCACATCTCTAAAAGAACGGCTTGATGCTGCTGCTTTTTCCTCTGTCGAACTTGCAAAAACTGTTCAGATTTGGTCAACGAAGAAATCAGACCTAAAAGTTGAAGCACTTCACTCTCGCGAACAAGCATTCAGATGTAAACAAAGATCGTTTTGGAATGACCGGACATGTGTCTACTTTAGAAAGGAAAACCCCGGATGGTCAGAAACAAGACTGACAACCAGGAAAATCAAAGCAAACAGACTGACCGCTGTGGCACGAAGCGAAAATCGGGTTCGGAGTTTTGATATGGAAAAGTTGGGGTGGCTTGACCTAATTCCAACGATCCTACAAGTTGCAGACGATGTCTGAGCGAGTCCGAAACTAGCAAACATATTCTTCTGCCCCTTTCCTACTCGTGGCTTCTTTTGGGGAGGCATGGCTGGTTTTAAACACCAATTGTTGTCAAAAGGCCGAGAACGATCTTGTTTAGCACTTTAAGACTAGGTCACGCTGGAACTTTATTTGGTCTTCAAAATGTTGGATCGGAAAAGCTTTACCGAATGTGCAATGCCGCCATTTCTTCGTTTCGGCATTCGTTTCGCCAGAACTTTTTAGTTCTGATTATGGTCCGAGGCCGCGGAAGAACTAAGTTTAGCAGACGACAGAATCCTTGAAGTTGTTGACTGCTTTGACGAAAAATCAATCGGTCAGATGACCGCCTGCCTGCTAAAACTATCCGTCAAAATCGAAGGTTTATGAGTCAATGACCGATGACCGACGCCAAGAATGAACCATGCTGTCTCGGACTGTTGAAAAAAGTGTGCGTCCCATGGGACGCCCAGAGCTGAAATCAAAGAGTCCCTCTGTGATTTTTGTGCTTCAGGGACGCACATATGTGCGTTATGGGAAACACTGGGAGAAAACACAATTGTAAAGCCAAATGTAGTCCTTGCATGTCAACAAAGATTTTACAGTTATTAATAAAATTATAAATTTATACGTGACTGGTAGTGGTATTCATTGAACTTGCATTGCAGGCTAATTTTGCAAATTTTCTAAGAATTTCTTAACGTTCAGTTCAATATCCTGTGCGCACGCACACGCACTCAGACACAGAATCAGGAACAATTTCAATGTGAGTGTGACCCACATTGAAGTATTTGAACCCCATAGAAATAGTTTCCTGTCACTTACTCTTAGTTAGTGTGCTACTGATGTTTTTGTATATATATATATGACTCTGTGCCACACGGAGACACACACATTCTCAATAAATTGTCACACCTTCACACATATAGACAAACTGAAAAGACACACACAGCTTTATAAGATCACAATGAATGTCATCAGCCCCACATTTCACAAGTGCTAGAACACACACACACACACAAACACATATAAATCCAAAATACATGAAAATGTCATGCTTTGTTGGACACTTTATCACACACACACAATGCTCAATAAAATCCTCAAGATATATATTTTTAACTTGCTCTCTTTTATTTTACAATTAAACTGTCATATAAAGTTGACCCCTACCCTTATTTAACACCAGCATGTTCATTTCTTTCTTCTGCACTAATCCAAATGTTCAATGTAATCATTTTACTGGACTTGATGTTTGACTGGTTTTATTGGTCTAACCATCTAATAAACAAATCAATTATTAATGTAACTATGATGTTCGTCATACATGTCCTATGGTGTAAATAGTGAATTATGATAAATAATTCAACAGTTTTTTGAAAAAAACTTTATTCATGCAAGTTATTATTTTCTTTAAAGCATTCTGCTTACTGTAGTTGACAAAAATACAGTTATTTCTGCCAGAAACTGGAAAATAAATTATTTTACTGTAGTTGACATACATTTTTCACAAATTGTGTAATCAGGAACAATTTCAATGTGAGTGTGACCCAAAAAAATCTCATTGAAGTATTTGAACCCCATAGAAATAGTTTCCTGTCTTAGTACTCTTACTCTTAGTTAGTGTGCTACTGATGTTTTTGTATATATATATATATGTACACTGTCATACAATGTATTTCTGTCTCTGTACATCTGTTTAAATTCTTTCACAAAAATGTTCTTATGTAGTTATAATATATATATTGATCTGTGGCTGTGCGCATATATATAGTAATATACTGTGCCACTCTGACTAATGCAGCCAGTTAATTTAATTTTGTTTTAATCCATTTTCTGTAGTCCTGATTTCATTTAAAATCTGATGAATCTAGAATGTATGGTATATTTGATATAATATTAATAATGCATGCGAACGGAGGGGTGAGTGTTTGTGTGTGTGTGTGCATGCGTGCATGTGTCGGTGTGTGTGTGCATGTGCACACATGCGCGTGTTTGTATGCGCGCACATGTGTGTGTGAGTGTGTGTGTCTGTGTGTGTGTGTGTCACTGTGAGACTAGAGTGTGTGTGACTTCAGTGCACAGATCTATGCCAAAGGATGATCTGGTTGATGATTTTAAACTTATTGTTGATTTAAACCAGTATTATTATGTTTAGCTATTCTGCTCTTTTTTATGCTGATAGTGATATTTTTTTATTTATATGTATTAATGTGTGTTGTTGCTAAAATTAATTTTTCACTCTAGACTAATTTAATACCTTTTAGTTTACAGTTTTAGATCATCTTATTCAAGTTATTGTACATAGCATTGTATGTGCGGGAAAGAGGGGATGGGAGTTTGGAGGGAGGAGGGACGTGGGGGGAGAGGGATAAAGGGGATAGGGTTGTTCTGGCTGGTAGGGTCTAGTATAAGGTTTCAACTCAGGGTGTGGGGAACCTAACTCAGGATATTTTTAGATGAGAGAGAATGGATGAGGAATTGGGTACACTTTTGTAAACAAATATTTTAATGCATGCATTTATTTGTTTAAAAAAAAAAGAATTTGTTTAGTTTCTTGTTACATGTGTGTAATGTGTCCGCAAGACAATTATCCTTGTATTAAAACAAAATGTATTCAGAGGACGAATGTAACCAACTATCAAAGCAAGCTCAGCTGTCTGCTAAGATAACAGCATGCCAGCACTGGTACTGAAAAGAAAGGAAAGGCATCCTCCTCAGTCTCCTCCTCCCCCTTCTCTCTCTCCCCCACCTCTCTCCTCAAATCGTTTATTTTTCTCTTTACTTCTCTTCTTTCTTTCCCACTCTTTTTTTCTCTTCCTCTCTCCCCTTCCCTCTTCCCTGTGTGTGTCTGTGTATGCGCACATGTATACATGTGTAGAGGGAGTTTTGCTGTTTTCTTCGGGCTAGTGAAAATGTGTTCGGGCGAGTAACATTTTTCAGTTACTCGCCTCGGGGACTAGTGAATTTCTTAATGTTTGGCCAGCCCTGCTGTGAATGTCTTATTCATTCCATTCATTATTGTCGTGATGTTGTCTGTGTTTCAGGCAGCCAGCACTGAAGATATGCTGGTTGATGATCAGGTGAGCTCTTTAATTCTCTTACAATATTAAAGCATATAAACAGTCACGAAAACAGTCATAATTTTATTTTTAACAATTTTTAACCCCTGGCCTTCACTGCCAGAGGAAAATAGAATTTATCGATTTTCTTATTTTAAAAAGTTATTATACAATTTAAAACTAATAAAAGAGGCCTGTTAGCGTTACTGTGTTAGACTGAATCTGAGAAATGGTCTAGAAATATCCTTCCTGACTTGCCTAAACTAAAAACCACCATTCTTCTGGAACTATCATTACTATGACATGAAAATTTACGACATCATCAATGACATCACACACCCCATAGTAGACAGGGAACTGGGCAGGGAAAGGGTTAAAAGGTATATATATTAACAGTTCTTCTTTCTGATTCAAAACATCAGTCAAGCAAACTTATGTTTGGTTACCAATTGATGATTTTCTTTTCGCTTTACTTTGATTCAGTTTGAACAGTGAGTTTCAAACATGCTCTGTATTTTTAAAAATGTGTTGTAGTCTTACAGATTAACAGGGGGGGTGGGGGTGGGGGGTGGGGGGGGGGGGGGGGGGGGTGACAGGGTTCATAGACAGAGCTTCAGATTGTTTTCAAACTTCATGGGTCATATGGCCCCTGATTACAGAAAATGAGGGGTCAATTTGCAAAATAATGTTCCAGATCTGCAATATTATACTTAAATTTTATTGCAATAATTTACATGGGTCTGATGACCCCTGGGTGCACAAAATGAGGGGTCAAATCAATGTCATTAGGGGTCAATGACCCGGGCCCGCCAACAATCTGAAGCTGTGAATAGATACCTGGAACTCACGACAACATTCGTGGCATCTACCGGACTGAAGACTTAGAATGGCCGACGTCGAACGCTGAGAGAGAGAGAGAGAGTGAATACCTACAAAGGTGTGGCCCTTGACTCTACCCTCCCACAGACAGATACAGATACACACACACACACACACGCACACGCACACGCACACACACACACAGACAGACAGATACACAGTCACACACAGTCACACACACACACACACACACACACACACTCATTCCCATGCACATATGCACACACACAAATGCAGACTGGTCAGTGTATCACTACCATATTTTTCGCACTATAACTTAAACTATAAGACAATACTTTTTTCCCAGACTGAGACCCCTGCGCCTTATAATGTAATATAGTTACTAATATAGTAAGAAAATATAGTAACAGAATCTGAATTTTGTGTAAAATTTGGGGGATGCGCCTTATAATCAGGTGCGCCTTATAGTCCGAAAAATACGGTATATGTATTTTGATGAGTTAGGCCTTTAGGCTTTACTCAAATGGCTTTTATCACTGGTTGACATTAGCCTGTAGTAAAGGGCCAATAGTAAATGAGAGCTGTACTGTACTACAGAATTGGAATGTAACTATGATTTTCTACAGCCAATAGTAAATGAGATTGGAATGTCATGGTACATATACAGCTTAGTCTTTTGTGGAAGACTGACTAACTAGGGGGCCCTTGCACTGACTCTAGTGCTGCAGCCTGTAGAAAGGGCCAATAGTAAATGAGAGCTGTACTGTACATGATTTTCTACAGAATTGGAATGTCATGGTACATATACAGCTTAGTCTTTTGTGGAAGACTGACTAACTAGGGGGCCCTTGCACTGACTCTAGTGCTGCAGCCAATGGGATTGGTTGGCCTTTGGGGACCTTCCCCAACACCAACTCTCGTCCACAAATCCCTTTGGCTGAGAGAGTGGGGATGTACCCTGGGCAAGGCTTCTCCGCTATAAACAAATTTTAGCCCAGCCCGCCGGAATAGCAGCTGCCCCCCTCTGCTATCTGACAGTCATTGTTGGAAACGACAGACAGGCAAAATTTATATGATTAGGGCTCTCAATAGTCCCGCAAAACAAGGGGTCCCAGGGACTCCTTCACTTACAGTTACAGTACTTATAGAGGGTCCTAGAGGCGGGATAGAGGGTCCCAGCTGCATTGGCCATTGTGAATGCTACAAATAATTTTTCTAGTGGATCCCTGGGACCCCCTGCACATTCTTTTAGAGGGTCCTTTAGAATTTAAGTACTTCATAATCATAGACCCCCAAATGGGGGTCCCTGTGAGCCCTGTATGATGTGTTCTTGGTTTGACTGCCAGGGTGATGACTCTACCAGTGAACTAGAGATCACCACTCTTGCCAACAGGCACGGGGAGAGGGCTGATCCTTCTCACTTTGAGCTGCTCAAAGTCCTGGGCCAAGGATCTTTTGGAAAAGTAAGTGATTTAGTCTCTGAACTCATATTATACAGTGAAGTACTCTACACAAAACTGTATATTAACATGGAATATTGGTAAAACTGTTTACTTAATGCTTATTTTAGAAAATACTGGTTGACACACATTGTTCCCTGATTTTCATGTTAAATGTACTCCACTGCATCCAAACTGAAACTATTATAAAATTCACTGTTTGTCTGTCTGTGTGTTTTCGGGCCGCAATCACGGTGAGCATTGGAATGTGGACATGTGCGTGATGATGCCTTGTGTAGGAAGCAATGAGGCCTTATAGTTTCTTCACGATGCACAACTACAATAGTACAAGGGCTATAGTTTTATATCTACTAGATAGGTGATGTGCGTGAATCAGTGCACAACTTGCCACAAGTCAGAGGAAGAGAATTTACAGTGGAACCTCCCTTATAAGACCTCCCATTATAAGACTCCCTCATATAAGACCTACTTCTCTGAGACATTGCCCTTCTTTGTAAGTATTAAAATGACCTCCCTTATATGACCCCTCCCTTATAAGACCTCCCATTATAAGACTCCCTCATATAAGACCTACTTCTCTGAGACATTGCCCTTCTTTGTAAGTATTAAAATTACCTCCCTTATATGACCCCTCCCTTATAAGACCTCATTTTTGATGATTTTTGAATGTCTTATAAGGGAGGTTCCACTGTATAAACTAGCCTCCTTCAGGTGACGCTCTAATCAGGCGATTTGCAATGAGCGTAGGTAGCTCTAGTCTTTGGCTTAAAAAAAAAGATAATGCTAACACTGTAACGGTAACACATGTTGATATTTCTTTGCAAATCAGATCTATGCATGTATGTGTGAGCAGCTGAAGTTGGTGTTTAAAAATAATGATAAAAACATGATGTGACTTTATTTGGGTAAGCAACTCCAGCTGGTGTTAATTTTAACCCTTTCACCGCCAAAGTCGCATTTTAGCACCACAGTGATTTAACACCTATGTTACTAAAACTAGTAAAAGGCATCAAATTGGGGTCTATTATCCAAAGACCCTATTGCCTTAGTTTCGGGAAGTAAGGTTAGACCTTATTTTATATCTGTCACAGAAGCATCCCCAATACTGCAGATGGAGTTTGTTCTCTACCGGGGTAAATTTAATGGAATTTTTTGGCTGGAAAATAGCTGGCGGCGAAAGGGTTAAAGCAGTTACTTAATTCTACATTATATATATATATCTCTCTCTCGGTCTCTTGCTCTCTTTGAGACTTTCTCTCTCTTTTCGGTTTTCTCATCGCAAGCACACAACAAAAATATTTGCCTCTCCCTTCTACCAATCTGTAAATCTGTTTGTCTGTCTGTTCCCCTTCCACATCCATCTGTCACTCTGTGTGTGTGTCTGTGTCACTGTGTGTCTGTGTCACTGTGTGTGTGTGTAAGCGTGTGTGTGTGTGTGTGTGTGTGTGTGTGTGTGTGTGTGTGTGTGTGTGTGTGTGTGTGTGTGTGTGTGTGAGAGACACAGAGAGAGACACAGAGAGATATATGAAAGAAAGAGAACCCCCCCCCCCCCCACACACACATGATCAATCAATGTTTTTTTCACACACAATGACATACTCTCATGCTTAATTATTTAAGCGAGCACCCAATATTTCACTGTCATGCCAGCGGCCTTTCATTATCCTACTATATAACTGCTCCACAGCTCTAGCACTGCTACTCCTTTTTTCTCTCAGTGTACTTCCTGACTGGGTTGCCTGACAAGCCTCAGTTCGATCTGCACGTGAAAGGTCATGTTTGTTAGAAGCCTTACTTTCAGTCGGTGTATGTGTGTTGATTGATCAACTTTTACTTGTTTAGTTCAGCTCCTGACGTTGCTTGTCGCGATTGAGAGAAAATCAACAAGGACACAAGACTGGCTGTTTTTATGTAAATGCTTTCAAACTGACTGATTGATTTTTATGCTGGAATGAAATGAGAGAGAGAGAGAGAGTGTGTGTGTTTTGTTTGTCAAAAATCAAAAAGGTGCTATTTAGTGGGCAAAACGCTACTGGCTGTAGTACTCAGTAGTAGTACCTTCATGATGCATCTTTTATACATGGGGTAAAATGATATGAAGGCAAAAAAGAACTAAAGAAGCCTTACTAATATTATTTTGCAGTGTGTGCTGGGTCCCGGCCCCGCATTTAAGAGTAGCGCCACTGAATGGCTGCGATAAGAGAAGGGAGAAAACTAGAGCATGAAAACACTAGCTCAGCCAGCGGCACAGCAGCATTTTGAGCTCCAGTGACCTTGACCTTTGACCAATGACCTTCATCTTCGAACTTGGCCGAGATATCCTAGCTACCAATATGCATGCAAAATGTGAGGGTCGTTGGTCCCATCATTCAAAGGCTATCGTGGTAACATAGATAGATAGTCAGATAGATAAGACAGGCAGGAACAGACAAACAGCTCTGAAAACATTAACCAGCTTTTGCTGCGCCGCTGGTTAATCATTAACCCTTTCACCGCCAAAGTCGCATTTTGGCACCACAGTGATTTAACACCAATGCCACTAAAAGGCATCAAATTGGGGTCTATTATCTAAAGACCCTATAGTCTTACTCTTAGTTTTGGGAAGTGAGGGTAGACCTTATTTTATATATTTCACAGGAGAATCCTCAATGCTGCAGATGGTTTTTGTTCTCTACTCAGGTAAATTTAATGGAATTTGTTTTTGCTGAAATGTGGCTGGTGGTGAAAGGGTTAATTGTGGCTGTTGTTGACACTGACAGGTGTTCCTGGTAAGGAAGATCACGGGAGATGACGCAGGCACCCTGTATGCCATGAAGGTGTTGAAGAAGGCCACGCTCAAAGGTCAGTCCCCGTCAAATGAAACATTTTGCTGGTTTTTGTGATGATGATGAAGATGTCGTTGATGATGATGTGACGTTGATTATGTTGATGGTCATCATCTGAGTGTGCAAGATGATGATAATAGTGATGATTATTTATAATGACAATGTTGGACAGTGTGAGTTCTTCCTTTGTCGTTAATGGTATGTCCTCTGTAAACAGATTGAAGAAAAAGAACTGTGTCACTGTGAGTGTGTGCTAGTGCTAGATTTTGCACAGGTCTGTATATATAGTAAGCAATATATAATGACCCTTTCTGCAGTCCATTTTGAAACTGATGTGTTGGTTTCTGTCAGTCTGAATATTGTAATCAGACCTAGATGAGCATAAATAAGTAGTGCCCAACAGCGAACAAGCCATAGTTAATAGCTTCCTTTTGAAAACTTGTCAATTTGAAAAGGATGGTTTCTTGACTGCTTTCCATGCATGATAGAGAGAGAGAGAGAGAGAGCCAGGGTGAATGTGTGTTGACCTTAGCATACATCATTTTACATTGTTCTTCTACTATTCAGCATTGGCTTTTATAATCTAAACCTTTTTATGTACCCCCTTTTATATATGTTGTTTTTTGTCCTATTATTACTTTTATACAAATTGTTTGTTTAGCTCTCTCTCTCTCTCTCTGTGTGTGTGTGTGTGTGAGCGTGTGTGTGTGTGTGTGTGTGTGTGTGTGTGTGTGTGTGTGTGTGTGTGTGTGTGTGTGTGTGTGTGTGTGTGTGTGTGTGTGTGTGTGTGTGTGTGTGTGTGTGTGTGTGTGTGTGTGAGGGGGGAAAGGCATGGTTGAGAGTGGAGATTTTGAAAAATATGTTGTGGGGAAAGGGAGGGGGTGGTGTGTGTGTGTGAAGGTGGTGTGTGTGTTGTGTGTGTGTGTGTGTGTTGTATTGTAATTTAATTCTTATGATGTATTTACTGTATATTGTCTTATTGTCTCTATTTTTATATGTGTGTTTTATGTGCATGCCAGACAAAGAATTTCTTTATGTTTTAAAGACAATACATTTTTTGATTGATTGATTGATCATTGCCAAAGTGTTTTGGTCTCCCCCACTTGGGATGCAATATCGAAGCTTAACCCTTTCACCGCCAATGTCGCATTTATGCACCACAATGGTTTAACACCCATATCACTAAAAGGCATCAAATCAAGGCCTGTTATCTGAAGACCATACTTTCTTCATTTTGAGAGGTAAGAATAGGCCTAATGTTATACAGGGAATAGAGGAATTCCCCATATTGCAGATAACTTCTTTTCTCTACACAGCTAAGTTTAATGGTATTTTTTAGCTGAAAAATGGCTGGCAGTGAAAGGGTTAAGAGAGACATGAATAAAACAATAATTTAGTGTCTGAAGACTCTCATTGCTATAACCAGTATAAGCTGGCACTGGTGTATCAAGATGGTAGATGGTTTTCTGTAATTTCTGACCGATGTTGGCGCGTGATTGCTGAAGTGTTTTTGTCTTTGGACTCCTATGTGAACGTATTGAGTATGATAATCAACAGGTATGAGGTTTGTCAGCCTCTAGGCTGATTTCAGGCTTTTTGATGACCCCAGAGGTCATTTTTTAGATTAAAAAAAGACACCGACTGAGTATAGTAATACCTCTTATAAGTGATTCAAAATGAACTAAATATAGCAATTCCACTTTTAATGCTATTTTTAAAGCTTCGATTCCTAACAGGCTTTAGTTTCAGGGGGCTTGAGCCTTTTTTTGATGCTTTTTAGCCTAAATCACAATTTCTCAATCTCATGCCTGATCAAATTAGTGTCTATGGACCCTCATTGTTACCTGCCGTTACTGGTAAATCAAGATGGTTTCCTGATTG
>CM065690.1:38095292-38137792 GCA_017654935.2 Phymorhynchus buccinoides
TTGTATTAGGTAAATGGGTACCAAAATAACTTGGGATTTTTTTTTCTTGGAAAGCACAGACACAAATATATATAATTACTAATTTAGTAATTATGTGGGGGGTTTTTCCAATGATGAGCATTTCTGTATATAAATAAAGGCAAGATACTTAAATAGAAATTTTGTAAGAAGTTTTCACCATACTACCATATTTTTCGAACTATGAAGTATAAGGCACGCCTTTATTATAGCTATAAGACGCACTCCCCAAATTTTACACAAAATTCAGATTTTATTATTATACTTAAAAAAACAACTATATTGTTAGTCATATTATAAGGCACAGGAGTCTCAGTCTGAAAAAAAAAAGTATCGCCTTATGGTCTGTAATACTAATAGTGTAAATACCGGTAGTTGCCAAGACCATGGCGATTTGATATGCGTTGTGTGTCATGCATTCTTGTTGAAATGTTGAATGTACATTTCTGAAGCACATGGAAGGAACTGAACTGTAGTTGACAGCCAGAAGATAACGTAGAACTCAAAATGACCTTTTTGTACTAAAATACATAACTGAAAATTTCTCTGTCAATTTTGTTTTGCAAAAATAACACATACAAACCAAAGGGCTTTTCTTCTTCTCTTAAGGGCCTACGGTCAACGAGCTGACCATTCTTAGTAATCCTACTTTTTCAGATTGAGTCTTTATTTGAAGCTAATAGTAACATTATAATTATATGATGTGATGTAAGGTAACTGGTAACATGTGATTGAAAGATAACTTTAAATATGTTCATGACATTGAAATAATAGACTCCTCCGAAATCGGAATGTGTCGGCTGTACGCAGCGGGGAGACCAGTGAAAACTGAAAACCGGACACGTATGTACCTTACCCATTATGGCCATATGGCCTGGGAACGCAGAAGAAGAAGAAGAAGAAGAAACAATAACATTTTGCTTAACTGGATCAGTGAAAACCCTGTTTTAGGATGGCTATAATTAACATTGCTGTTACTCAATTTGTGACTGTCGACCTGCTCTGCTCTCATTGCTCTCATTGCTCCCATCCCTTCATCCAGTTTCCTTCCCTCAATCAGTGATTGTAATGTGCCTTGATGACGACGATCAGTAAATGAGGCACCGTCCATCAATGACTGTAATCTACCTTGATTGAGCTTGCTGTGGTCAGCAATGAGCAGCGCAGCATTTTGACCTGGTCCTGTATAGTCTGTGGTAACTGGTACAGTGAAACCTCTATTATAAGACCTCATGTCCGTCTTTGGCTGGAGAAAATGTTTGCAAGAGTTTAACTAGAACAGAGGCAGGAGAATGGACCAGTAAGCAGTGATGTACCGAGGATCGAAAAGTGATAGGACAAACTATCCTGAGACAAGGAAAATCAATAGGACAATGTTCTGGGCTCTTGAAGAAATCAATAGGACAAAGCGTGCCAGTGTTAAAAATTTAATCAAACATTTGTCCTGACAGGGTAGAATACAATTAAGGACATTTTCAATTTTTTAATAGGTCAATGGCGTATGACCGGGGCCTCGAGACATCACTGAGTAAGGCAGAAAGTATCTTGACATTATTGAGTAAGCAAAGGGAAAGGGCAAAGTCAAAGAGAGTGACATATCAGACTCAGAGGGAGTTCCAAGCACAGAACTTCCTGAAGGTGGAGGAACTATTTGTATGAAAGACACCCCCCTCCCCCTTCCCCCCTCTGGCATCCCCATGGGGGACCTGTGGTAGTAATTTCTTTTCTCTGTATGGGGACAGTCTTCAAGAACAAATCTCTTTGTGAGCATTTGTCTTTTGTACAAAATTTTGTTGATTCCTTTGATTGTGATAGGCCAGACACGCGTCAACTAAAATCGCACGACTGTACGGCACGATTCGATCACATGGTCTCGAAGAACAAATGCGCTTCGCGCTTCGAGACCACGTGATCGAATCGTATCGTACAGTCATACGATTTTAGTTGACGTGTGGCTGGCCCTTAAGTGCTACCTTAGGTGTAGAGTGGCACAGTGGTAGCGCGTTCGCTTCGTGTCAAGTAAACCCGAGTTCGAACCTGGGTACAGGGGATTTTTTCCTCTCATTCTGCACTAGGCCTTAACGGTCTGAACGTGGAGTCTTTCGGATGAGACGATAAACCGAGGTCCCGTGTGCCCATGCACTTAGCATACGTTAAACCCAGTGGCAACGCAAAAGTTGTCATTTGGTCCAAATTTACCCCCCCCCCCCCCTCCTCCCTCATCAGTGACAAAAATCGCATGCAAAAAACACAAAAACACAAAAATTGGGTGGCGCGCCTCTGGCAGCGACGTGCTCTCCAGGTGGGAGCAACCCGAATTTCACAGAGACGCCTCTGTGACTATAAAGTACCTAATACCTAATACCTAATACCTGACCTTGACTTAAATTTGAGTTTGAACAAGTTATCCTTAACAAATAAAATAAAAATAATAAAAAAATTGCAGCATTTGTTTCATTACCAACATCGAACCTGTTTAAGAAATTCAATGTGGTAGATAGAAACGAAAAATAACTATGAAGAAATGCATTTAATAACCTGTTATTTCATTTTATCTGTTGACGATGTGTGGATGTGAATGAGGGATGTGCGTACGTTTGTGGAGCCAGTTTGGGGGGGATTGAATTATTTATCCGTGTATTGATCAGCGGTCGCTGTGCGGACTGTCGTATGTTCTTCATTAATGGGTGTCGGGGGGAATCCAACATGGCCGACAAAGGCCATTACCTCCCTTCGATGGACTGCCTCTTTCCTACCCCTTTCGCTGGGGAGGAAGGGGGAGGGTTTTATTCATTCAGGAACGGTTTCAATTATGTCAGAGTTTTTGCCCGTTTCCGGCTTATTCGTGTGTTGTAACTGCTTGGTGGTGGTGGTGTTTTTGTTGTTGCTCTGTGTGTGTGTGTGTGTGTGTGTGTGTGTGTGTGTATACATGTGTGTGTGTGTGTGTTTTTGTGTGTGTTTTTTTCCTTCTTTTTCTTGCAATTCTTGATGTAGTGGTTTAAGTCGTGATGAAATAATTTTGTTTCAAGAAAAAGGAATATAATTAATTTTTTTAAAACCCCACTGCTAAAGTGTTTAAAATTCAGAGGAATGATGATTGAAAGAAAACAAAACATAAACAACGTAGTGATTATTACCTTTGTTTTAACTTTTATATGCGTTTTTAATTAGGTTTTGTTTTTCCACGCATTCATTTGTGGGTCTGGTATAATTGTTTCATGTGTTTTGGGGTGTATTTGTGTTTCCTCACTAAATCTGCCTGTTTCTCTGTTCCATTATCTCAGTTCATGTTCAAACTCTTTCTCACATTTCTAACTTATTCTTTCCACAAATGCGTAAAGCCTTGCGCACTCCCCTTCTGCACAATGTCAAATTCAGACATTCATATCATGCATACAGGTTTATATTTTTACAGACACCACGCACACGCACCATGCACATGCACGCATGCACGACACCCACCCACCCACCACGCACACGCACACACACACACACACACACACACATGCACGTATGCACGCACACATGCACACACACTCATGCACACACATACACACACACACACTCGCAAGCACTCACACACACACACACACACATGCACGTATGCACACACACACACACCATGCACACACACGCATGCATGCACACACACATGCACACACACACTCATGCACACACACATACACACACACTCGCAAGCACTCTCACACACACACACACACACACACACACACACACACACACACACACACACACACACACCCACCCACCCAAGCCCTGCACGCTCTCGTAGTGTTGCACTATTGATCTGTGACTTACCCATTTCCCCCTGTTTCTCTTGTTGCCTGTGCAGCCTTTCAGACAGAGGGCAAGCTCTACCTCATTCTGGAGTTTCTGCGAGGCGGCGACCTCTTCACGCGTCTGTCTAAGGAGGTGAGGGGATCCTGCTTACACCCCCCTACCCCCTCCCCCATGGGGATACCGGGGGGGGGGGGGGGGGGTCTTTTGTATAAATAGTTCCCCCACCTTCTGGAAGTTCTGTGCTTGTAACTTCCTCTAATCTGTCACTCTCTTTGACTCTGCCTTTTCCCTTTGCTTACTGTCATCTATCTATCTTTCTGCCTTACCCGGTCCATTCTCCTGCCAGTTTTCACGAAACACTTTCAAAAACATTTCCTCCAGCCGAAGTCGGGACTTGCTGGGCCTATTTCTTAGTTAGGCGCATAACGGCAGCATGACGCATCTGCGCTCATAATTGACAGGAAACTGTCTGAGCGATCGAAGAAGAAGAAGAACCCCCCCCCCCCCCCTCCACGTTGTCCCGCCCCTCTTCCCTCTCTCCCTCCCTGCCCCTCCCTCCTTGCCACCCTGCCCCTCCCTCCCTCCCACTCTGCCCTCCCTCCCTCTGCCCCTCCCTCCCTCCCACTCTGCCCCACTTCCCCCTTTTCTCTGCTCCGTCTTAGCCCTACTTTACCGTGTTCCCCAAATGTGTACCCCCCTAGAAAATCGGGAGCTTGAGCATAATGGATGGGACATTTGATTGGGGCTTATGGGTCTGGGCTTTTAGGGGAGAGAAAGATAGAGTAAAGTTTATTCCGTTGGGGTTTGTCGTTATTGTCTTGAGGTGATTTTTTAGTCCCCGAGCGAAGGTTCGGGGAGCTATTGTTTTTGTCTGGTCCGTCCGTTCGTCCGGCGTGCCTCCGTCTGTCCGGCTATTTGTCCGTTTTTCTCAAAAACTATTCAGTCTATCATCATCAAATTTGGTATACTAGTTTGCCAAGATGCAAGCTATGCACTGATGTATTTAGTTTTACATTAAGATCAAGGTCGCGCCAGTTACGGGGTTCAAGCCCCGAAACACATAATCGCTAATATCTCGCGAAGTTTTGCATGCATTTTAATGCAGTTTTTTTCACAACATTTCTTGATGAATGGTCTATAACACAGTTGTCATGAATTTTTCTGTGCGCGCGTGTGCGCATGATCGCGCGGACTCAAATCACGGGTCCGAACCCCAAGGCTATATATAAACAAGCGCGGATTCGCAATCGTTTGCGGCGTGCGACAATTGAAAACGGAACATCATTTTAAAGAGCAGCCTCGATTTGAAGTGCGGTCAATTTTTACCACTGCAATCATTATATACACTTAGTCGCTTCCCCTGGCTTTTCAATAATTTTAATCTGTAAACCAGAATGTTATCTCTGCACCATTTCGTAACTTTTTATATCTTTTGGAAAACATTTAAAACTATTTATCCTACTTATACTCATTGAAAGAAGCACTGCATACTCGTCGTGTCTGTATTACGTATGTTTATTATTTTGTACGCTTTAAAATGAAGATTCATGTGCTCTGTTCAGTATATAATTCTTTCCATACGTTAGGACTGTAGATACCGTATTTTACGGACTATAAGGCGATACTTTTGTTCCTAGACTGAGACCCCTGCGCCTTATAATGTGACTGAAAATAAAGTAAGAAACTATAATAACATCTAATTTTGTGTAAAATTTGGGGGGTGCGCCTTGTAGTCCGTAATATACGGTATGTAGATATGACAACTGAAATGTTACTTTATGCCCAAGTTTTTTTTTCTCTTTTACAATATGTGCGACAATTTTGGACTGACAGACCGACCGACAGACCGACAAAGTGAGTTATAGGTTTGTGGCTTGAGCCACAAACAAAAACTGTTCAGTTACGTGCTGTTTTGATGCCTTTTTATGTAGTTACGTGCTGTTTTGATGCGTTTTTATGTATGTGTACAGCCGACACATTCCGATTTCGGAGTACCTCGGCGATGCTGCGAGGGGACTTTGCAGCCGCACGGCGTTGCACTTGTTGTTTCTTTGTCTGTTAATGTGTCACTATCACAGAGGCTCAGATGATTTGTTTGTCTGTGTGTGTGTGTGTGTGTGTGTGTCTGTTTCTCTCTGTCTTTTTGTTTATTGATTTATTTGGTAGAGATGTGTTTCTTACAATATTTTTGAACAGTTCATCTCTTCAAAGTCTGTTGTCTTTTGTTTATTCGTTTATCCCAGTTTGAAATTGAGCCTTTTTTTCCTTGATGGGATGATTAGTTTCCTACTGCTTGACATGACTATTTGGTACATGTTTGTCCATTGTATGTCTTTAAAGCTTTGTATCAAAGCGCTGTATTGATAAGTTGGCAGGATCATTATTGTTGCGCCCTTTTTTCTGTAGGAGCTTACTTATTGGTGGTTAGGCAAATTTATTGATAGTTATTTGAAGAAGAAGAAGAAAAAGAAGCATGGTTGATGTGGAGGTTTGCTGATACAATATAAATCTGGTACCGTATTTTTCCGACTGTAAGGTGCACCTCATATAAGGCACCCCCCAAACATTTTTTACGCCAAATTCAGATTTTGTTACATTTTCTTACTATATTATTATCTTAAAAACTACTGTTTGGACTTTGATTAAAATTGGCAGAGGGGTAGACAGCTTGAAAAGGAAGCTTCATTTCGTTAATCAACACCGTGCTGACCTTGACCTTGAGGTTTGACCTTGAAAACCGAAATTTCCTTCTTTGGGCTATGTAATTTCCCCCCAGCTTTATTTTGTGAACTAGTGAACAGAATCGCTTCAAATTTTGTGTGGTGGTGTACCATGGTGCAAGGAAGTTTGTATAAAAGTTCAGCTGTATCTCGTGAACTATTGAACAGAATCGCTTCAAATCTTGGGCTATGTATTTTATGCGTTCTGTAAGGGTGGAAAGTGGTGGGGGGGGGGGAGAGGACATAACTCTGGCCGGGTTTGCATTGTCACAATGCCTTGCTGCCGCTCGGTGATGCTTTTACAATGCGTTGCTGCCGCTCGGCGATGCCCTTGTTAGTCATATTATAAGGGTTTCAGGCTGGGATAAAAGCATCGCTGTTTAGTGCGTTGAATACAATACTAGTAGGAGACTGTCTTAGTGATACACTGTATTATCTTCTAGCACCATATTCGCCCAAGACATCACTCTACACTCCCACCAAATGAAAATGCATTCACTGCCAAGTACCCTGCCATGCGTTTGTCTCTTTTCAGAGGTTTTGTCACTGTTTCTTCCGTTAAACTTAAAGCAACGCATGCACAGCTGAAAAAAATAGTTACTCTCCTCTTGTCGGTTGAGATGCAACAGACAACCAAGAATGTAATAAAAAAAAAAGCATGGCGTTAGAAGAGTTAAAGAGGGAATTGGTGTGGATGTTTTCTGATGGTTTACTGTGTGGCCGTTGCTGCGTGGTGCAGGTGATGTTCACGGAGGAGGACGTCAAGTTCTACCTGGCTGAGCTGGCCCTGGCCCTCCACCACCTCCACAACCTGGGCATCATCTACAGGGACCTCAAACCAGAAAAGTCAGCGCACATTTCTGCCACTTCTCTTTGTTTGTGTAGTGTTGTCCCTGGTTTTGTGCTTTACAATTTACTGTAGTTTACGGACTGTAAGGCGCACATTACATGGATGCTCCTGCTTTCAGGATGTCCTGAAGTTCAGGATTTTTTTTATTGCCTGGAGCCGGCGTTGCCAGATTTTTGAGAAGATGCATTTTGCTGGTTGTAGAGGTCATGAAGTTTAACCAGAAATGAAAGTGTAACGAGAGCCTGTCAATTACATTGGAAACTGTTGTTTCCCTTCAGCTTCCAGGGGGCATTGTCCCCCGGAGCCCCCAGGAGGGGCGCTGTCCCTGCACTCTGCTGGGGCCTGGGCAGCCCCTTGCAAGATTTTTGAAATTTCCCAGGAGCACCCATGACATTATAACTTATAATGTAAGGCTCACCCCCCAAAGTTTTGCACAAAATTCAGACTTTGTTATTAGTCTTATTATGCTGGGGGGGAAATATCGCCTTATAATTTGTAAAATATGGCAGTGAAAAAGAATATATTTTTAATCTCCCAAAGGCATGCTTTGCCCTTGTTGGTTTTTGTTCCTTGTCTGTTGTCTTGAACA
Source organism: Phymorhynchus buccinoides (assembly GCA_017654935.2). Lineage (NCBI taxonomy): Eukaryota > Metazoa > Mollusca > Gastropoda > Neogastropoda > Raphitomidae > Phymorhynchus > Phymorhynchus buccinoides. The sequence goes on from CM065690.1 coordinate 38,103,271, forward strand.
GCTGAATTTGTTTTATAAACATAAATTTGATGAGATGTATACATGAAATGATCCCCACTATATTTGTTTATTTTTGGAAGAAGTATGATATTGAGAAACAGGGCCGCGATTGCAGTTTCACAGCCACACCCTGATTTGTCAGGTCGCAGAATCTGAAACCAGCAGTCCATGGGGAGGTAAATCTTGACTATGTTGGGTCATCAGGAGGCAACCACCAGAGGAGACACTGCACTGCTGCTGAGTCACTTGGGTGGAATTCAGTTTGGCATTTGCATGGCGCTTCTGTTCAGGCTTTGTGCCTGAATCAGATTTTTATTTTTTATAGTGACCTCTACCTCAACTAGATCAGAAAACTTAAACAGACTGCAACGTCACTGGAACATACAACAAACAAACAACTACATGACAAGTGTAAAGTGACGTTATTTTATTCACAAGAGACAAAGCAAAAATACTGGATATTTCGGCGAATGCGCCTTTATCAACATAGACAAACACGAAAACAGCAAATATAGCAAAAGGAGCAAAAAGCAGGTAACAAAAGGAGCAAAATACCAAGATCAAAGTAAAAATAAAAAATAATAATTCCCCTCTACAGTCCAATGCGTAAATGATGCAACCAAGTTGAAGCCGAGATCATCTAGATCAGGTTTAAAAAAAAGAAAGATCCTGAGCAACCTCCCTTTCTTACCTTCCCATACTTTGTCCCTACCACCTCTTGTCACTGCCCGTGTCATGCCTTAGCTTTGTGCTCTGCTTCAAGGAGAGCAACCTCCCTTTCTTACCTTCCCATACTTTGTCCCTACCACCTCTTGTCACTGCCCGTGTCATGCCTTAGCTTTGTACTCTGCTTCAAGGAGAGCAACCTCCCTTTCTTACCTTCCCATACTTTGTTCCTACCACCTCTTGTCACTGCCCGTGTCATGCCTTAGCTTTGTGTCCCTACCACCTCTGCTTCAAGGAGAGCAACCTCCCTTTCTTACCTTCCCATACTTTGTTCCTACCACCTCTTGTCACTGCCCGTGTCATGCCTTAGCTTTGTGCTCTGCTTCAAGGAGAGCAACCTCCCTTTCTTACCTTCCCATACTTTGTTCCTACCACCTCTTGTCACTGCCCGTGTCATGCCTTAGCTCTGCTACAAGGAGAGCCTGTGAAAAACATAAAGGGTTGAGTCGGGGTATTTTTTGCTGAAAAAAAGTTTGAAATTGGCTCTCATCGAAAAATACGCTTTTGTTGACTACTGTAGTTTGAAGAATACGGTTCTCTCATCTTTTTGTTTGCTAATTTGTTTTCGTCTCCAAGTCAACTGAACCCGCAATTAAAATAATTCTGTATTTGAAGTGCGGCTTTTGATGCAATCTTGTTCATCGAATTCCAGCTCGAGGTGTATTTACGAACATTTTAGACCTATGACGCAGAGGGAAAGAACTGTGACGTCAACACAAGAATTAGTTCTAAAACTGATTGGGATTCGATGTCGTTCTTGCTTGTTCTTAGACTTTTTGTGATTGTTGGAGTTAAGTCTTTTGCGTTTTGCAGGCATTCTTAAGTATACACCGAGTCTTGAGGAAATCAATGAAAGGTACAGCTTGTCACACATGCGTTCAGTTCATGCGCCCAACATGAGTGCATTGACATTGGCATCAACCAAGTCTACTTCCTCGACATTCAAGTTCTGTGTCGTCACTTCCACTTCAAAGTCTCGTTTTAGTAGATGATTTGTTTTCAATTTCTGAGCATAGGTGGGGTTTTTTAAACAAAATAAAAATCCAGAAAATGTGCCCCTTCACTGCCTTTATGGCATTTATTAATGTTCATCTAAACGACGCAATCAAAGCCAAGTGAATCTGAAAACGTTTACCACTGTGTGTATTTAATCTTTAAAAAGATCATTTTCCTTCAGCTTCAGAAAGGGCTTTGCCCCTCTCAGCCCCCAACACAAATGCTGCTCTGCTACCCTGTTAAGTACTAGGTGGTCCCTGGAACCATTTTCAGGTTTTCCAGGATTTTGTAAAAGTACCCATGCATTTGTGAAATTTTGTGGTGTTGAAACACTTTCTACCTTTTTGGCTCACTTTTTTCGTTAACACGAAGTGAGTCTATAGTATGATAGTTGTTCGTTTGTGTGTGTGTGTATGTGTGTGTGTTGCATCTGGGTCTAATCTCTAAACTTGAACGTTGGCATTTTCTCGGTAAATAGAAGGCATACATTGTTCAAACTTTGAACACATATAGGTGTCTATGCAAGCTTTCAAGCAATAATGATTTGAATAATTAAATACTTAAAACAACACTGTAAACAGATAAGAAACAGATAACATTTTAGATTAGTGGGTTAGAGAGTATTCAACAGGCAACATGAGTTAAGAACGTATTCCAAAGTGAAAGCCTCGATAGCTCATTGGTAGAGTGTCTGTCTGTCATGCCAGTGGTTCCGGTTCCGATTCTCGGCACGGGCACTTTTTTTCTTTTTTTTTCTTTTTTTTTCTTTTCTTAGTTGTATCCATTAACGATAGTTTCATTTGTACTTTAAAATTGTATGGCAATCTTGTACTTTAGACACCCCCCTCAATCTTTGTTGTTGTCCCTCATGTTCCTGTTCGAGTGAGCCTTGAAGGCTTTGCCTCTTGTTTCCCTTTGTTGCAGTATCCTGTTGGACACGGAGGGCCACATCAAGCTGACGGACTTTGGCCTGAGCAAGGAGTCGATATTCGACGAGAAGAAGACCTACTCCTTCTGCGGGACAGTGGAGTACATGGCCCCTGAGGTGGTCAACAGGAAGGGACACAGCACCGCCGCTGACTGGTGGTCCTATGGAGTGCTAATGGTCAGTACTGTGTATAGGTATAGGTAAGGAAGCAAGTGATGTGCAAAACTCAATGCTAGGAAGACGTTGGAAGGAAACAGTGGCCCAGTGCACAGAGGGTTTCTCATAGCTGCCAACCATTCCTTTTTGCCAGGAATTTTTCCGTTTTCTGGCCGCAATTCCGCTTTTCCGATTTAAAGAAAAAAATTCTGGATTCCAAAATTTCAACCAAAAACAATTTCAGAAAAAAAAGTCACAATGTTGCCAAAATCACACCATCGGCAACGGTTGTAAAGAAAGGCAGGAGCACCGGCTCACAGTGCTCGCCAAGCTAACCGGCCACCGTCTAGAAAGAATTCAGAAATTGTTTTCAAGGACTTTGCAAATTTCAGGGTGTGGCTTACAGTAATTGGAGACAGGAGAGAGAGAGAGAGAGAGAGAGAGAGAGAGAGAGAAAAAAAAAGAAGGATCCATCTTCATACGTCATCCCATTCCATCTACAGTCTAATATAACACAGTGAACATTTTCTGTTTTCAGTTTGAGATGTTGACCGGTGCCTTGCCTTTCCAAGGAGCCAACAGGAAAGAGACCATGACACAGATCTTAAAGTGAGTCTGAAGGCAGTGCTGCCATCATTGCCATTTAACTCTTAGCGTCCTATAGCGCACCGATCCGCACCTCACCGTCGGTCCTAAACCGCATGAAAGCGCACCGATCGACCCACGTTGCTTAGTCATATTGCTAAGGAAGTGGGAACTCTCTAATGCAGAGAGGAAGCTTTAACGACAGCCGGAAAGCATTCAACTTCCTGTTGCAATGGCTGCCATTTGCAGGGAGGTCGATTGAAAGCTAATTTTGATCGTTTTTCTTCAAAATTGTTTGGGACAAATTTTTTTCATCAAAATGGCGGCGATCCGAACGATGATTGATGATGTTATCGAGAAGAAGACCAATAAATTGTGTGCCAATGGAGTGCTTTTCGACTTAGTTATAGGGGCCAGAGTGACGTGACTGTTGAGTATCAGTGCTAGTGCAGTGCCTACTATGGTTAACTTTGACTATCGATCGGCAGAAACTCAATCGAACGATTCCGACAACCGGTCATCTGCCGAGCATTCGGACACTGTTTAGACACTGCGAATTGGACAGTTTCAATGATTTTTATCGGACTTAGAGTGGTTTAACACTTTGTACAAAGCATAGAGATACTTTTCACATGAAAACTTCGATAAATCAGCTTGACAGGTGTGCCAAAACCTAATTTTTACCTGTTAATTGCATAACCCGGAAAGGCAAGTACTAAGTTTATTTTGTGCTTTTAGTGTTTCTCTGATCATGTAAGTGACTTGTGCTTGCAATGTTTTAATAATAAACACACCACACATTGTTTTTTAGCATCTTTGTTGAACACACCTTTATTTTTTTTTAAATTAATAAAAAAAATACTTAAAAACATCAGAGTGGCAAAAACATTGATCAACACATAAAACAATGTCATTAGCAACATCATTCCAAAGTTTCATTAAGTTTTATTCACAAATAAATTTAATATTATTTTTTGAATAAGCATACCCATTTCTTGCTCATTCTGTCAAATCCTTACAGGATTGTGGGCTTGACTCTGCCACTTCCTTATAGGATGCTAAGAGTTAAACTAAGTTCTGCTCATATCCTGGCGACTTTGAGTTTAGTGTGGCTAAATTCTTTCTGCCTGTTTCTTGCCTGTTTCTTTCTTTCTTCATATAGTATTCACAACAAATTAAAACAGAGTCGAAATTGAAACCCAAAATAAAAGGTTTAATAAAACAAAACACAGAGCAAAACAAATTCATATAGTGTGTTTGATTTCCTTGCTGTATGTGTCATATTATTAATTATGTTATTTAAAAAAATCCTTGCAAACTTATTTTCTAATGAAGGGAGTAAGTTGGGTTTTTTTTTGTCTTTAGAAAAATCTAAAAGAATTGATAATGTGTATTTGTCAACTCAAGTCAGGTGATAATCATCTCTACTGATGGTACAGAAAAGGCTAAACAAAGCTTTTTTTTTCTCCATCCTGCCGTCATTTGTTAGTTTGTGTGTGTATGTGTCTGCATGCACTTGCCTTTATGTATACATGGGTGCAACTTTTCCTGGTATACAAGGATTTCCTGTTTTTGAATTTTACCAGAAAAGCAATTTCCTTATTTTTTTAATTTGTCAAACAAGACCTTTGTGTGTCTACTGTATTTTTCAAACACTTTAAAATAAGCATTTAATTTGTATAAATTGTGGAAAAAGCAAACTAAACTTCCTTCATAAATCAATTTTTTCTTCAGCTGCAGGGGGACATTACCCCTAGACCCCGGCCTTTCAGGTGTTGTCATTTTGTGTATCTGCACCCATGGGTGTGTGTCTCTTGTTGACAGGGCGAAGCTTGGCATGCCGCAGTTCCTCAGCTCAGAAGCGCAGAGTTTACTGCGGGCACTTTTCAAACGGAATCCCTTGAACAGATTGGGTAAGACTTTTTCCTGCTTCAATAGTAACAAGCTTACTTGACAGTCTGCTTAATGTTAATTTTTCAGATATTAAGATACTAACTGGGAAAAAACCTATTAGCATAAGCATAGCAGAAAACACATTTTGATTTTCAGTAAATTAGGGTAGAAGTTACTCTGGGGGACGGCGGACGACCTTCGCCCGATGTCCAGTTTTGCCACTGCACTCTGTCTGAGACTTTGATGCATAGCCATTTGAATGCAGAAGAAGAAGAAGGGTTGAAGTGTCTGTTAAAATGAGGAGAAGTGTCTGTTAAAAAGAGTGTCATAATAGTCATAGACATTTTGCTTAACCCTTTCACCGCCAAAGTCGCATTTATGCACCACAATGGTTTAACACCCATGTCACTAAAAGGCATCAAATCAGGGACTGTTATCCGAAGACCCTATTTTCTTAATTTTGGGAGGTAAGGATAAGCCTAATGTTATACATATTTAATTAAGATTATCACCCAAAACACAACATATCACAGAGGAATTCATAATATTGCAAACAATTTTGTTTTCTACCCAATTCAGTTTAATGGTATTTTTTTGCTGAAAATGACTGGCGGTGAAAGGGTTAAAAAGAAACCATGACCTGGCAAACTGCCACTGTGGTGTGCTACCAACTGACTGTCGGAGGGACCGGTGTTCCTTTTCCCCCAGGGTCACCAGCGGGGGGCATTGAGGACGTCAAGGTTCACCCGTTCTTTGCCACCATCGACTGGGACAAGCTGTTCGCTCGTGACATGGTGCCGCCCTTCAAACCCGCCGTCGTGCAGACCGACGAGGTCTTCTACTTCGACCACGAGTTCACCTCCAAGACGCCCAAAGGTAAAAAACAAATACCCTATTTTTCGGATCATTAGGCGCTGCTGTGTATAAGGCGAATCGGGCCATTTTCAAGAAAATTCTGAAAAAATTAAAGTAAAAGGCGCCCTCGTTTATAAGGTGATACACACCTCGCAAAAGAAAGTCGAAGTTTGAAGCCCGTACACGTCCTGTAAACGCTTGTCGACCGCCATTACTGCTGTCATAAACGAGAGTTGGCTCCCTTCTCAAATAATCGAACTTCCGTTTTTGCGACTTCCGGTTGTTGTGTGTGGACTTTTCTTTGCAAAAACTGGTAGAATTATGGCATTTTAAGCTCTGCAACGAAGCTTTATACATCCAATGAAGGGGTATGGCATCTGTTGGACGGTATCTCGGATGATAATAGGGATTTTGAAGCATTTTAACGTGAGTATTCGTCATATCGGCGACTCGTTGCCACTTTCGATGTTGTGACTCACAGTAGACTGTACTGAGTACGGCAATCGTTGCCTCTCTTCTCACGATTTTGTTCACTAATAGGGCGCCCTCATTTATTAGGCGCATAGGTCGAAATTGGAGAAAAAAATATCGCCTTATAGTCCGAAAATTACGGTACCCTATTTTACCGACTATAAGGCGATACTTTTTTTCTTAGACTGAGACCCCTGAGCCCTATAGTGTGACTGATAATATAGTAAGAAGCTATAACAAAATCTTAATTTTGTGTAAAATTGGGGGGGTGCGCCTTATAATCAAGTGCGCCTTGTAGTCCGTAAAATACGGTACCCCAAACTGATTTTCTTTAGAAGAATTTTAGACAATTTTCACTCAAAGCGAAAAAGAAAGCCTCCTTCTGTGCCTTGGAGCTTTCGGGGGTGTCTCTTATCCTTCGTCAGCTATGTCTGATGTATGACTGGCTACTGGCAGTTCAGTGCATGTGACCATGATTTTTCCTTGGTGTTTGATTTGGATATATGTTTTAAAAATAGATTATGGTTCAATTCATGTGCTTACTGTTGTTTATCAACAGGAATGCAGGAAACCCTTAATTTTGTTCATTTGGATATAGGTTTTAAGAATTGATTGATTCATATGCTTACTGTTGTTTATCAACAGGATTGCTGAAATTTTGAAAAACAAATGTTGATTAAAATTTTATGCGAAGTTAGGGTGGAACATTATAAATCATCACCCATTAAAACAGGGGGTTAGCCTAAGCATTGGTAAAGTTCAAACCTATTCCCTAACTGTTAGACAGGTTTGAATTTTACTAATGCTTACTTAGTTTCTATCTGCCGAAAGTTAAATACCTTCAAAGAAGGTCAAATTTTAATGGATTGTTTATTGGACAGCAATTGAAGACAATTTAGTATTCGCTTTTCATGGACTTAATAGTGGTTGACTATTTCAATTTTGTATGCGTTTGTGCTCGAAAGGTAATTTTTCTTCCCCTCTTCATGAAATTTGAAGCTGGACCTTTGTTAAGTTGACCCTGGGACATGTGGTTTGTTCAGATTCTCCAGGGATCCCGGCCAGTGCCACAGCCCACGAGTTGTTCCGTGGGTTCAGCTTCGTGGCTCCTGCCCTGCTGGGGGACAGCACCTGCCTTGAACGGCCCATGGACAACAAGATCAGCCTGGCCAAGGTGGGTCTTTAACAATGTCTTTACAATACTTAGCATTCACATTCACGTCATTGCCAAGGTGGGTCTTTAACAGTGTCTTTACAATACTTAACATTCACGTCATTGCCAAGGTGGGTCTTTAACGCAATGGGCGAAAGTGGTTCAGACACGGCTCCCAATCGTCCTGCAAAACAAGGGGTCCCAGGAACTCCTTCACTTACTGTATAGAGTGTTCTAGAGGCGGGATAGAGGGTCCCAGTGGCATTGCGAATGCTAAAAAGAATTTTGCTAGTGCATCCCTGGGATCCCCTGCACATTCTCTTAGAGGGTCCTTTCAAATTTTAGTACTTCATAGACCCCCAAATGGGGGTCCCTGGGAGCCCTGGGTTCAGGAATGCTGAAATCAGGAATGAAAAAGGCGGATAGAAATAGTCCACAGCATTGGCCATCTTATCATCCAGAACCATGGTCTTATAAGATCAAACATTTTTGCCATGGCAGATTTAAGCAAGATGATAGACATGCAATTTTAGCACCACCCCCACCCATCCTGTATACACAGACATACACACACATTGGACATTATTTTTAACCCTCTCATCATCGCTGCAGCGAAATGCGCCCGAGGTTGTTTTTTCCCTGGTGCCCGATAACGCTGATTGCGCCCGCTGAACGCCAGGTCTAGTACTTTCACTTTCACTTTCCCCCAACCCACAATGCAATATACTAAGTTAGGTCTTCCTGTTCCTGACTCTCCCTGTTCCGTTTTTGTCTTTTACAGCAAGGGAAAGCACCCACTAGTCTTTTTGAACGGATTTTTCAAAGTGACGCCCAAATTATTTAAAAAAATTCACGTGACGTGAGCAGTATTGACCCGATTCGATGTTTGGAGTGCCATTACGGATTTTTACTTCTAATTCATGGTTTGTTGTGTGACATTGTGTTAGATTTCGAATATATCATCATTGCTATACAATATATGCATCTTTCAGAAATTAAAGGTGAGTTAGACTTTATTCTGGGTGATTGTTTTAAATAAAAGATTCGGTGTGACGTTCGGAGTTACTCCCCTTGACTCAGTAAATGGACAATGGACTTGGTTCAAGTGGCTGGCATTGAGAGGGTTAATGCTGTCACCACTTCAGGTTTGGGAAGATTAAGAGAGCATTGAGACGTGTCATTTCAGGGTTGAGAGACTTACTTTCACCCATGTTAACAATGTCTTTACAATACCTAACCCGTGGGGATACCGGGGGGTGTGTCTTTTGTACAAATAGTTCCCCCACCTTCTGGAAGTTCTGTGCTTGTAGCTTCCTCTAATTCTGTCGCTCTCTTTGATTTTGTTTTTACCTTGTGTTTTTATTCCTTTTTAATACGTGGTAAGATTCAACGTGGTGACAGCCCTGACATGGCCTTAGTTGTCGACGGGGCTATAATTTGAATCTTAATCTTTGACTCTGCCTTTTCTCTGCTTATTGTCATCTGCTATCTTTCTATCTCACTGGTCCATTCTCCTCCTGCCTTTTTTTTATAAATTCTTACAAAGATTTCTTCAGCCGAAGTCGGACATGCTGGGCCTAACTATTTCTTAGTTAGACGCATAACGGCAGCATGACGCATCTGCGCTCATATGACAGGAACTGTCTGAGCGAACGAAGAAGAAGAGGAAGACAATACCTAACATTGCTTCCTTTGCTTCTGGTCATAATGGTCCGCAGTTGAGGTAAACACTTGACAGAAAAGTGTCAGGAGATTCATTGTGGTCCATGGGTGTATTCACTATCTGCATCAGCCTTTCTGCTTTCTGTGAACATTCATATTCAGTTTACCATATTTTTCGGATTATAAGGCAACACCTCCCCCCAAAAAAAACAACAACAACAACAAAAAAAACCAAATTATACACTAAAAATTCAGATTTTGTTATTATATTTTCTTACTATATTAGTAGTCATATTATAAGGCGCAGAGGTTCTGTGAAAAAAGGATCGGTAAAGGTAAAGATGTGCCACCCCCCATGCATTTCTCGGTTAATTCTATTTTTCCGTTTTTGCCTTTCTTACCATACATAAACCTGTATTTTAGGAACATTTTCAGCTAATAACCTTTTTGGAATAGTAACCCTAGCCCTAACCCTACCCCTAAAGCTAACCCTACCCCCCACTATGTACTGCAGTACCCCGTGATTTGTCACAGTTGTGGTTCGTTGCGTTTTTCCATCTTATAGGGTGGGGGGTAGGGTTAGGTTTAGGGCTAGGGTTAGGGCTAGGGTTAGTATTCCAAAAAGGTTATTAGCTAAAAATGTTCCTAAAATACAGCTTTATGTATGGTAAGAAAGGCAAAAACGGAAAAATACAATTAACCGAGAAATGCATGGGGGGTGGCACATCTTTACCTTTTCACGTGAATCATGACTCACAGGCATCGTCACAATCGGATCGCAGTCGCATCGTTTGCAGTGTCGCTGGTCCTTTACTCTCTTCCGTGTATGTTTTGTTTTGTTTCCATTTGTCAAGTGTCACAGCTGTTGATCGTAAAGGGTGTTGGCAAATTAAAGATTACATAATCAATGTTGTTGCGTGCTTTTTTTTCTAGACCTAACCGTCTTGTTTATCTCTTCTTCTTTTTCTTCTTCTTCTTCTTCTTCTTCTTATTGTTTTTCTACTTTCTTTTTGTCTTAGTGTGCTCTTTCGTAAGTTCCGTACGGAAAACCCTAAATAAGTGGAAGAAAGAAGGATAAACGTTTACGCATATATGCTCAGAAAGGCAATAACGGAAAAATAGAATTAACCGAGATAGGTAGGGGGGGTGGCACATCTTGACCTTTACCAAAGGATCGCCTAATAGACTGAAAAACACTGTATTAGAAGACAGTTTTTCTTTGGCCCTGATCTCCGTCTAAATAAACCAAACCCCATATTGGTAGATTAAAAACATTTGAGGGGTGTGTGTTGGGGATTTTCAGGCACAATGGAATAAAATGGTGTTCCCGGATCACCTGAAAACTGATACATATTTAATTGGTACCTGTGTTGTTTACTGTATTTCTTGCATAAAATGTGTTGCAGTTGCCTGGCGTGAAGGTGTCCAATTTCGCAGATGATTATGAAGTCAAAGAGGTGAGTTTTTTGTCGGTTTGTGTGTGTGTTTGCATAACTTAAGGAGACTTTTTTTTAAATTCAAGAACAGTGTTAATTGTTTTCCATACAAGTTAATATTTTAATTATTTTAGAGGTAAGATTGAAATGTCTGGGAATGAAGGGAGTTACATTGAAATGTAATTATCCAAGCAAGCGATGTGATGGCACATTACCGTTATTTACGGCCCATAAGGCGACACAGCGCATAAGGCTTTTAAAATAAATCATAATTTGAACACAGATAGGGCGCATAAGGCGCAAAGAAATCAAAAAAAGGAAGAACGAATGGATCAGTGAAAGTAACATTACAGGGCCAGTGATGGAAGTGGAAGCCTAACTATATAATAATAATAATAATACTGGTTATTTATAGAGCGCTTAACTCCCTTTGCAGGGTGCTCAAAGCGCTGAACAAAGGCCTAAACACTAACATACAGAGCCAAGAATAATCAACATGAAGACAAGTATCAATGAATATAACTATATTTTAATGCAATGTGAGTGAACTGTTGTCGGTTTGTTGTGGAAGCTACCAGAGCATGGTGAGTTGTTCATTTTAACTCTCGACCCCCTTGCTTTTTTCTGCTTAGAGTATAGAAAGGGCGCATGCGCCGGATTGGGCGCAGGGGTCAAAGTTCAGTAAAAAAAAAAGTTTCGCCTAATAGGCCGTAGATGACGGTACATGTATTTTGTACCCTTGACTTACTATTTAGTAATTTGTTTGTCACTTAAATGGTATTTGGCTGATACACCCATACTTATTCTTTTTTGGTTGCGAAAAAATCAAATTCTGAAATGTATATTACAGTGGAATCCTCTTAATCGGCCACTTTTGGGACCAGGAAAAATATGGCCGATAAAGCGAATCGGCCGATAAAACGAACATCGAGATACTGTATGACGCAATTATGCAAGTCAAAAGCAATGACGTCAAAATTAAATGTTGCAGTTCAAATTCAAATTCTTTCCCTTTTCGTGATGTGTGTGTGTGTGTTTATTAATCCTACAACTTGACAGAAGCACGAGTAAAAGACAATGATTTTGTTTTCTTGAGTGATTTTAACGCCATGCAGAGTCTTTCAATTGACTACAGCTCACCTTCCAACTTCACACTCAACCATGTAAACGTCAAAAGCGTGTTGTCAGTTTGTCTGCCTCTGTTGTTCTCCCTCTCAAAAAGGGGTAAAGAGGAAAAATTAGAGAGAAAAAGTGGCCAATAAAGAGAAATTGAAGATTTCAGCTTTGGCTGTAAAAACGAACAAAATAACACATGCTTAAGAAGAAATTCCGTTCCAGAAGAAATTGGCCGATTAAGCGGCTTTGGCCGATTATCCGATGGCCAATTAAACGGATTCCACTGTAGTTGTGTGGAAGTATGTTTTCTTATAACTTGTGACCAGGCATCAGAATTGTCAGAGGATCAGCTAATTTCAGAGGATTGAGAATTTCTGACAGAGGATTGGCCTCTACTGTCAGAGGTTTTGCCTTTGCATTGAGTGTTATCTTTTCTGTTAAACAGCATTTTAAAGTGATTCCGCACTGCATAAAGCCTTTTTGGTCATGTTGGGAACTCATTTCAGTGTTGTCCCTCTATAATCAGGGGCATTGGTGGCCCTTGGACCGCGGTTTTCAGAGGATTGTACTTCAGACTGTTCTGATGCCTGTGTGACATGTGTGTTGTTCAGGACATTGGCATTGGATCATATTCAGTCTGCAAGCGCTGTGTGCATAAACACTCTGGGATCAGCTATGCTGTCAAAGTAAGTACCACAAGATCATATCGAGGGGTAATTGCCTCAACGTGTTATCACAAAAGGAAAAAAAGAAGGGTGATAACACATTGAGGCATTTACCCCTCGATTTGTTGTCTGTTGTTTGCTTTGGTTGTGTGATTATGATAGTTGTTTTTTGTTTGTGGCTCAAGCCACAAACCTATAACTCACTTTGTCAGTCGGTCGGTCTGTCAGTGTGTCGGTCCAAAATTGTCGCACATTTTGACAAAATTGTCGCACTTCAAATCGAGGCTACACTTCTGGCCGCTCTTTAAAATGATGTATTTTAAAAGCGTACAAAATAATAAACATATGTAATACAGACACTACAACAGACACGACGAGTATGCGGTGCTTCTTTCGATGAGTATAAGTGGGATACATAGTTTTAAATGTTTTCCAAAAGATATAAAAAGTTACGAAATGGTGCAGAGATAACATTCTGGTTTACAGATTAAAATTATTGAAAAGCCAGGGGAGGTAACTCATGATTAGAGTGGTAAAAATAGACAGCGTGCCACAAACTATTGCGATTTCGCGCTTGTTTCCTTTTTCACCTGAACAGTTCTGTTCATTCTGTTTTTGCTCACTTTCTGTACTGTGTTCTATTGTAAGAATCCTATCCCAAATGCTTTTAAAAGAGGTTCTCTGAATCTTTATTGTAAATTTTGTCTTGAGATCCTTGTTGTATCCTTAATGCTGCTATTTCAAGACATGTGGCGCCCTGTAATTTGGAACAAATTTTACTTAAAAACAAATTTGTTACGGTAAATATAAAGCGTAGTTTAATACATGGGTGCAACTTTTCCTGGCATACAAGGATTTCCTGTTTTTCAATTTTACCAGACAAGGAATTTCCTTTTTTTTTTAATTTGTCAAACAAGGTCTTTGTGTGTTTACTGTATCTTTCAAACACTTTAAAATAAGCATTGTATAAATTGTGGAAAAAGCAAACTAAAATACCTTCATAAATCAATTTTTTCTTCAGCTGCAGGGGGACCTTACCCCTAGACCCCGGCCTTTCAGGTTTTTTCCATTTTGTGTAGTTGCACCCATGTTAATAATACTACTATCAAGTCGTGTGGAAATATATGCCAGTGGTATTCTTTGAGGTATGTTTCTCTAAGGTTTATAAATGCACACACACACATCATATAGTAAAAAGCCAACTGTCCGTCCGTGTGTGTGTGTGTGTGTGTCTGAAACACGAAACGGGCCTTATAACTCCGCCGTTTTTTGACCGAATCGCTTCAGATTTGCTGTGAGCCCTAACGGCCGATGGCAACGGCAAACGTTAAAGCTTCCTCTCTGGTGGCCGCGCTATCATTTGCAACTTTTCCGAGGTGGCCGTGTCATTTGCTGCGTGTCGCATAAAACGCGCATCCGCCGGCCTCTCGGCGCCCGTATCTCCGGTGTTTCTGGACCGATTGCCTTCGAATTTGGCAGGAAGATCACCGGGGACGGCGACTATCCGTGTACCAAACCGGCAGCGAATCGGTTCAGAAACGCGCATGCTATACGACTCCGCCGTTTCTTAACTGAATCGCTTCAAATTTCCTGTACTCAGCGTTACCAGTACTTGGCATTACCGTTACTAGGCGTTACCGTTACTAGGCGTTACCGTTACTAGGCGTTACCGTTACTAGGCGTTACCGTTACTAGGCGTTACTGGTACTCGGCGTTGCGCTAGTTAATATAGTTTCTCCCATGTTATTGGGAAATGTAAGTTTCTTTATAACTGAGCCCACAATGTTGTTTTCAGATCATGGACAAGGACAAGAGAGACCCCTCTGAAGAAGTGGAGATACTGCTACGATTTGGTCACCACCCCAACATCATCACATTACGAGATGTGAGTCGTGCGTGTTTAGAAAAGAGGCACGAGTCTTTAATTCACCGGTAAATACAGGACTCCCCCCCCCCCCCCCCCCCCACCCCATGATAAGACTCCCATTGAAGACCTACTTCTTTGAGACTTTGCCCTTTTTGTAGGTATTAAAATTACCTCCCTTATGCAACTCCCTCCCACTTAAGACCTTATTTTGGATTATTGTTTTAGGTCTTAAAAGTGAGTATTCAACTGCATTGATGAAAGGTGTGTGTGTTAATATTTTGTTTCCTGTACAATTGTGATAAGCTTGTAAAAAAAAAAAAAGACGTAAAGGCTTTCGAAGTTTTTATTGATTATCATGTTTTTTCTTTACTGATATGCAATTATTGTAAATGACTTTGACAGACTGTTCAGTTTTGCTTGAAGCTTTAGCTCTGAATATATTTTACTTTCTTGTGATATTTCAAATTTGTTTTGTGTCATACGTTAGAATGAAGCACAGGAAATTTTCTTTGATATATTTTGTTCTTTGTCAAACTGTTGCATTATTTAAATTCATAGTTCTGGCCAAACTGAAAATATGACTCTTGATCTTTGCCATTGTGAACCATCAGCAGGCATCAGCTACCAAAGTTTTGACCAGGTATAAATAAACGATTGATGTGATTACAGGTGTATAGTAACGGTGGCAAGGTATACCTGGTGACAGCTGATTACAGGTGTAAATTAAGGACTGATTGATTACAGGTGTATATTAACAATTGATGTGATTTCAGGTGTACAACAAGGGAGGCAAGGTGTACCTGGTGATGGAGGTGATTACAGGTGTTAATGAAGGACTGATCGATTACAGGTGCAAATTAACGATTGATGTGATTTCAGGTGTACAACAACGGAGGCAAGGTGTACCTGGTGACGGGAGTTGATGAAGTTGATTACAGGTGTTAATGAAGGACTGATCGATTACAGGTGCAAATTATCGATTGATGTAATTTCAGGTGTACAACAACGGAGGCAAGGTCTACCTGGTGACGGAGCTGATGACAGGTGATTACAGGTGTAAATGAAGGACTGATCGATTACAGGTGTAAATTAACGATTGATGTGATTTCAGGTGTACGACAACGGAGGCAAGGTGTACCTGGTGACGGAGCTGATGACAGGTGATTACAGGTGTAAATGAAGGACTGATCGATTACAGGTGTAAATTAACGATTGATGTGATTTCAGGTGTATGACAACGGAGGCAAGGTGTACCTGGTGACGGAGCTAATGACAGGTGATTACAGGTGTAAATGAAGGACTGATCGATTACAGGTGTAAATTAACGATTGATGTGATTTCAGGTGTATGACAACGGAGGCAAGGTGTACCTGGTGACGGAGCTAATGACAGGTGATTACAGGTGTAAATGAAGGACTGATCGATTACAGGTGCAAATTATCGATTGATGTGATTTCAGGTGTATGACAACGGAGGCAAGGTGTACCTGGTGACGGAGCTAATGACAGGTGATTACAGGTGTAAATGAAGGACTGATCGATTACAGGTGTAAATTAACGATTGATGTGATTTCAGGTGTATGACAACGGAGGCAAGGTGTACCTGGTGACGGAGCTAATGACAGGTGATTACAGGTGTAAATGAAGGACTGATCGATTACAGGTGCAAATTATCGATTGATGTAATTTCAGGTGTACAACAACGGAGGCAAGGTCTACCTGGTGACGGAGCTGATGACAGGTGATTACAGGTGTAAATGAAGGACTGATCGATTACAGGTGTAAATTAACGATTGATGTGATTTCAGGTGTACGACAACGGAGGCAAGGTGTACCTGGTGACGGAGCTGATGAAGGGCGGGGAGCTGCTGGACAAGATCCTCCGCCAGAAGTTCTTCTCAGAGAGAGAGGCCAGTGCTGTGCTGGAGATCGTCACCAAGACTGTCGACTACCTGCATGCCAGTGGGGTAGGAAACTATTATTTTTGTATTCTCTCTCTCTTGAGATCGTCACCAAGACCGTAGAGCTACATGTCAGCGGGGTAGATACTGTACTGGTTTTTTCATTCTCTCTGGAGATTGTCACCAAGACCATAGTCTAGAGCTACATGTCAGCGCGGTAGATACTGTACTGTTTTATTTTATTTTATTCTCTCTCTCTGTGGAGATCTTCATCAAGACCATAGAGCTACATGTCAGCGAGGTAGATACTGTACTGTTTTTTTAATTTTATTCTCTCTCTCTCTCTCGAGATCGTCATCAAGACCATAGAGCTACATGTCAGCGCGGTAGATACTGTACTGGTTTTATTCTCTCTGTGGAGATCGTCACCAAGACCATAGAGCTACATGTCAGCGCGGTAGATACTGTACTGGTTTTATTCTCTCTCTCTCTGGAGATCGTCAACAAGACCATAGAGCTACATGTCAGCGCGGTAGATACTGTACTGTTTTTTATGGAGATCGTCTCTCTCTCTGGGGTAGAGATCGTCAACAAGACCATAGAGCTACATGTCAGCGGGGTAGATACTGTACTGGTTTTATTCTCTCTCTCTCTGGAGATCGTCACCAAGACCATAGAGCTACATGTCAGCGCGGTAGATACTGTACTGGTTTTATTCTCTCTCTCTCTGGAGATCGTCAACAAGACCATAGAGCTACATGTCTGGTAGATACTGTACTGGTTTTATTCTCTCTCTCTCTGGAGATCGTCAACAAGACCATAGAGCTACATGTCAGCGCGGTAGATACTGTACTGGTTTTATTCTCTCTCTCTCTGGAGATCGTCAACAAGACCATAGAGCTACATGTCAGCGCGGTAGATACTGTACTGTTTTTTTATTCTCTCTCTCTCTCTGGAGATCGTCAACAAGACCATAGAGCTACATGTCAGCGAGGTAGATACTGTACTGTTTTTTTAAAATTCTCTCTCTCTTGAGATAATCACCAAGACTAATTATACTATTTATTGTCCTTAAAATATGATACTAATATAGTAGGAAAGTATGGTAACAAAATATGAATTTTGTATAAACTTTTGGGGGTTTGCCTTATGATAATGTGCCCTTTATTGTCCAAACAATGACCTTTATAGTAAAAAAAATGACTTATAGTCCAAAAAATGACATTTTACAGTATATTTGTTTAAGGTTCTATTGAAAATTAGATATTTTCTTATCGTACAACCAGAGAGCTCTCTGATACAACACATATATATACATTGTACATCAAGTTATATTTAACGCGCAGGTTGTTCACCGAGACCTGAAGCCCTCCAACATCCTCTACGCGGACGACAGCGGTTCCCCAGAAAGTTTGCGCATCTGCGACTTTGGCTTCTCCAAGCAGCTGAGGGCCGACAACGGCCTGCTCATGACACCCTGCTACACTGCCAACTTCGTGGCCCCGGAGGTTTGTGAACTAACGAACAAACCTTTTTTAATCTAAAAAACAAACAACAAAAACTTGAGCTTAGTACACTAGTGTAATCATAAGGGGGGTGGGGGTGGGGTTATCTTAGTTAATCATAAACACAGTCCAGGCTTCTTTTGTATTGCCAACAAGAAAAGAAAACAGTGAGCCTGTGTGTGTACTTGTACTGCTTGTGTGCGACTTCTGGAATGTGTGAGGCCTTTGGAGAAATTTTACACCTTGTAAAGGGCAGGTATTTTGTGCAGAATCAAACTGCTTGTGAGTGATTGTTCATGTTCTCTTACACGTTGTACAAGGCTAGTTGTAGTTCAAACAAATTAATAGCCCTCATCTTTAGAAACTTATTTTTGACTTTAAATTGTTTATGCTTCCAAGTCTCTTCAAATGTGTCTGACTGTGTTTTGTTTACTCATGTCTTGGATAGTTTCAGCAGACCTGCCTACCCATACGATTTTTCCGTATTTTGTACACGATTTTGAGCCCATACGGCAGTACGGTAAATGGAAAATTAACATGGCAAAAATTTGAACTTAAGGTCTTCTAAGATCGGTCAAAATTGAGTTGTCAACGCGCCGTCATTCGATCCTAGTTTCACTTTCACGACTTCCAACTTTCGGTTAGTGTCGGCCATATTTTGGCGGGATCGTCACATTGCAAATCATGTCTAAACGACCCGGCAGCAGTGAAACCAGCGGCCCTTCGGCCCCCAAACAGGCTAGAAAACCGGTATTTCTAGCAAGGTACAAGCAAATTCCCATCCTCGTTGGGAAGTACCTTTGCACAGTGTTTGTACTGCCAGACGGATGTCGTCATTTCGCATGGCGGTTTAATGTTCTGTAATGTTCCGTTTTTGGGTCTCCTTGCAAAATTCGGAATTTTTAGGAAAAGTACAGAATTTTATTTTGTGGAGTACCTAAAAAGAAATTGGGGGTAGGCAGGTCATTGTTCCGAGGTAGGGCAGAAGGGGAGGCTGGTATTACTTTTAATGAAGACTGATGCAAGCAGACAGTTGAGCGGCTCCCTGTGTGTGTGGGCAGGTGCTGAAGAGGCAGGGCTACGACGCCTCCTGTGATGTGTGGAGCCTGGGGGTCCTCTTGTACACCATGTTGGCCGGGTAAGAAAACCGATAACGCACGTTGGAACAGTGATAAAAGAGACATTATATGATGGGTATGGTGGTTTACAAAACTCCTAAAGGCTCACAACACCCTAAAGATTATCAAAAAAGGAACGCATACTTTCTAAGCATCTACGAAAAAGTGCACAAATTCTATAATTCCATTGCACTTGCATAGCGCAGCCTCATGCATGTACCACTGTGACCGGCAAGAATATATTAAAAAGAAGCAAACACAAACAACGGTCCTGTGTAAAGAATTGACTAATGGTCTATTTTTTTGTTTCTCAAAGTAAACACATGAACACCATTTTTTCAAGCTTTCAAAACCCAACAGTTTTTTCTTCAGGAATGAGGGAGGCTGCACTGTGCAAGTGCAATGGAATTATAGATTTTGTGCACTTTTTCTCAGGTGTGTAGAAAGTATGTCTATTTTTTTTTAACTCTTCTTGCACCATGGGCGAGTATGTTCACCCAATACATCAATCTACACTCCCACCAAATGCAAAGACATTCACTGCCAAGTACCCTGCCATATGTTTGTCTATTTTTAAAGCTTATGTCAGTGATATTTCCGTTAAAGCAACGCATGCGCACTTGAAAATATAGTTACTCCTCCTCTGGTCGATTGAGATGCAACGGACAATCAAGACCGTAAACAAATACATGGCGCTAGAAGCTCAGTTAAAATCAATCGTAGCAAATGAAATTGTATAAAGTAAGAATGAAGCAAGCAAGGGAAGAGCCCAGTTTGACTTTGTTGTGTGTGTGTGTGTTGTGCAGGCACACTCCGTTTGCCAACGGGCCCAACGACACGCCCACTGATATTCTGGCCCGAATCGAGGCGGGCAAGTTCACCTTGGTGGGAGGCAACTGGGACTCTGTGTCTGCCCAAGCAAAGGTACTAGAGCACTCAGGCTTAGAGCATGGTTAGGCTGGGTTCACATTAGACGCGTAAGTTCCGTACAGAAAACCCTAAATAAATGGAAGAAATAAGGACAAAAGTTTTCACATATAGGGGAAATTCGGACATGTGCGCCAATCTTTTCCCTTCTTTGTTTCACTTATTTATGGATTGCGCACGGGTTTCCGCATGGAATATCCGCTTATGTGTGTACACGGCCTTGTCTTCACATTCTAGCTTTGACAAAAATGTTTTTTTTAATTTTTTTAAGTTTACTATTAGTATAATTCTCTCATTGTTTCGAAACATTTCAGAAGATAGAAATAGTTATGTAAAAACAAGACCATAATCATCTGACTTGCCAACATAGACAGACGAGTTCAAGAATAGTTTTACTTTAACCCTTTCACTGCCAATGTCGCATTTTTGCACCACGATGGTTTAACACCCATGTTACTAAAAGGCATCAAATCAGGGCCGGTTATCTGAAGACCCTATTTTCTTAATATTAGGATGTAAGGATAGGCCTAATGTTATGCATGTCACCAAGGAATTTGCAATTTTTACAGATTTGTTTTCTCTACCCAAGTAAGCTTAACTCATTCTATGCTGGCCAGTTGCTTCCCGTTGCACATCTTCTATACTGGCCGATTTGCATAGGTTACCAACAAATTATTTTCTAAATAATGGTAACAGATACAAACGTGACATTTTGGCAATATGTACACAATATACAGGACTAACACCTGCAACAGTTTCAAAGCATCCACTTTATTAGTTTTGATTTGTGATATTTTAAAATAAATGCATGTTTTATCAAGCCACAGCATACTCATAGAGCAAAAATATAAGGCTACCCCCCCTCATTTACATACTAAGGTCCCGAAATAGATCCTACAACCAGCCAGTCAGTGTCGAGGCATGAATGAAACGTAGTAGTAGCCCTCTGAGCCACTTTGAGGGCACGCATGACTGTTAATCTATGAACTATGAATTTTTAAAGTTCACATGCGATTTCCCATTACCTTAGTAATGAGGCGTTGTGCGCATGCCCTGCGACGAGAGCGCAGGTTAGTATAGAAAGAGTTAATGGTATTTTTTGGCTGAAAAATGGCTGGCGGCAAAAGGGTTAACCATAAGAGAGAGACATAAATAATCTACTTTTGTTGTAACTAGGCTATATTCAATACGTCTGATGTATACTTTTGAATATTTGTTTAAAAATGATATTTTGTTCAGCACTGAATCTCATTTCCACTGTGATGGTGATGGGGTTTTTCCCTTGCGCAGGATTTGGTGAAGCAAATCGTCAGTGAAATTAAAAAACCCTCGTATCTCAACTTTGGTAGTTTTACGAAAAATGAAAAAAAAATTAAAACAATTTACCGTGTTGACCACGATTGATTAACTATGGTGAATATGTTGTTCAAGACATTGTGAGTTTAGTCCTGCATTTTGTTAAAATTAATTTGAATTTTTTTAATTTAGACTTGAAAAGAACGAACATACGAGGTTTTCGTCCTAAGTAGATCTGAATTTGGGACTTACGGGTTTTTGTTCTATTTTCACAACCTCATTTACCCCATATAGAAAGTCGTTAGAGATACGAGCTTTTGGTGGAAGGTGGCAGCAAAAATGAGAGAGCTGACTATGTATCTAACTCAAAAATCGAGATACGAGGTGTTTGAATTTCACCGACGAAATGCTAGACATTGACTTGGCCCATCAGCTGTATGTGATACTGAGTGACTCGGGTGTTGACATGCCAGTGGATCTGTCAGATTAATAATCCACTTTGTAGTCTGCTATGACAGAAATTACATTGTCTTGTAAATGTGCAGGAGTTGGTGAAGCGAATGCCGGACACCGACCGTCATCTTTTGCCAACTGCTCCAGACGTTGAAGTGCCAGTGAATGTGTGGAACAGTTGCAGCATATGATGCACTTTGTAGTATGCTGTAGTACAGTGGAACCTCCCTTTTAAGACCTTGAAAAATAATCCCCAAATAAGGTCTTATATGGGAGGGAGTTATAATATTGAGGTAATTGTAATACTTACAACGAAGGGCAATGTCTAGAGAAGTAGGTCTTAAGTGGGAGGGAGTCTTATAAGGGAGGTTCCACTGTAGTAATTGTAGTGTCCTACAACTGTGCAGGAGCTAATGAAGCGAATGCTGACCCGGTCCATCGGCTGCCCCGGTGCTGAAATGCCAGTGTATGTGTCACAAACAGTTTTAGCCAATAATACACTTGTAATGCTGTTCAATATGATCATAATTATGATGTCTTACAACTGTGCAGGAGCTGGTGAAGAGAATGCCGGACAGCGTCCCAGGTGCTGAAGTGCCAGTGGATTTATCACATCATTGCAGTGTATAATACTCTATGTTGTGTGATATGACAGTAATTATAGTGTCGTATGAATGTGCAGGAGCTGGTGAAACGAATGCTGGACATTGACCCGGCCCATCGGCTGTCAGCCGCCCAGGTGCTGAAGTGCCAGTGGATCTCCAAGCGACACGAGCTGCCCCAACAACCTCTCACCATCCAGGACGCACAGCTGGTCAAGGTGGGTGTGTGTTTGTGTCTCATGGGTGCTACTCTTTCAGTTTTACACTGATTTCAGTATTTTTAATCTTAACAGAAACTGAACTTCAGGTGTTTTTTTTAATTCATCCAAAAAAATTGACTACACGCGATTTGAGGCGTTTAATAATTTTACAAGGTTTATCAGACTCAAACTTAATCTGTCTCTCATTTTAACTGTCTGTCTGTCTCGTTATCTCTCTCTCTTAAGTTGCCCCCCTGAATCGTCTGACGGGGCTCTGCCCCTGTACCATGCCGGGGCCATATGACCTGGACCCCTGCCTTTCAGGGTTTTTTCATTGTGGGGAGTTGCACCCATGGACTGTCTATGCTTGCATGTTTGTGTGTTGGGGCAAGATATGGGGATGGGATGAGGAGGGTTGGGAAAAGGGAAAGGTATGCTTGGGACAGGGAGGCTGTTTTGGTATATCATCCTGCATGGTTGTTGATTTTTTTGCATGGGTGAAGGCAGTTCAGGCATGCTCCTGAAATCAGGAATGAAAAAGCTGATAGAAAGAGTCTTCAGGAATGGCCGTCTGGTCGTCTGATCAACGGTCTCACAAAATCAAGAGTTGTCTGCTGGCATTGATGGCGGATGGAAATATTACGATGTATGTGACCTAGCACCACGAAAGGGACATTAGATGTCAAAATGACCATTCTGAGATAATGGTACTGCTAGAAACTTCAGACAATTCTGTGTCCAAAAAACATTTTTGTAACATTTTCTGTTTTAGAGTTACTCATTTGAAAGCACTTTTTGGAGTATTTAGAGACCATAACAAGGATTGTCCTTTATATATATGAAAGATGAGATGTTAGAGAGCACGAAAATAGACACAATTCAAAATTGATAAAAAAAATTAAAAAAATTGACTTTATGTTGTGAGAAACTAGCCCTGCGACTTAATGTCCCTTTCTGGTGCTGGGTCACATATGTGATACTAACCACCACCACCACCCCTTTCCACATACACAGACACACTATAAACACACACACACACACACATTAGGAATAGGCAGCCAGCACCTCAGGACTGAAGATTTGTTGTTTAGGAATGGGAAGATTCACAGACCATTGAAACCATTGAAACATGTAATTTCAGGAATGAGAGAATGTTTCACTTTCTCCCATGTTTTTATTTTTGTTGCTTTTTTTCAATGATATTTGATGCTCACTTTGTATTGTTTGTCCTAGTTTTTATGTTTGTGTCATATGTTGTGCTTATCACCAGTTCAATTTGCCAAATAATTGGGGATTAACAAAGTATGATGGATCCCAGTGGATCCATAGTTTGACTGATTGATTGATTATAAATATTCTCCCCGTGGGGATACCGGGGGGTCCTTCGTAATTATAGTTCCCCCACCTTCTGGAAGTTCTGTGCTTGTAATTTCCTTATATCTGCCACTCTCTTTGACTCATTTTCCCTTTGCTTTCTGTCATCTACTATCTGACTTATCAGCCCATTCTCTTGCATTTAAAAAAAAAATCTTCCAAATATTTTTTTCTCCTTTGAGCTCCTCTGAAATCGGAATGTGTCAGCTGTATGCAGCGAGGAGACCAGTGAAAACTGAAAACCGGACAAACCATACCCATTATGGCCATATGCCCTGGGAACGCAGAAGAAGATGATTATATTGATGCATTATAAATATCCATTCATGCACTGATCTCCAATCCCACTTTGTGTTGTGTGGTTCAGGGCTCTCTGGCGGCAACGTTCAAGGTGTTCAACAACCAGAACCTGAAGCAGGCCCCGCTGGAACCCGTGGGGGCCTCCATGCTGGCTCAGCGCCGGGGCAAGGCCCGCCCCAAGTCCTCCACCGCCTTGTAGCCGCCCCACACCCCTGCCACACGACTTCTCTACGCCTCCCACCCCTCCTCTCCCTTCATTACTAAACTGGTTGACCCTCAACAGCACCCACAATGGGTTGTATAGCAAAGCCTGGGTGAATCAATTTGGGCATTGATTGGGCGAAGGGGTAGTTTCGCTACCTGCCCCCAACCATATTTTCTCATCAATCTAGCGGCGTGAGAGCAACGTCGTTGTATGGCTCTTAGAAGATGAGACAGCAAAAATTAAAACCAATGATTTCTCAATGAAAATGTTCACTAAGGAGCAACATTTTGCCTTGCTTTGGTAGGGAATGGCGTTAGTATTCGGTTTGGGTTATGTTTATGAAACAGAAAGGAAGATGGGGGTTATGTTTATAAAACGGAAAGGAAGATGTATTGAGATTCAAAACTGGTAACATAAAGGGGTGGGTGGGTGCTAAACTACTTCTTCGCCATAGCTTGTTGGATTTTTTTTTTGGCTTGTTAGATTTTTATCCCATGCTCCCATGTTTATCACCCAGTTTTATAATAAGATCAGGAGTGTGTTGTGGGTGTTTCTGTGGGCCTGTGTGTTTGTCTGTCTGCCTATTGTACCAGTGTATGCATATATTAGGCTTGCTTGTATGATGTTGAGCTAAGAGCAAAATAACCAAAGGTTCCATTGTGTAGAAGGAACCAGCACGGCATAGCATTTTCATTCAGCGTGTGTTTGAGTGAGCGAAGCTGCAGTGTGTGTAGAACATGTTCTGCGAAATGGGAGAACAAAGTCTGATTGATGCGGGCTGACTGGAAAGGAGTTCTTTTTCAGCATTGATTTATTATCATGTGTTGTTTGTTTGTTGTTGTTTTGTTTTTTCACCATTCATTTGTTCATCCCTGTTGTTATGTGTGAATTTATATGTGTTCATTTCGGTTTTCCTGAGTAACTGCCAGAGAAATGTCCATGACTTTTTTTTCCCCCAGTAATTGCAATTTTGGAATAGTGTGTGTGACATGTTCATGAATACATGGATTGAATATTTCAAACTTTAATGTATGGCGCTTTTTCAGAATTCAGTCTTTTGGGGTTATCTTTCCCTACTGTCTCGTCTTGAAGTCGGTTTGGAGTCATTCCGGTTCAGAATTAGAATGAAATAATTGAAGTTACCTACCTTAAACAAAAACTATGTTTTGTTCTTGTCTTCAAGTTTTAGGGTATTAATTTATGCGGTCGTAACTCGTATGAAGAAAACAAATAAGAACATAACTGTTTATAGTCAACGCATATAAACACTTTAAGAAAGAAACATGAAACAGAACATAATATTATTAAATCTCCAAACTAATAACAGCAATTAAACGCCCCTCTATTTCATTTACGGAGCAGTCATGCCGTGCTTACAGCAGCAGACTGTTTTTCTAACCAGAACTAAGTGTCCTAACGGGCACAAAACTCGTCTGCTGCTTCCGTTTTCATTTCGAGGAAGTGCTATACTGTTGATTTTTCTTGAATCGCCAAACCACAATAGGGCGTTTGCCACGAATGTTCGTTCACTACACTAGACTACTAATTTGCCCGAGGTCGTTCTGCCCGAGTTGCGCTGACCTCTCTAATTCAACACTCTAAATTCAACTCGGTGAAATTCAAGGTCACCGGCGCGTGGCAAATGCTCTATTGGGATGAATTGAAACTGGAATGCATGTCTTGTTTTGGCAATGCATTATATCAAAGACTGTACAGGGGAAGATAAACATCCGGTCTCTTTTCCCTATATGAGTAGTGAGGATAGAAACACTGGTTATGTCCCTTTGAAACGTGACATATTTTACACATCGATAGGCCAGTTGAATTCTCCGTTCAAGTTCCAGTCCGAGTTTTTGGATAGCCTCCACTGTGAATAGTGTACACGTCCGCACTAACGATAACTCTATCAACCCGGTTCGCCGAGCTTTTAAGTAATCCATCTTACCCTTTTAGAATATCTTTGGTTATATGTCATGCGCACTCACTTTTGTGTGTTTGGTTGATTGTTTTTTGTTTTGTTTTGATTGTTTTTTCTTTCTTTCTTGAAATCCCTTAGATGTTAACTCAAAGATGTGAAAGACAAGTTGATGCATTCTGAATCAAAAGTCAAGGTAAAGGTCATCAAGATAAAAGTTACTCAGTCACACAAATCAGCTTCACATATTTTATACAACCTTACAAAATGTGAAGTGATTCTGTGCAACGGGTCATAATATATTATTATGCATGGAGAGACAAAGAAAATGACAGATAAAGAAAGAAAACTGATGCAAATGAAAATATAGCACCATGAGATGGAGAAAAATAAAATACTTCCACATCTTTAGACCCCCCCCCCCCTTCTACAACAATTAATTGTTGTTTTACATTTTTGTGTGTTTTGGAAGATTAGGTTTATCTCAAATGTTTGTAGAAGAATAATGTCTGGTTGTGTGGTAAGTACAAGCTTTACAGAATTCAAAATGGGAGGGCAAAACATAATGGTTTATGTATGTTTTGAGATTACAGAGAGAGAGGGAGTCGGAGTCGTGATCTGCATAGTGTTGATCTCACTAATGTGTTTTGTGTGTGTTTGTTTATGTGGTTGGGTGTTGAACTTTTCCACCTGACTGCTGCTTGTGATGGCCCTGAAAGCCATTGATCCGAGGAGCATGTTTGTTGTTGTCACCTAGAAGGCATGGAATGCACCATTGGCCACGGCCCAGCTACCTTGAAATTCAGTTAACTCATTCGCATCGCAACGATTTTGAATTGTTAAAACAAATTCACAAATCACTCTCACAGAAACAAAACATGCATAAACAAAAGGAGAAATTAAAAAAGATTACAGGTTTTTATTTCAGGTTTAGACATAGGGAAGTGGAAGATCAGCCTTTTTTTTTATATATAGACTTTATAGAAAAACTCTACACCGATTGGTTCCCCCACAACAAACCACTACAAAAGCAAAGTCAGGGGCAAAATTGTGGTCTAAGGGAGAGAAGCGAGTTTAGAGGTGCCCAAGGTGTGGTGTGCACACAGATTTACTTCCCTTGAAGCAAATGCACACAAACTTCCCTTGAAGCAAAGCATTATCTATTAATTCCGGACATATATGGCCTGAACGACTTGAATGAGTTAAGGCTTTGAATAAGAGAGTTCACAAAACAACGGGCGAAGTTTGTGGGCAAAAGTGTAGTCAGACACTAGGCTAGTCTATAGGATGACCGCTCGTGGCAAATGCCCAATTGTGGACCTCAGTATCACAAAAGCATGAAGAAACGAAAAGGTTGGTTTAGTTATAGAATGGATGAAATCTGCATTCTCGTATCTGTTTCAATGGGCCCCCAAAAATGTGAAGTTAGCCTTTTGATATTATGGGATTGATTATTTTGTTTCTTTCAGAGATGAAAAAATACAGTGGAAGCTTCTTCAAGCTTTCAGAAATTGGGGACAAAGGCTGAACCTGAGCACATACAAAGTCCCCTCGCCTGCTTATCTGGGTTTGGTGCCTGCATGGTCACATGCATGGATGGACAGGTGGACCAGACAAAAACAATGAGTTCCTGTTGCTTCCATTGGGAACTAACAACAAAATAACAAAATAAATGTCTTAGTCATTCAAGTTTTGTGTTTTTTGTTGCACCTCATTTGTTACACCTTAGTCTATACTGCCATTATAACTTACTGCCATGTTGCACGGTTTTACATTTTGTTTCTTTGTTGTTGCTGGGGGTTTTCCTTTTAATACTTTGTAATCAAATCAGATTTTGCCATAGAGGTGTGCTTGTAGATCTATGTGTTCAAACGTCATAATATACCTTTAGTTGATGGAAAATTGTACCTTTGTTTATATCAAACAGTTGAGCAGCCTTTGCTTCAAGTTGCGTCGATGCTTTTCGTTCGGCTTGTTGTTGTTGTTGTTTTCATATGTGATCAGTATATTTTTAGAAACATTTCCTTTGTGTATTTTTTGAACGTAGGTGGATGAAAATTAATTTTTTAAGAAAATGTGTATTCCATAGTACGTGACTGGTTGGTTAAAATCATCATTTGGAAATCAAATTTCTTGTTTCTGTGATTTGTAAAAAAAATGTCCTTGGAAAATCTCATGGTGTATAATTGTGATGTTGTACATTTTTATTTCGATATTTTATATTGTGGTGTTGTACATAGATTTGGAGAAATTGTAGACGCAAATTACTTGCTAATTTTGATATATGCTTGTATGTATGTATGTAAGAAAGCTCCCTAGTTCATGATACAGACCATATCAGATGTAATGTACAGTGTTTGCGATAACAAATAGTTGTTCATATCCATCACTATATAATGGGTTATTTGCTAATTGTTAACCACATATTTGATTTTTGATATATACGCATTATTTATTAAGTAATGCTTTATTATATATTAACTAAAACAATGTATGTTCACTTTATTAATTGTTGTTATTGTTGCGTTTTCTGTTGTGTATGTGTGATTTGACGATTAGCTTTAACAGCTAACAGAGGCAAGTGAATTACAAGGTAGTGACATTGGTGTTGTGATACACTCAAGTTGATTTTAATCCTACGGCACGATAGCATAAGGACTAGTATTGCGTTTCTGTTCTTGGTGTACAACCAATGCGGTTCTCACAGTAGCTTTTCTCAGCTCCTTTCAGTTCATGCCTTTTGTTAACACTCATCACCAGCATAAACCAATGTAAAGTGTTTTATCCATTAGGCTTACATTGTTTTATGGTGGCATACCACTGGTACGGTCTTTTCCTATCCCTAACCAAAATCAATGATAAGAATATTTGCCTCTGTTAAAAGAAATAACTTGAAACAAATAGCTCTCTGTGGAAAACTGAAAGGAGCCAGAATGAGGGGAATTAGTGTACTGTGTTCTAGGTTTGGAAAAAAAATTGTAAAAAAAAAAGTAGAACATTCCAGGCTACAAGATTCTCTTTAAAATAAGTTAAAGGGACATCATCAAATTTGCAAACATTTTGATAATAAAAGATTTCAGAATGCCATCAAGTCCCCCAAAAAGGTTTTGCAAAATAAAGTGCAGAACTCGTGTAATAATTTGATATTACCAGAATTATGCCTGATACGGAAATGAAAAATCTGTCGTCGATATTGTTACACAAAAGAAGCCATAAGTCACGCAGATTGACCTAGTTTTCATCACAGCCTACAGCGTCGGACAGGAGAGTGGAACAAAATGTTTGATTCTCGCACAAGTTTTGTTCATGCTACACAATGTTCACCAGGTTCTACACTACTTCTACATGGGCCATGGAGCAAGCATGCTCACGAAGCAATCTGTCGAACAATGAGAGAGGACAAGCTAGTTTCCCTTAACTCATTGTGAGGTGTATTGTTGGAAGGGTATCTACATTCCATCAGACAGTGCTGGTATGGGTAAAAAGTGTAATGGGAAGTCCAATGTTTGCTCAAGGAAGCCTGATTGGCTGTATTCTTTGTGCTGACGGCCTGGAGATGTTTTTTGTTGTCAACAGGGCTGGCAGCACCAAGATCTGACGGATTAAAATTGATGTAAATGCTCACGCAATTTGGGACACTAAAGAAAAGGAAGCGTGATGGGTTCAGCTTGATGACCTTTTTCACATTTCCTCAGCAGCTCAAAAGCTAAGTTATGATTTAACCATGGTGTAAGTTATTAAAATTTCTACATGTGAGGAGGTTGACTGATCGCAGGAAGAATGTGGGAATCACGTCGCTCGCATTGTATTTGTTCAATGATGTTTTCTATTATCGTTGCCATTCTGTTGGTAAAGTATTAAGCTTTAAAAGTTTTTACTAATAATTGTACTTAAAACGTGGCTTGGGCTATGAGTATTTTCTACTCTCTTTACCCTATCCGTATAACTGAACGAAGTCGTAGGAAGTTCAGTTGAGAACTGGTAAGGTGAACAAAAAATGATGTTTTACGTCCTCTCGGTCTGGAACAGACACATATGGGACATTCGTAGATACAAAGATGGTGGGAGCAATACTGGAGGCAATGCCCGGAGGCAGTGCACCACCAGTAAAGTCCCGAAGTTTTAACAATACAGATAGGTGTAGCAGTAACCACGCCTCGGTTAAACCTCATCGGCTATGGCACCGCCACGTGTATATTAAAATAACGTTGCATGTATAAGTGATACTCAACTGGTAAGGTATCAAGACAGCTTCTTTTTATGCCCCTTTGTGAGAACCCCAAAAGATTGCTTCAACGAGTCGTTTACCCGCTTCCTCATCTTGGGCAAACTGATCAGTTGGTGAGAGTGTTTGTGAGTGTCTATGTTTTCCTTTTTCTTCGAGTATAACGTATCAATTCATCCACAGCAGGAAGCACCGGTACTGATTAGTGCAAGCATCTGTTTCATGTTTCTTCTAGAGGCAATCCTCGGCAGCACAGCTTTGTGAATTATTAGCACAATGTGCAAACTGCCTTTGTTTTGTAGTGGTTTGTTTTCACTGCCTGCGTTTGTTGCTAGCGCTACCGGGTTCTGCTTCAAAGTAGCTTTTCGTTTGATGTATGTATATCTAGCAAAAGTTCAACCAGTCTGTTTACACATTTGTGTCATTTTTTTTTTTGGCAGCCTCGTATTCTGCATTTTTAGCCCTTTCCGCCCTAAAAAAAAACAAATCTTATCTTTTCATTGATAAGTTTCCACCATGGGCCTGTTTTGATCAAAATGAATCGTACTGAGACAATGTTGCACTCGTTCCATTCTCCTTTATGCATCTCCACTTTCCTTTATGCATACTGTGCTAATCGATGAGCGTATGCCGCCTGTTGGAAGGAGCAACTTGGCCACACCCATTGCTTTTCAGCATGCTCTTGATTTGGAGAAAAAGGATTTGAACTTGAAAAATATAATGCTCATGCTGTATAATCACGTTGTCTTCTGCCTGCCATCTGTTTGCTACTGTCCTGGTCTAAGTGCATTGAATGGGTCCATACAGTCCACAACATCTGTCAAATGGTCGTAGGACTGTTGTGTAAGTGGTTTAAGGGATGTCATCACTTAGATCATCATGTACTGACAAATGTGTTCTTGTTTATGTCCGTACAGTGGAACCTCTGCTATCTGGCAGTCATACAGTTGAACCTCCCTTATAAGACCTTCAAAAATCCTCCAAAGTGAGGTCTTATAAGGGAGGTAATTGTAATACTTACAAAGAAGGGCAATGTCTCAGAGAAGTAGGTCTTATATGGGAGGGAGTCTTATAAGGGAGGTTCCACTGTATTAGCGTTGCCTGTGCGAGAGCCTTGTTTCCCCTGTGTATATATAGAAGACATGAAATCTTACACAGGCAACTCTGGAAGTGAGATGGTTGAAGAAACTACCGGTAAGATCTCTTGAGGCGTGTGTGTGTGTGTGTGGTGCTTGTTTCTCCCCTCCTGTGTTGATCTTCCATGCTTTGACCTTTGTCTCCATACAACAGTTGCCTTAAGTGAGCGGTATGGATCGGTTGTTTATTCCTCCTGTTGTTTTGCACTGTGATAAAAAAGTATTCTCTCACGGATCACACTTACATTGCATTCTTCACATTATGTAACTATGGTGTTCTTAACATTGAAAAGTTTCTTTTTGGGGGGGTGAGGGTGATGGATTGTTAATGGTTATTTTTCACTTGCTCCATAGTACTGTTACTTTTTGTTGTTGTTGAGAGGGTGGGATTTAAAGAGATTGTAGAGAAACAGTTCTACAGATGCATTCATAACTGCACGGCAGCTGAGTACTGAGAGAGAGAGAGAAATGGTTCAAAACTGTCTATGAATGTACTTTCTATATTGTGTGGTCAGATCTGAATTTCACTTCTGCAAATTAACAATATTTCCTTCTTCTATGACAATGATCTTTTCATCGTTCACTGGGGTCCTATGGCTCCCCCCCACCTGCGTGCGCATCCAACGGAAGTGTCGCCATCTTAGTCAGATTTGTGTGTAAACAGCATCAATCTGGCATTTTTCAAACAAAGTTACTGACTTAGATGGCGGTCTCCCATAATATGGCTCCTTGTGGCCGGATATGACGACACGTGGGTACCAGCCATAAACCATTCACAGCTGTTCTGGGTATACTTGGAAGTTTTCGGAAATGAAGATAGCGAGTTCCTTCAGCTATTCTTCCCCTCCCCCCACCCCCACCCCACCCCATTCCCTCCCCCACCTCCTCACCCTCTCTGTCCCCTGCTGTGACTTTATGTATGTTTAATTCAGCCACACGTTTAATGTATTTCTGACATGGTAAATTGCCATCTGATCAGATCTTGGTCTTTCTTTTCAGTGTTTACAATCTTGCCTCCTTTCTGGATTAAAACAAAGAAAGAAATCTCATGAAACTTTTCTTTTCCCTGTGATGGCAAACGAAGTGCATTTGTGATGATGTTAAACCAAATCAGGATTTTTGAGCTAAATCATTATGAAACATGACTTTTTCTATTTAAAAAAAAGAGTGTTTTTCATTTTTGACAATGTGCATCTCGTGCAACATCATTGTTGTTGTTTTTGTAAATGTGACCAACAGGTTTTGTTGTGACTTGACCTTAATAATAATGTACAGAAATAAAGATGTATTTTTTAAAGAAATATTAATGAAACCTTGTGGAATGTGTGTGTGTTGAAACCTTGTGGAATGTGTGTGTGAATTGTACCTCTCTTAGTCTTATTTCTCTGTCCATCTCTGTTTCTCATTATTTTTATCTTTTATCTTTCTTTTTCCCCCACTGTTCTATGTCTTTACTCATATACAAAACACATGATAACACTGTTCTTCTCTCTTTACTTATACAAAACACATGATAACACTGTTCTATCTCTTTACTTATACAAAACACATGATAACACTGTTCTATCTCTCTTTACTTATACAAAACACATGATAACACTGTTCTATCTCTCTTTACTTATACAAAACACATGATAACACTGTTCTATCTCTTTACTTATACAAAACACATGATAACACTGTTCTATCTCTCTTTACTTATACAAAACACATGATAACACTGTTCTATCTCTTTACTTATACAAAACACATGATAACACTGTTCTATCTTACTTATACAAAACACATGATAACACTGTTCTATCTCTTTACTAATACAAAACACATGATAACACTGTTCTATCTCTCTTTACTTATACAAAACACATGATAACACTGTTCTATCTCTCTTTACTTATACAAAACACATGATAACACTGTTCTATCTCTCTTTACTTATACAAAACACATGATAACACCGTTCTATCTCTCTTTACTAATACAAAACACATGATAACACTGTTCTATCTCTCTTTACTTATACAAAACACATGATAACACTGTTCTATCTCTTTACTTATACAAAACACATGATAACACTGTTCTATCTCTCTTTACTTATACAAAACACATGATAACACTGTTCTATCTCTCTTTACTTATACAAAACACATGATAACACTGTTCTATCTCTTTACTTATACAAAACACATGATAACACTGTTCTATCTCTTTACTTATACAAAACACATGATAACACCGTTCTATCTCTTTACTTATACAAAACACATGATAACACTGTTCTATCTCTTTACTTATACAAACCACATGTAACACCGTTCTATCTCTTTAGTTATACAAACCACATGTAACACCGTTCTATCTCTTTAGTTATACAAACCACATGTAACACCGTTCTATCTCTTTAGTTATACAAAACACATGATGACACTGTTCTATCTCTTTACTAATACAAAACACATGATAACACTGTTCTATCTCTTTACTTATACAAAACACATGATAACACTGTTCTATCTCTCTTTACTTATACAAAACACATGATAACACTGTTCTATCTCTTTACTAATACAAAACACATGATAACACTGTTCTATCTCTTTACTTATGCAAAACACATGATAACACTGTTCTATTTCTTTACTAATACAAAACACGATAACACTGTTCTATCTCTTTAGTTATACAAAACACATGATAACACTGTTCTATCTCTTTACTAATACAAACCACATGATAACACTGTTCTATCTCTTTACTAATACAAAACACATGATGGCACTGTTCTATCTCTTTACTTATACAAAACACATGATAACACTGTTCTATCTCTTTACTAATACAAAACACATGATAA
>CM065690.1:38155292-38167842 GCA_017654935.2 Phymorhynchus buccinoides
GAGAGAGAGTTGAGAGTGAATTTAACAGATTGCATTTTATTTAATGAAGACAGTAGATTAAACAAAAACAACGATTACAGTCCTGAAAGAAATGTCGAGAGAGATAACATGAGAGAGAGAGAGAAGAGGAGAGAGAGAGAGAGAGAGAGAGAGAGAGAGTTGAGAGAGATTGATGAAGACAGAGAGAGAGGGGACCTCAAAAAGATAAGATTAGAGAGAGAGAGAGAGATAAGAGAGAGAGAGTGTGTGTGTGTGTGTGTGTGTGTGTGTGTGTGTGTGTGTGTGTGTGTGTGTGTGTGTGTGTGTGTGTGACTCAGACTCAGACTCAGACTCAACTTCTTTTATCCTGAAAAAAACCCCTTCTACATAACAAGGTTTATGCAACACAACATGTGTGCGTACGTGTATGTGTCTGCGCGTGCGTGTGTATGTGTGTGCGCACTGTGTGTGCGAGTGTGTGCGTGTGTGCGCGCGCATTGTGTGTGCGCGCGCATTGTGTGTGCGAGAGTGTGTGTGTGTGTGTGTGTTCGTATGCGTGCATGCGTGCGTGTGGTGGGGTGGCACCGCTGAGAGTTTGATTAGCTCTCGGACATTGATTCGATAGAATCAGAGACCCCTTGCACGGTCTTCTCTGAGTGCTACTAGATTAGACCAGACCTGGCTGGCTGGCGTAGTGTGCTGTTCTCGACGAAAATGGTGTTTTACGTCCTCTTGGTCTGAATCAGACACATATGGGACATTTGTAAATACAAATATGGTGGGAACAATACTGAAGGCAATGCCCGGAGGCAGTACGAAACCAGCAAAGTCCCGATTTAAAAAAAATTAATACAGATAGGTGTAGCGGTAACCACGCCTCGGTTAAACCTCATCGGCTATGGCACCGCTACAAGTATTTAATGTTACTCGGAGTGTACGGTACTATATATACTACAGGCAGGTGTGGTGATCAATAAGTTCCCACATCGAAATTAGAAACAAAATGTCCCACATGAGACCTTCAGTCTGGGACAGAGAGGACGTTAAAGACCTACTAGATTTGGTGTCAAAATCACGGGTTTCACGGGTTTTCCCTCTTATAGCTGGAAAGAAATCTTGCTTTGACCAGCAGGTCTCACTCCCATGCAAATTCCCCCCAATTCAAAACGAAACATCATTTTCAAAGAGCAGCCTCACATTTGAAGTTGGGGACATGTGTATGTGGGTCACAGCTACCCAGAAAAAAACCCCGAGGGACTTAATGGTGATGGTGGGCGTCAGTGAATGTTAACGTTCGTTCGATCAATGATACCAAGGGGTTTGAAGTGTGTACGAGAGAGAAGAGAGAGAGAGGGAGAGAGAGAGAGAGAGAGAGAGAGAGAGAGAGAGAGAGAGAGAGAGAGGAGGGAGAGAGAGAGAGAGAGGGCGTGTAGAGAGAGAGGGCGGGAGAGAGAGAGAGAGAGAGAGAGAGAGAGAGAGAGAGAGAGAGAGAGAGAGAGAGAGAGAGAGAGAGTTTAACGAACGACGAACGAATCATTTTAATGAGTTAGGTCTTTCTGCCCATGCCCGAACCATAAAGGAACAGGGTCAAGGGGAGGGGGAGAGAGAGAGAGAGAGAGAGAGAGAGAGAGGAGAGAGAGAGAGAGAGGAGAGAGAGAGGAGAGAGCGTGCGTGTATATTAATGCATTAGGGTATGTATGCGGGTGTGGTGGAGAGAGAGAGAGAGAGAGAGAGTGAGAGAGAGAGAGAGAGAGAGGAGAGAGAGAGAGAGAAGAGAGAGCCTGAAAGAGAGAGAAGAGAGATATTATTAATATGCATCAGTCGCAACGACAACTTTTTGATAATTTCTAGTCTCAGTGAAGCGACTGTTCTTTTTATTTTTATTATTCTGATTTTTTTTTGCTGTCCCATCTTCTGGGCTGTACAGTGGCGTTGCTCCCACGCTGCTCGTTCCGAATCCCAATTCGCAGCCACACCCCGGTTTGTTCTTGTTGTAGGCCTATTCATATAAAGTGTTCATGAATTTTTCTTTGAATTGATTTAAAATGCCGTGTTTAGTTGTTTAGAAAGAATTGTTCCATCTTCCTTTAAGTGAAAACTATAATGTCTGTTACCCCCCCCCCCCCCCCCCCCCCGCCCCCCCCCCCCCTTGTCATCAGACCTTTTGAGGTAATGACAATAAAAATGTTCAGTGTTCAGTTTCAGTGTTCTCTCTCTCTCTCTCTCTCTCTCTCTGGTCCCCACCTTTTTTGTTTGTTTGATTTAACAATTCCCCCTTCCTACTGTTCCCTTTGACATGGGCAGATGGCCTGGTTCATTAAACAGTTGTTCGTTGTTCATTGTTCTCGGGTCTCTCATCTCTCTCTCTCTCTCAGCTCTCTCTCTCTCTCTCTCTCTCTCTCTCATCTCTCTCATCTCTTCTCTGGATCCCCACCCTCTGTTTGTTTGTTTGAATTTCCTCTTTCTCTACAGATTCCCCAAATTTGTTTCTTAAACTGCCCCTTCCCTTTGACCATTGGGCAGATGGCCCGGTTCATTAATACGTTCGTTGTTCAGTGTTCTCTTCTGTCTCTCTCTCCTCTCTCTCTCTCTCCTCTCTCTCTCTCTCTCTCTCTTCTCTCTCTCTCTCTCTCTCTCTCTCTCTCTCTCTCTCTCCTCTCTCTCTCTCTCTCTCTCTCTTCTTAATCGCACCACAGCTTTAGAATTGTGTATGAATTCTCAATTGTAATGTGATATTTTTTATTATTCGTCCTAGCCACATCAGGTAAAAGAGCTGAATGGGAAGAAGCTCTACGTTTTTTTATTTTATAGTTAGTTTGTTTCTAAGTGGCTTTTTCTTTTCAGTAGTACTAGCGCAACGCCGGGTACCGGTAACGCCTAGTAACGGTAATGCCTAGTAACGGTAACGCCAAGTACTGGTAATGCTGAGTACAGCAAATTTGAAGCGATTCGGTTAAGAAACGGCGGAGTTATAAGGCCCCGTTTCCCGTTGGCGCTGCTCTGAGAGTGATGCGCTCTCCCTAGTAATGGTAACGCCTAGTAACGGTAAAGCCAAGTACTGGTAATGCTGAGTACAGCAAATTTGAAAGCGATTTGGTTAAGAAACGGCGGGAGTTTATAAAGCCCCGTTTCCCGTTGGTGCTGCTCTGAGAGTGACGCGCTCTCTCCGATTCTCTTCAAATTTGCTGCCAGGCTTTGCCCTGGCCACAGCCAGCCTGACAGCAAAAACTCGGTTAAGAAACGGCGGAGTTATTTGTGAAAAGGTGAAGCGGCATATATCGCGCGCATATCTGAATCGATTCGCTTCCGGTTTGGCACATCGATAGTCACTGTCCCCGGTCATCTACCTGCCAAATGTTAAGGCAATTGGGCCAGAAATACCGGAGTATATGGTTCCTCTTCGCCGAGTCCTCTTCATCATGTATACTAAACCAAAGGCCTGTCCGAGTAACCAAAACTACCCTATCACTTCTCATTCAGTTGATTCTCAGTCTTTTGCTGATGATACACAACTCCACAAGCCTGTATCCCCATCTACCATTCTTCCTTCTATATCTTCACTGAATTTCTGCATTCGCAACATCAAATCATGGATGCTACAAAACAAAATGAAGCTGAATGACAACAAAACGGAGGCCTTGTTCGTTCCACTCTCCGTCTAGACAAACTTTCGTTACCGAAAGCCTGATTCCATCTCTGTCTGTGACACTCAAATACCTTTTTTTCCTTCTGCTAGAAATCTTGGCTTCCACATCTCTCAAGATATGAGTGTTGACTCACAAGTTCAAACTATCTGTCGGTCAGCATACTGTGAGCTGCGTCGCATTGGTACGATTCACCATCTCCTATCTGTAGATACTACTAAGATACTAGTCTGCGCGTTTGTTCTCTCTAAATTAGATTATTGTAATTCACTCTTGTATGGCTGCCCCCAACACCTCATTGACAAGTCCAGAACTCTGCTGCCAGACTTGTCCTCAAGGTCTCTAAGTATCATCATGTTCAACCACTCCTGATATCCCTTCATTGGCTTTCTATCAAAGCACGTATTGACTACAAAATTTCCACTCTATGTCATTCTTATTTCTCTGGAAATGCCCCTAGCTACATTTCTGACATGCTTTCTGTCTATACTCCATCAAGGCAATTGCGGTCATCTTCAGATTCCAAAATTCTCTGTATTCCTAGTACACGAACAAAAATGTTTGGTGAGCGCTCCTTTTCCTTTTCGGCCCCATCAGTTTGGAACTCCTTACCACGCGAAATTCGCCATATCCAGTCCTTGCAATGTTTCAAATCAGCTCTCAAGACCCACCTATTCAAGCTACATCACAACCTTTAGGCCACATTACTTCTAGACTCTATTCTCACACACACCCTCCCCTCCCCCCTCCCCCCATATTAGTTTCACTGTGTGTTTACTGCAATGTCTACGTCAGCTTTTGTTGCGAGAGAGAGAGAGAGAGAGAGAGAGAGAGAGAGAAGAGAGAGAGAGAGAGAGAGAGAGAGAGAGAGAGAGTGTGAGAGAGAGAGAGAGAGAGTGTGTGTTGATGCTTTATTCAGTGGTGATTGTATTTGTGTATTGTGTTTTTGGTGTGTGGGTGAGTGGTGGTGATGTGTAACGGTGTGTGTGTGTGCGAGTGCGTGTGTGTGCTAGTGTGTGTGTGTGTGTGTGTGTGCCTGGGTGTGTGTGTGTATATTTGGGTTTGTGTTTGTGTGTGTGTGTATGTTGTTGGGTGGGTGTGTGGGGGGTGTATGTGTATGCCTATTTGCATGTGCGTGAGCGATTATTTGCATTTTTTGTTGTTGAATTTCTTGCTTTTAATTTTTGTTGTTGTTAAGCGCATAGAGCTCCACATTTGGTGGAGGAGTACGCTATATAAATGAAAATCACAATTATTATTACTATTATGACGAAAAGAAAAAACGGGCATTATTATTATTATTATTACGCGTTTCGCGCATTTGCCAAACCGCGCAAATGACACGGCAGCCTTGGTTGCCGTTGCCATCGCCCTGTTTTAGGGCTCAATAAAGCAAATTTGAAGTGATTCCAAGGCTTCGCTTCCCTGCCACAGCAAGCCTTACAGCAAATTTGAAGCGATTCGGTTAAGAAACGGCAGAGTTATTTGTGAAAAGGTGAAGCGGCATATATCGCGCACGTTTCCTGAATCGATTCGCTTCCGGTTTGGCACAATCGATAGTCACCGTCCCCGGTCATCTACCTGCCAAATTGGAAGGCAATCCGTCCAGAAATACCGGAGATACGGGCGCCGAGAGGCCGGTGGATACGCGTTTCGCGCATTTGCGAAACCGCGCAAATGACACTGCCCCCGCCTCGGTTGCTGTTGCCATCGCCCCGTTAGGGCTCATAGCAAATTTGAAGCGATTCGGTCGAAAGACGGCGGAGTTATAAGGCCCGTTTTGTGTTTCACACCACACACACATCAGGTTCACACACACACCACACACACACACTTGCCTTTTGGGCTCACGTCGTTTTTTTAAACAAAGTGAGTCTATAGTATCGTACATGTTAGGGTTGTGTGTCTGTGTGTATGTGTAGGTGTGTGTGTGTGGTTGCGTCCGTGCGCCCGACCTTTAACCTTAACTCAAACCTTAACGTTGTCATTTTCTCTAAACATAGGGGCAGACGGGGTAAAAAGCGCATGGGCGACGGTAAGAAGCCCACCCCAATTATCTCATGAAATGAAGCAAATTTTCAGTCTCATTTTGCCCATGAGACGAGCGTTAATGTCTAGCTTTCGTCTCAGGGGCAAATTTGACTGAAATGTTCTTTATTTCATGAGATAATTGGGGTGGGCTTCTTACCCGCCCATGCGCTTTTTACCCCGTCTTCCCATAAGGGGGGTTAGAGGGTTAAAGTTAGCAGGATACTTGATTTTGACGTGAGCCTTCAAGTCACGACGATCAAAGCAGTCAGATACATTGATAAAGAACAAAATAAAGATAATCATTTGTTGCAGAGATTACTGTTGTGCAACCTTTTAACCTTGACTCAGTCACACTCTTCAAACTAAAGAAGACTCTCACTCTCCACTGAAACTTTAACGTTGTCATTTTCTCAAAAAAACATAAGATGTTAGAGGGTTAAAGTTAGCAGGATACTTGATTTTGACGTGAGCCTTCAAGTCACGACGATCAAAGCAGTCAGATACATCGATAAGGAACAAAATAAAGAAAATCATTTGTTGCAGAGATTACTGTAACTGTTGTGTTGTACCGAGTAGGAGATACATACTGGAAAGAAGACTCTCCATTAGATATACAAAAACGCTCTTTAAAAAGAAACACAAGACTTCAGGTGTGTACAAATAGGTACATTTTAACGTCGTCAACTTATATTTTCTGTAACAAATGGATGTACCGAGTGTGTGCGTTGACGGCCCGGTTGTTTAGCTTTATTTGCGCCTTTGAGTAACGGTTGTTCGTGTTCATTTGCCCATCATCTCTGCGCATAACTTAGCCTACTGCACTTCCGGCAACAAGGCCTCGGCCTAGAGTCCATGCCTTACCTCATAATCAAGACGACGTACTTAACATTTAGCCCACATTCATTTCAGTCTTTAAAAAAATATACGGAAAATCCAGTGTTCGTCGATTTCATTGCCTTCGACGTACGAATCCTTTGTTAGGCCTAGACGATTGATCACCATGAGCAAAGACTGTACAGGGGAAGATAAACATGGATGAGCTTGCTGGCTGTGACCTTGACCTTTGCTTTGTGGCAGAGGGGGGGGGGAATTAACGAAACGAAAATAAAATAAAATATCTTACAGAAATGTAGATGATGTTGAACAAGTTTTCATCGCATGAACAATCAGTTTAAAACAGTAACAGATCACGCAACTTCAATTATTAATTTTCTAAGAGTAAGAGGCTTAGACCCACAGGCAAAGACTAGGCCTACTACAGGTGTCCGTAGACCCCCCTTACCCTGGCGGGGGGGCTAGGGGGATTGGTCACTATGTTTTTTTCTGAAAGCTTTGTCAATATGCTTTTCAATTTTACTTGTTTGCCAAAAATAAAAAATAGGGCTCCACTATGTTACATGCGCATACATATAATTAAATTTTAAAGAAAGGGGTAGGGTGCATAGAAATAAGTTTAATTTACACACGTAAAATAAAAATTAATTCTGTTTTCAGATTCACAAGTGTCTACCTAACAGTATTCTCTCTATACAGGCATGGAAATTGTCATGGGAATTCCCATGCCTGCTATAGTAATAAAAATCAGACGTGAGCCTTTGCAGGCTTTTGCCATTGCCTTCAAAAGCGTCCTTTGATTTCGGTCGCGCATCCCTGCACAATTATAAAAGCAACCATTCACGCTGCCCTGCGCAAAGCATACGACGTCAAGTCTTATCCTTAGAGCGTAGGACTACACAAGAGTTTGTGGTACACTCCACATAGTGATGATAAATTGTTACCTCAAGATGTTGTGATAACATTTTTCAATGACTTCACTGATTCTCAGATGTGTCCCATATGTTTTGTTAATCTTTAGGATGTATTTATTTGTAAAGGCCTATTATTTGTTTTGCTTTTCTTCGTTTTAAAAAATGTGGGGGTTTATTTTGGATTTCCAAAGGGGGGGGGGTGGGGGGGTTTGGGGGGGG
This sequence comes from Phymorhynchus buccinoides, assembly GCA_017654935.2. Lineage (NCBI taxonomy): Eukaryota > Metazoa > Mollusca > Gastropoda > Neogastropoda > Raphitomidae > Phymorhynchus > Phymorhynchus buccinoides. The sequence continues at coordinate 38,162,914 of CM065690.1, forward strand.
GGGGGTGTACTGGGGGGGGGGTACTTCTCCTGGGGGGTTGGGGGGGTATGAAAATTATGAAATGTGGGGGGGGGGGGGGGGGGGTGGGGGGGGGGGTCTCCCAGTTCATAAAAAAATAAAAAAAGAGTTTGTGGTACGGGTGTGAATGATCTATTCAGTATGCATATATATGTTTTCATGTTATAGCATCTATCCCATCCCACCCAACGCCCTCCTCCCCACTCTCCTTAAAGACACCCCACGTCACGTGTCAAAATCCCTCTTATGCTTGGAAGATTTCTTAAGATTTTGTACCAGAGGGAAAACGCGAGAAAACCGTGATTTTGACTCGTGACGAGGGGGGTCTTTAAACCCCCACCTCACCCCCCAAAAAAATCACGGAAAACCTTTTTTCAAAGTCGGATCGGGATCTTCTGTCATGTTGAAACAATATGAATGTTCACCTTGGTAAACATTGTTTTACTCAGGTCTGATTATCTTTGTCTCTGTCTGTCCTGAATGTCTGTATTGTCTCTCTCTTTTTTCCTGGGGTTAGGGTTGGGGGTTTGGGGTGGAGGGGGGGGGGCGGGGGGGGGGGCCGCGTGGGTGGTGGATGGGGGGGGGGGGGGGGGGGGGTTACAGCTTCGGACCCCTGTAGCTCCCCATACTTTGTTCATTGATACCTTGATTCGTTAGTATGTATACCCATGTCTGTCTGTCCTGATTAGATTGTTATTATCAGTTAGTGCTTGCTTACGTCCCCAGGACAGATTGTAACAATAGGCTTGGCCTAAAATCTCACATCCTTGCGTACTAAAGTTTTTCAAGTTCAAGTTCAGTTTTTTCTCTCTCTGCCTCTCTCTCTCTCTCTCTCTCTCTCTATCTCTCTCTACCAATCTCTCTCTCTCTTCTCTCTCTCTCTCTCTTCTCTCTCTCTCTCTCTCTCTCTCTCTCCTCCCACACACACACACCCCTGAAAATTGTTAGAACGACTGTATACCTTATCGACTTATGTATGTCATCGTTAACTATGATTTGTGTGTGTGAAAGGAATTGTGAGAATGTTGATTTATATGTCATGTTGTCCTTGTTCTTTGGATTTGTTACATTTGATTGTTACATTTGTTTACTTTTGAACCATTTGAGTTTAGTTTTGTATTTATTTATTTATTTATTCAAGTCATATGTCATTATTTTAGAGGACCTATGAAAATAAGCTATTCTGCTTAATCAGTTTATCCTCATTGAGTTTCGAGTTCGAGTTCTCTCTCTCTCTTTTTTTCTCTCTTCTCTCGTCCCCCCTCTCGCTCTCTCTCTCTCCCTCCCCCCTCTCTCTCTCCTCTCATCTCTCTCTCTCTCTCTCTCTCTTCTCTCTCTCTCTCTCTCCTCTCTCTCTCTCTCTCTCTCTCTCTGTAGTACTATCTCTGTTAATAAAAACATGTCCATTGTGTGCCTGTGTCAGGACGTTAAACACAATTTCTTCTATTTCTCTTGTTTGGTAAGCTTACCTCCATGACATGGACCCCAATAATTTAACGAGTCGTTTGCTTAAAGAACCCACACGTCACGTGTCACATTCCCTCTTATGCTAGGAAGCTTTCTTAAGGTTTCTATAAGAGGGAAAAACACGCGAAAACCGTGATTTTGACACGTGACGTGGGGGGTCTTTAATGTGAGCATTTCCTGAAACGCTTCATTAACAAATTGAAGAAGAAAATCTGTTTAACGTCCTCCGGTCTGGGAACAGACACAGCACTGGACATTAGTCGATATTATAAAGATTGTGGGAACGATCCTGGAGGCAATGCCTGGAGGCAGTGCAACGCCAGGAAAGTCCCGAATTTTTAACACATACAGATGTGAACCCACTCGATTATATCAACAATTTATGCCATGTATGCCTGTTATAGGGCACAGGGCTTACTGTAGGACAAGAATATTATTCATCCCTATGATTATCCCTTCTGTGTTGAGATATCAGAGAGAAATACTTCAGTGAAAATGCACCGAAGATCATTACCTTAAAAAATTGTATCTTTTGGGACGTTTGGAAATTATCTATGTAATTTACGCTGTCGTATTTGCCACGGCGGCTGCAACTAGGTTTTTTAACGCCCTTGACGGCAAGAGTTAAGACCTTGTTGATCAGTATCAGAAAGGGCATTCACTCTTGCAAAAAGTCAGCCATTCAGTGGCCTCAAACAGGGCTATTGGCTAGAGTTATGCCCTTGTTTGGTCAGTAATCAAGCATCTACCAAGGACATTCACTCTTACAAAAGGTGGTCGCTGCAGTGGCCAATAAGATACATTAATTTAGCCTTACCACTGAGCATGGATGATTGAATACGTTCATTGACATTTTGTTTTCTTATTCAATCAATCCATCAATCAATATTTTTATTGTCCATTTTACAGGAAAGAATTTTTGCAGCAATAAAACAATCAACAAACAACAAGGGCATCGGCCAAGCGGCAGCAACGCATTGTGACAATGCAAACCCGGCCAGAGTTATGTCCCCCCCTGCCCCCCCCAACCCCCCCCCCCCCCAATAAACACACCACTTTCCACCCTTACAGAACGCATAAAATACATAGCCCAAAATTTGAAGCGATTCTGTTCAGTAGTTCACGAGATACAGCTGAACTTTTATACAAACTTCCTTGCACCGAGTGATGTCCTCTCCGCACCCCCCCCCCCACCCCAAATAAACACACCCCTTTCCACCCTTACAGAACGCATAAAATACATAGCCCAAAATTTGAAGCGATTCTGTTCAGTAGTTCACGAGATACAGCTGAACTTTTATTACAAACTTCCTTGCACCATGGTACACCACCACACCAAATTTGAAGCGATTCTGTTCACTAGTTCACGAAATAAAGCTGGGGGGAAATTACATAGCCCAAAGAAGGAAATTTCGGTTTTCAAGGTCAAACTTCAAGGTCAAGGTCAGCACGGTGTTGATTAACGAAAGGAAGCTTCCTTTTCAAGCTGTCTACCCCTCTGCCAATTTTAATCAAAATCCAAACAGTAGGTTTTTTTTAAAGATAATCGATACACAGACAGACAGACAGACAGACAGACCCACACAGACACACAAACCGATCGCATAGATATCTCGGCCTCTGGCCGGGTAACAACACAATAAAGACAGAGACATAGTATACAGAAAAGACAAAAAATGAAATATGCGACTATTTTAAACACTGTGCGCACATACAATTCTTGACACACACACACACACACACACACACACACACACACACACACACACACACACACACACACACACACACACACACACACACACCACACACACACACACACACACACACACACACACACACACAAACGCATATACACACAACACACCACATCATGTGCACGCATGCAACCATTTAACTACCCATCCATCTAACTTCTACATATATACATATATGTTTACACATACATACAAACATACAACTTGCATTCACAGATTATGCATCATACAAATATCTGAGTCTATATGCATACATTCGTAATACAACATTATGCTGACAGTTATTATTCTGACATCTTTTACCTGTCATTAAAAACAAATCGTGTTTTCTACCTGTAGATTTGTTGTTAAAAGTTTTAAATATGTATCTGTTCTCATGGATAGACTTTGACCTGTTGTAAGGGTTGGTGACATCATATTAGCCTGGGACGGTATTCATGTCGAGATAGCATAGACTTAGCATGATGCTAACTCAGAAGCTCTTGCCAATGTCCTATAGGATTTTAATAGGACTTTTGGAAGAGCTTCTAAGTTCGCAAGTTAGGCATCATGCTAAGTCTCATGTTATCTCGACATGAATACCGTCCCTGGCTCTTTCTTTTTTAGTCCCCGAGCCGACGGTTCGGGGAGCTATTGTTTCTGTCTGATCCGTCCGTGCCTCCGGCGTGTCTCCGTCCGTGCCTCCGTCCGTCCGGCCATCCCTCCGTCCGTCCGGCTATTCGTCCGTTTTTCTAAAAAAATATTCAGTCTATCATCATCAAATTTGGTATACTAGTTTGCCAAGATGCAAGCTATCCACTGATGTATTTAGTTTTACATTAAGGTCAGGTCGCGCCAGTTACGGGGGTTCAAACCCCAAAACACATAATCGCTAATATCTCGCGAAGTTTTGCATGTTATTGTCATGCAGTTTTTTTCACAACATTTCTTGTTGATGAATGGTCTATAACACAGTTGTCATGATATTTTTCTGTGCGTGCGCTCTTGTGTGCGCATGATCGCGCGCGCTCAAATCACGGGTCCGAACCCTAAGGCTATATTAAAAAAAACTATTCGGTTTCGTGCTGTTTTCATGCGTTTTTTATGTATGTGTACAGCCGACACATTCCGATTTCGGAGAGTAGCTCGGCGATGCTGCGAGGGGAATTTGCAGATCTCGCTCGGCGTTGCACTTGTTCAATTTGTCATTGTCCTCTTGATTGGTTCAGGTGCAGATGATTGGCATTTCAAGACACGTCTTTGGATTTTCTGCTTTACAAAAGACAATGACGCTAAGGAACCATACATGCATCATGTGATTAGTTCAAGTACATCTGCACGCACCCAAGTACCCGGTACATCTGTTAAACACACTCGCGGTGCGCGCGTCGGCATACACGCACGCACGCACGTAGCCGCACGCCACGCGCACGCACACCCACACGCACGCCGCGCACCGCAACGCTCCACCACACACACCACACACACACACAGCACACACACACACACACACACACAGAGTACGAGAGGACAGAGAGAGAGGAGAGAGAGAGAGAGAGAGGAGAGAGAGAGAGAGAGAGAGAGAGAGCGAGATAGAGAGAATGATGAAGAGACGCATACTAATGTCCTTCAGTCCGGACTCCAAGCAATTTATATTATTAGTTGATCCTATCAGGGGGCGATCGGCAGGGGGGTTTACAGGGGTTCC